>JARQOC010000006.1:508470375-508835724 GCA_033576535.1 Allobates femoralis
TCAGGGACCTGGAGCAGTTTGCCAAAGAAGAATGGTGTAAAATTCCCGCAGAGCATTGTAAGAAACTCATTGATGGTTACCGGAAGCGGCTAATCGCAGTTATTGTGGCTAAAGGTTGTGCAACCAAGTATTAGGCTGAGGGTGCCAATACTTTTGTCCGGCCCATTTTTGGAGTTTTGTGTGAAATGATCAATGTTTTGCTTTTTGCTTCATTCTCTTTTGTGTTTTTTCATTGAAGACAAATTAAATGAAGATAATAATAGCAAAGAATTTGTGATTGCAATCATTGTCAGGAGGAAACTGAGGATTATCGGACAGAATTGCAGGGGGGTCAATACTTTTGACCACAACTGTATTCGAACCTGACCAGGGAAAAAACTGCAGTGTGAAAGCAGCCTATGACAAGCAGGAGGGTTCCTGTGTACACAGCAGGGATCCAGATAGAGGACAGCTGTAATAGAGGGTGCACAAGGCTTCAGGGAGTAGACCACTGACCGGCTGCAGACAGGACTCAGAAACACTGAACAGCTGAGGCTGCTTAAATAGGCAAGAGGCAAGGACTCCATACTGATTGAGGGCAAGGGGGATACATCAGGTCAGGAAGCAAGATTGCTGACGGAAAGAACTAGAATCAGGACAAAAAATACAGCAGATATGGCAAAAAGTCTGAGAACATCACAATTGCTGATCTCCTGGAGACCGCACCCTGACTGTCGCTGATCTCCTGGAGACCGCGCCCTGACTGTCGCTGATCTCCTGGAGACCGCGCCCTGACTGTCGCTGATCTCCTGGAGACCGCACCCTGACTGTCGCTGATCTCCTGGAGACCGCACCCTGACTGTCGCTGATCTCCTGGAGACCGCGCCCTGACTGTCGCTGATCTCCTGGAGACCGCGCCCTGACTGTCGCTGATCTCCTGGAGACCGCGCCCTGACTGTCGCTGATCTCCTGGAGACCGCACCCTGACTGTCGCTGATCTCCTGGAGACCGCACCCTGACTGTCGCTGATCTCCTGGAGACCGCGCCCTGACTGTCGCTGATCTCCTGGAGACCGCACCCTGACTGTCGCTGATCTCCTGGAGACCGCGCCCTGCCTGTCGCTGATCTCCTGGAGACCGCGCCCTGACTGTCGCTGATCTCCTGGAGACCGTGCCCTGACTGTCGCTGATCTCCTGGAGACCGCGCCCTGACTGTCGCTGATCTCCTGGAGACCGCGCCCTGACTGTCGCTGATCTCCTGGAGACCGCGCCCTGACTGTCGCTGATCTCCTGGAGACCGCGCCCTGACTGTCGCTGATCTCCTGGAGACCGCGCCCTGACTGTCGCTGATCTCCTGGAGACCGCGCCCTGACTGTCGCTGACCTCCTGGAGACCGCGCCCTGACTGTCGCTGACCTCCTGGAGACCGCGCCCTGACTGTCGCTGACCTCCTGGAGACCCGCGCCCTGACTGTCGCTGACCTCCTGGAGACCCGCGCCCTGACTGTCGCTGACCTCCTGGAGACCCGCGCCCTGACTGTCGCTGACCTCCTGGAGACCCGCGCCCTGACTGTCGCTGACCTCCTGGAGACCCGCGCCCTGACTGTCGCTGACCTCCTGGAGACCCGCGCCCTGACTGTCGCTGACCTCCTGGAGACCCGCGCCCTGACTGTCGCTGACCTCCTGGAGACCCGCGCCCTGACTGTCGCTGACCTCCTGGAGACCCGCCCTGACTGTCGCCGACCTCCTGGAGACCGCGCCCTGACTGTCGCCGATCTCCTGGAGACCGCGCCCTGACTGTCGCCGATCTCCTGGAGACCGCGCCCTGACTGTCGCCGATCTCCTGGAGACCGCGCCCTGACTGTCGCCGATCTCCTGGAGACCGCGCCCTGACTGTCGCCGATCTCCTGGAGACCGCGCCCTGACTGTCGCCGATCTCCTGGAGACCGCGCCCTGACTGTCGCCGATCTCCTGGAGACCGCGCCCTGACTGTCGCCGATCTCCTGGAGACCGCGCCCTGACTGTCGCCGATCTCCTGGAGACCGCGCCCTGACTGTCGCCGACCTCCTGGAGACCGCGCCCTGACTGTCGCTGACCTCCTGGAGACCGCGCCCTGACTGTCGCTGACCTCCTGGAGACCGCGCCCTGACTGTCGCTGACCTCCTGGAGACCGCGCCCTGACTGTCGCTGATCTCCTGAGACTGCGCCCTGACTGTCGCTGACCTCCTGGAGACTGCGCCCTGACTGTCGCTGACCTCCTGGAGACCGCGCCCTGACTGTCGCTGATCTCCTGGAGACCGCGCCCTGACTGTCGCTGATCTCCTGGAGATTATACTCTGATTATTGCTGATCTTCTGCTTAAAATTCCTGTGCTATGTTCTTTTTTGGCAGCCCGTGTGGGGAAGACATCGCTCATTATGTCGCTGGTCAGTGAGGAGTTTCCGGAGGAGGTGAGGGGGGCATTATTATGGCTTGTAAGACCCTTTACTTTTGGTGGTTGTGGTGTGTGGACATGCCAGGTCCGCACCAGACTCAGGGGGGCCAGTGATGACTTGTGGGGGGCCCTTCATGTAAATGAGCCTGTGACATCAGGTACCCAGACCTTGTAATCAGTGCGCCTGCTCCTGGATTTATGCCGGTGATCTGCAATCTTATTTTAGGTTCCTGCTCGCGCCGAGGAGATTACAATCCCAGGAGATGTGACCCCAGAGAGGGTGCCCACCCACATCGTCGATTACTCTGGTAAGTGACCAGTGGTGAGATCTGCTGAGCAGCCATTGTTGTGGTCACGCTCCCCGTATCTGCTGAGCAGCCATTGATGTGGTCACGCTCCCCGTATCTGCTGAGCAGCCATTGTTGTGGTCACGCTCCCCGTATCTGCTGAGCAGCCATTTTTGTGGTCACGCCCCCCGTATCTGCTGAGCAGCCATTTTTGTGGTCATGCCCCCCGTATCTGCTGAGCAGCCATTGTTGTGGTCACGCTCCCCGTATCTGCAGATAATTATCTGTCTTCTCTTCACAGAGGCGGAGCAGACGGATGAGCAGCTGTATAATGAGATCTCACGGGTAAGGCTACAGCCCTCTGGGGGGACTGGTCAGCGCCTCTGTTCACATGACGTCTTCCGCTCAGTAACTGGCGGCTCTTGTCTTTGTTATGCAGGCGAATGTTATCTGCATTGTGTATGCGGTAAACAACAAGAACTCCATAGACAAGGTGAGAGGAGGACCTCGACTATTGTCCCATCAACTGCTGCCTCCACACACCTCTCTGTCCTCCATTGTGTTCCCCTACCTCCCCCATCTTCCGCCTCTTGGCTTCTTTCTTATCCGCCTTGTTCCCATTTCATTCTTCTTCTGCCTTCCCTTGGCTCTTCAGTCCCTGTTCCTCCTCTTGGCTCCTTGTCCCCACCCCTTCTTCTCCCTCTTCTTGGCTCCTTGACCTCTCTTCCTCCCTCTCCTGGTTTCTCGGAATCACTTATTCTTTCTGCCTCTACCCTCTTCTGCCACCCCTTGGCTCCTCTTCTGCCACCTTTTGGCTCCTCGGTCCCTCTTACTCCTCCTCTTGGCTTCTCTGCCCCTTTTTCTCCTCCCAGGCTCCTCGGCCCTTCTTTCTCCTCCTCTTGGCTCTTTGGTCTCTCAGCCGCTCCTTCTCCTCCGCTTGGCGCCTCGACCCCCCTTTCTCCTCCCCTTGGCGCCTCGACCCTTCTTTCTCCTCCCCTTGGTGCCTCGACCCCTCTTTCTCCTCCCCTTGGCGCCTCGACCCCTCTTTGGGTGTTGTGCCCACATAGTGGTTTAGTGACGTTCAAATCGTCAGTAAACCACTGGAAAATTCAAGGAGCCTAGACTCCTGAGCTCAGAAGTCACCAGCGGTTTTCCAGCGGTTTCTCAGCGGTTTCTCAGCGGTTTCCCAGCGGTTTTTTCAGTGTGTGCACAGCGTTTTACAGTCGGTTTTTTCCGGCGGTTTTCTATGGAGGATTTTGTCCATGAAAACGCTCAAAAACAGCTAAGAAGAATTGACATGCTGTATGCTGCTAAACCACTGGGAAACCGCCCAACCGCTGGCAGATCTGCTCACATAAACCCACTATGTGTGCACAGCGTTTTCTAAATTACATAAGGTTACTTGTAAGTCCTAAAGCTGCTAATGATTTACATAAATTTAAATAAAACCTATGCTAAACCGCCGGCGGTTTTCGCTGCTAAACCGACACTAAACCACTATGTGGGCACACACCCTTTCTCCTCCCCTTGGCGCCTCGACCCCTCTTTCTCCTCCCCTTGGTGCCTCGACCCCTCTTTCTCCTCCCCTTGGCGCCTCGACCCCTCTTTCTCCTCCCCTTGGCGCCTCGACCCCTCTTTCTCCTCCCCTTGGCGCCTCGACCCCTCTTTCTCCTCCCCTTGGCGCCTCGACCCCTCTTTCTCCTCCCCTTGGCGCCTCGACCCCTCTTTCTCCTCCCCTTGGCGCCTCGACCCCTCTTTCTCCTCCCCTTGGCGCCTCGACCCCTCTTTCTCCTCCCCTTGGCGCCTCGACCCCTCTTTCTCCTCCCCTTGGCGCCTCGACCCCTCTTTTTCCACCTTTTGGCTCTTCGGCCTCTCTGTCTCTTGGTGCCTCATCCCTTCTTTCTCCTCCTCTTGGCTCTTCCTATTGGAGCCTCGGCCCCTCTTTCTCCTATTGGCTCCTCTGCCCCTCTTTCTCCTCCTCTTGGCTCTTCAGCCCCTCTTTGTCCTCTTGGCTTCTCGACCGTTCTTTCTCCTCCTCTTGGCCCCTCGGACTCTCTTTCTCCTCCTTGTGGCCTCTCTTTCTCCTCCTTGTGGCCTCTCTTTCTCCTCCTTGTGGCCTCTCTTTCTCCTCCTTGTGGCCCCTCTTACTCCTCCTTTTGGCCCCTCTTTCTCCTCCTTTTGGCCCCTCTTACTCTTGGCTCCTTGCCTTCTCTTTCTCCTCCTCTTGGCTTCTCTGCCTCTTTTTCGCCTCTTGGGCTCCTCAATATAACCAAGACACCTAAAAGGTGAGCAATATCAAAGTATAACATCTCTATGTTGAAATTTAATTACTGCACTTAGAGTTGCGCCGGGACTTTTTCTCTTTTATACCCCCCTAGAGACTTTCAGCGAAGTTAATCTAAGTACTACTCTTGGCTTCTCTGTCCTTTTTTCCCCTCTTGGCTCCTCGGCCCCTCTTTCTCCTCCTCTTGGCCCCTAGGCCCCTCTTTCTCCTCCTTTTGGCCCCTTGGCCCCTCTTTCTCCTCCTTTTGGCCCCTTGGCTCCTCTTCCTCCTCCCGACTCCTCTTCCTCCTCCCGGCTCCTCTTCCTCCTCCCGGCTCCTCTTCCTCCTCCCGGCTCCTCTTCCTCCTCCCGGCTCCTCTTCCTCCTCCCGGCTCCTCTTCCTCCTCCCGGCTCCTCTTCCTCCTCCCGGCTCCTCTTCCTCCTCCCGGCTCCTCCCCTCATGAACTTGTCCAATCTGTTTTCGGCTGCAGGTCACCAATCATTGGATTCCTCTAATTAATGATCGGATGGACAAGGACAGCAGGTGATGCAGGGGTCTGTGGGCCAGTGCGGATGTGTGGGGCTCCCCTTCTCTGCAGTAACATGTTCTGTCTCCTATGTTATGTTAGGATCCCCCTCATTCTGGTAGGGAACAAGTCAGACCTGCTGGAATATAGCAGCATGGACACTGTCCTCCCGATAATGAACCAGTACTCTGAGATCGAGACCTGTGTTGAGGTAAGATAGGAGTGGGGGAGCATGAATATACAGAGGTCCCGCCTTTCCGCTGGCTGGGGTCCCGCCTTTCCGCTGGCTGGGGTCCCGCCTTTCCGCTTGCTGGGGTCCCGCCTGCTGGCTCGGGTCGTGCATGATGGGGGTAGTGACCTCATGTCTTCTCTCTTAGTGTTCAGCTAAAAATCTGAAGAACATCTCGGAGTTATTCTACTACGCGCAGAAAGCCGTGCTGCACCCCACCGGCCCCCTGTACTGCCCCGAGGACAAGGAGGTATACCACCGGGCCTTACATGGGTGGGGAGGGGGCACAGGTGGGAGGTTTGTTGGAGCTTATACACTGGGGTTGTGGTGTCGCCCTCCTGACTGTGACCATTACCCCCCCAGCTGAAGCCGGCCTGTGTGAAGGCGCTCACCCGCATCTTCAAAATCTCTGATCTGGACAATGATGGGATCCTGAATGATGGCGAGCTCAACTTCTTCCAGGTAACATGTCTGATGTGTGCGGGGGCTGGGAGGTCAGTGTGCGAGGGCAGGGTGAGGGGTCAATGTCATCTGAACAGCCACGGTCAATGTCGATCTGCCGGCGCGCTCTCCCCTTTGCCCCGTCAGCTCTCCCCTTTGCCCCGTCGGCTCTCCCCTTTGCCCCGTCGGCTCTCCCCTTTGCCCCGTCGCCTCCCCTTTGCCCCGTCGGCTCTCCCCTTTGCCCCGTCGGCTCTCCCCTTTGCCCCGTCGGCTCTCCCCTTTGCCCCGTCGGCTCTCCCCTTTGCCCCGTCGGCTCTCCCCTTTGCCCCGTCGGCTCTCCCCTTTGCCCCGTCGGCTCTCCCCTTTGCCCCGTCGGCTCTCCCCTTTGCCCCGTCGGCTCTCCCCTTTGCCCCGTCGGCTCTCCCCTTTGCCCCGTCGGCTCTCCCCTTTGCCCCGTCGGCTCTCCCCTTTGCCCCGTCGGCTCTCCCCTTTGCCCCGTCGGCTCTCCCCTTTGCCCCGTCGGCTCTCCCCTTTGCCCCGTCGGCTTCTCCCCGTCGGCTCGTCCCTGTCGGCTCGTCCCCGTCGGCTCGTCCCCGTCGGCTCGTCCCCGTCGGCTCGTCCCCGTCGGCTCGTCCCCGTCGGCTCGTCCCCGTCGCCCCCGTCGGCTCTCCCCGTCGCCCCGTCGGCTCGGCCCGTCGGCTCGTCCCCGTCGGCTCGGCCCGTCGGCTCGTCCCCGTCGGCTCGGCCCGTCGGCTCGTCCCCGTCGGCTCTCCCCGTCGGCCCTCCCTGTCGGCTCTCCCCGTCGCCCCGTCGGCTCTCCCCCGTGCCCCGTCGGCTCTGCCCCTTTCCTCCGCCATTCCATCAGCCCCTCTCCCTGTGTCTTGCAGAGGACGTGCTTCCACATCCCTCTCGCTCCACAAGCTCTGGAGGACGTGAAGAACGTTGTGCGCAAGAACGTCCATGATGGCGTCTCTGGAAACGGGCTGACACTTAAAGGTGAGGAGATACCAGGGGCAAGGCTTCTACAGCAGACGGCTTAGATACAGATGAGCAGTGGATACTTTGTCCCGCAGGCTTCCTGTTCCTTCACACACTCTTTATCCAGCGGGGGAGACACGAGACCACGTGGACGGTGCTGCGCAGATTCGGATATGACGACGACCTGGAGCTGACGCCCGAATATCTCTTTCCTCAGTAACTCCACCCACTCATTACCATATGGGGGACGGCTCCAACGTGGGGTGGGGGTGGGTTGTGGTGTGACAGGTTACCGGGGGCCGAGCCCGGTGCCGTCCTCCCCCCTGACATCTGACTGCTGTTTCAGGTTGAAGGTCCCTGTGGACTGCACCACGGAGCTGAACCACCACGCTTACCTCTTCCTTCAGAGCATGTTTGACAAGCACGACCAGGTGAGCAGTGGCCCTTCCCGCAACTGTGGGGCCCCTGTGCAGGAGACATTATAGACCGCCCCGAACCCCCTGTCTGGCCTCAGCTTCCGGGTGTCACTTGTACTGATGCTCCTGATGATGGGACGCGGTCGGGGTCTCTGTGAAGCTTCGGCTCCCGCACCTCATCTCTGTAATTGTATCTTCTCAGGACCGGGACTGCGCGCTGTCTCCAGAGGAGCTGAAGGATCTATTCAGGGTCTTCCCGTACATGCCCTGGGGTCCGGACGTCAACAACACGGTCTGCACCAACGACAGGGGCTGGATCACCTACCAGGCTTCCTGTCACAGTGGACGTGAGCGTCGCTCCTCGGGATACCCTCACACCCCTTCACTCTTCCACGGCCGTGCGTCCTCTTCCCCACCACTGCACGACCTTGCATCCTCTCCACTCAATGGCGACCTTGCGTCCTCTCCGTTCCTCTTGTGTTCTGTCCCCTTCCCCTTGCGTCCTGTCCCCTTCCCCTCGCGTCCTCTCCCCTCTCTCCCCTCACGTCCTCTCCCCTCACGTCCTCCCCCTCCTCTCCCCTCGCGTCCTCTCCCCTCGCGTCCTCTCCCCTCGCGTCCTCTCCCCTCGCGTCCTCTCCCCTCGCGTCCTCTCCCCTCGCGTCCTCTCCCCTCGCGTCCTCTCCCCTCGCGTCCTCTCCCCTCGCGTCCTCTCCCCTCGCGTCCTCTCCCCTCGCGTCCTCTCCCCTCGCGTCCTCTCCCCTCGCGCCCTCTCCCCTCGCGCCCTCCCCCCTCGCGCCCTCCCCCCTCGCGCCCTCTCCCCTCGCGCCCTCTCCCCTCGCGCCCTCTCCCCTCGCGCCCTCTCCTATCGCGTCCTCTCTTCTCCTCTCCCCTCGCGTCCTCTCTTCTCCTCTCCCCTCGCGTCCTCTCTTCTCCTCTCCCCTCGCGTCCTCTCTTCTCCTCTCCCCTCGCGTCCTCTCTTCTCCTCTCCCCTCGCGTCCTCTCTTCTCCTCTCCCCTCGCGTCCTCTCTTCTCCTCTCTCCTCGCGTCCTCTCTTCTCCTCTCCCCTCGCATCCTCTCTTCTCCTCTCCCCTCGCGTCCTCTCTTCTCCTCTCCCCTCGCGTCCTCTCTTCTCCTCTCCCCTCGCGTCCTCTCTTCTTCCCCTCCCCTCGCGTCCTCTCCCATCCCCTCTTCTTCCCCTCCCCTCGCGTCCTCTCCCATCCCCTCTTCTTCCCCTCCCCTCGCGTCCTCTCCCATCCCCTCTTCTTCCCCTCCCCTCGCGTCCTCTCCCATCCCCTCTTCTTCCCCTCCCCTCGCGTCCTCTCCCATCCCCTCTTCTTCCCCTTCCCTCGCGTCCTCTCCCCTCCCCTGCTCACGTGGTCCTGTCTTCTCCAGGTTGACCACATACCTGGATGTGCAGCGCTGCCTGGAGTACCTGGGATATTTGGGTTACTCCATCCTGACGGAACAGGAGTCTCAGGCCACAGCAGTGACGGGTAGGTGGAGAGAACAGGTGAGGCGCGATGGTGAGTGGAAGAGGAGGGAGCAAGGCGCGGTGGTGAGTGGAGGAGGGAGTGAGGCGAGGTGCTGAGCAGAGGAGGAGGGAGTGAGGCGAGGTGCTGAGCAGAGGAGGAGGGAGTGAGGTGAGGTGCTGAGGAGGAGGGAGGAGGAGGGAGTGAGGTGAGGTGCTGAGCAGAAGAGGAGGGAGTGAGGCGAGGTGCTGAGCAGAGGAGGAGGGAGTGAGGCGAGGTGCTGAGCAGAGGAGGAGGGAGTGAGGCGAGGTGCTGAGCAGAGGAGGAGGGAGTGAGGCGAGGTGCTGAGGAGGAGGGAGTGAGGTGAGGTGCTGAGGAGGAGGGAGTGAGGTAGGGAGGAGGAGTGAGGCTAGGTGCTGAGGAGGAGGAGGGAGTGAGGCGAGGTGCTGAGGAGGAGGGAGTGAGGCGAGGTGCTGAGGAGGAGGGAGTGAGGCGAGGTGCTGAGGAGGAGGGAGTGAGGCGAGGTGGTGAGGAGGAGGGAGTGAGGCGAGGTGGTGAGGAGGAGGGAGTGAGGCGAGGTGCTGAGGAGGAGGGAGTGAGGCGAGGTGCTGAGGAGGAGGGAGTGAGGCGAGGTGCTGAGCAGAGGAGGAGGGAGTGAGGCGAGGTGCTGAGCAGAGGAGGAGGGAGTGAGGCGAGGTGCTGAGGAGGAGGAGGGAGTGAGGCGAGGTGCTGAGGAGGAGGGAGTGAGGCGAGGTGCTGAGGAGGAGGGAGTGAGGCGAGGTGGTGAGGAGGAGGGAGTGAGGCGAGGTGGTGAGGAGGAGGGAGTGAGGCGAGGTGCTGAGGAGGAGGGAGTGAGGCGAGGTGCTGAGGAGGAGGGAGTGAGGCGAGGTGCTGAGCAGAGGAGGAGGGAGTGAGGCGAGGTGCTGGAGGAGGAGGGAGTGAGGCGAGGTGCTGAGGAGGAGGAGGGAGTGAGGCGAGGTGCTGAGCAAAAGAGGAGGGAGTGAGGCGAGGTGCTGAGGAGGAGGGAGTGAGGCGAGTGCTGAGCAGAAGAGAGAGGAGTGAGGCGAGGTGCTGAGCAGAGGAGGAGGGAGTGAGGCGAGGTGCTGAGCAGAGGAGGAGGAGTGAGGCGAGTGCTGAGCAGAGGAGGAGGGAGTGAGGCGAGGTGCTGAGCAGAGGAGGAGGAGTGAGGCGAGGTGCTGAGCAGAGGAGGAGGAGTGAGGCGAGGTGCTGAGCAGAGGAGGAGGGAGTGAGGCGAGGTGCTGAGCAGAGGAGGAGGGAGTGAGGCGAGGTGCTGAGCAGGAGGAGGGAGTGAGGCGAGGTGCTGAGCAGGGGAGGAGGGAGTGAGGCGAGGTGCTGAGCAGAGAGGAGGGAGTGAGGCGAGGTGCTGAGCAGAGGAGGAGGGAGTGAGGCGAGGTGCTGAGCAGAGGAGAGGAGTGAGGCGAGGTGCTGAGAGAGGAGGGGAGTGAGGCGAGGTGCTGAGCAGAGGAGGAGGGAGTGAGGCGAGGTGCTGAGAGAGGAGGGGAGTGAGGCGAGGTGCTGAGGGAGGAGGGAGTGAGGCGAGGTGCTGACAGAGGAGGAGGGAGTGAGGCGAGGTGCTGAGGAGGGAGGGAGTGAGGCGAGGTGCTGAGCAGAGGAGGAGGGAGTGAGGCGAGGTGCTGAGCGAGGAGGAGAGTGAGGCGAGGTGCTGAGCGAGTGGAGGGAGTGAGGCGAGGTGCTGAGCAGAGGAGGAGGGAGTGAGGCGATGGTGCTGAGCAGAGAGGAGGGAGTGAGGCGAGGTGCTGAGGAGGAGGGAGTGAGGCGAGGTGCTGAGTGGAGAAGGAGTGAAAAGGGTGCAGTGGTGAGCGGAGGAGGAGGGAGTGAGGCGAGGTGCTGAGCAGAGGAGGAGGGAGTGATGGAGGTGGCTGACGAGGAGGAGGAGTGAGGCGAGGTGCTGAGCAGAGGAGGAGGGAGTGAGGCATGGTGAGGCAGAGAGGAGGGAGAAGGAGGGAGTGAGGCGTCGTGAGTAGAGGAGGAGCGAGAAGGGTGCGATGCTGAGCGGAAGAGGAGGGAGCAAGGCGAGGTGCGGTGGGGAGCGGAGGAGGAAGGAAGCGAGGCGCAGTGCTGAGCAGAGGAGGAGGGCGCAAGGCATGATGCTGAGCGGAGGAGGGGAGCGAGGTGAGGTACTGAGTGGAGAGAGCAAGGAAGTAAGGTGTGTGTGAGCGGAGGAGGGAGTGAGGTGCGGATGCGTAGGAGGAGACGCTCTGCAGCTCACCTCACGTGTTGCCGTTTCATCCTTCCTAGTGACAAGAGATAAGAAAATCGATCTACACAAGCGCCAGACGCAGCGCAGCGTCTTCAGGTGTAACGTCATTGGCACCAAGGGCTGTGGGAAGAGCGGGATCCTGCAGGCGCATCTGGGGAGGAACATGCTGGTGAGTCGCTCTGGCGGGGCCCGAGTATTTATAAGGGCCTCCAGCTACATTTTCCCCCCCTTCCCCTGTCGAATGATGGAGTGAGGCATGCGCCTCACTTTGCTGGTAGACCCGTGCTGTGTCCATCTCTTTCCTGGCGCCATGATGATTCTCCTTGCATGGACCCATGTTCCTCTACTATGCATGGACCACTGTGTTCTGCTCTTTGGGCTGGGATCTGCTGGTGTGTCCCTCTATTCCCCTGGCGCCCTCTTTCCTTCTCTTTTGCTAGCCCTGCCGTCCCTTATTTGTCCGGCGCAATTGCTCTTTTCCCTCTGCCTGGCGCCCTTCTTTTTTCCTCCTTGCCATGCCCTCTTTCTTTTCGCATCCTCCCCCCTCTCTCTACCCTGCTGTTTTTCTTTGTGCCATCCTGCTGTTTTTTTTTTCTGGCGCACATCTTTTTTTTTTTCTGTTTCCTTCCTTGCCGGCGCCCTCTTTCTTTTTTTGCCTGCGGCCGCCTCTTTTTTTTTTTTTTTTTTATCCCCGTTGTGCCCCTTTCTTCCTCTTTTTGCCTGGGCCCTGCTGTTTCCTCTCTTTGCCTGGGCGCCCTGCTGTTTCCTCTTTTTTGCCTGGGCGCCCTTGCTGTTTCCTCTCTTTTGCCTGGGCGCCCTGCTGTTCCTCTCTTTGCTGGGCACCCTGCTGTTCCTCTCTTTTGCTGGGCGCCCTGCTGTTTCCTCTCTTTGCCTGGGCGCCCTGCTGTTTCCTCTCTTCTTTTGCCTTGGCTGGCACCTGCTGTTTTCCTCTCCCCTTTTCTTTGCCTGGGCGCCCTGCTGTTTCCTCTCTTTGCCTGGGCGCCCTGATGTTTCCTCTCTTTGCCTGGGCGCCCTGCATGTTTCCTCTCTTTTGCTGGGCGCCCTGCTGTTTCCTCTCTTTGCCTGGCGCCCTGCTGTTTCCTCTCTTTGCCTGGGCGCCCTGCTGTTTCCTCTCTTTGCCTGGGCGCCCTGCTGTTTCCTCTCTTTGCCTGGGCGCCCTGCTGTTCCTCTCTTTGCATGGGCGCCCCGCTGTGACGAATTTGCCAGTGAACCTGGCAGCTCTCTAGCGCTCCTATTATACTCAGGACAGTCAGGTGGGATAGCTGCGGACAAACTTTGCTCCTGATGAGCCTCTATGGGCCATGTTTGGATATGTAAAGCCAGATAAATACACCTGCTCTCCGGGGGCCCGTAAACTGCTGCACATGGTGGTAGTTGGTGATGAAGCCATCCTGCAGGTGTGGATCCACGACCGAGCTCCTCCGTCTGACTCTTAGATCTTTCTAGACAGACTGTCATTCTTGCTTTAGATGGATTGGGCTGAGGAAAGAGGAAAAGGTGTCGTCCTCTGAAACTTGGGTAATTTTCATCAAAATTCCACAACGCGTCCGGGATGATATTAGACCTCGTTTCCAACCTACAGTGTGATCCCAAGATCAGCTACTACTGGGGGAAGCTCCTGGATAGAAATATCTGGTAGAGCCGCCGTGTAGACATACATCTGGGTGTCAGAGGTCCGTCCTGGTGTCAGTGCGTTCCTGCACAACCCCCAAGGAGGGTCTAAAGTAATGCCCCCCCTGCTATTTACTATCTCATAACAGCCTTACCATGTATATTTCAAGTCACATTTGCACTAATGTATGAATAACTTTTTTCTCAATAAAAAGTAGGTTTATAAAAAAAAAAAAGAGGGGCCGCAGCTGCCCTGTATGCACTGGTTTATTGGCCCCTCAGTGAGTGTGATATATGCCACCGAGGCCAGAAGCACATAATAATACCACCACCCCGTCACTGATAGAGACCCTGAATAACACAAGCACTAATTGTTGTCACCAGCTTCTCGTTTAATATAAGTCCGGTCCGTGATCAGGATTATATTGGGTCAGGAACCAACCCAGTTAGCGTTAAATGAGCACAAGGACATGGGGTTGTCGTAATCGAGATAAAAGAGCAACCGAAGATTACATTTTATATATTAAGGGCACACTAGATAATATTTATATACAGATAAGTAATAGATGTTACAGTCAGTTATACAAAAGATAAATGGTAAATGTAGATTAGTTATTTGTTTGCTTTCTGGTGATGGTGACACAGAGGCAGTGTGGAGCCACCGGGTTCCCTTGGGTATACTCTGTCAGTGATGTAATGGGGTCCTCCTCGAAGTAATACACTGATGAGATATGGCAAGGAGCTAAAAAATGCCTCTGGAAATGCAGCCTTTCCCATAACTCTGCCTGGGAGCGTCGTAGGTGGAAGATAATGCTCATAGTTATTTCACATGGTAGGACACACAACTTATCTGCAGTTCCACTGGCCAGTATTACAAGGATATTCCTTCATTGAATAGTCAGAATATATACCTCTTTCCTCACACCTGCTCTCTCTCCCTTTGCCCGGCGCCCCGCTCTCTGCCGCCTTTGCCCGGGCGCCCCGCTCTCTGCCACCTTTGCCCGGGCGCCCCGCTCTCTGCCGCCTTTGCCCGGGCGCCCCGTTCTCTGCCGCCTTTGCCCGGGCGCCCCGCTCTCTGCCGCCTTTGCCCGGGCGCCCCGCTCTCTGCCGCCTTTGCCCAGGCGCCCCGCTCTCTGCCGCCTTTGCCCGGGCGCCCCGCTCTCTGCCGCCTTTGCCCGGGCGCCCCGCTCTCTGCCGCCTTTGCCCGGGCGCCCCGCTCTCTGCCTCCTTTGCCCGGGCGCCCCGCTCTCTGCCGCCTTTGCCCGGGCGCCCCGCTCTCTGCGCCTTTGCCCGGGCGCCCCGCTCTCTCCCGCCCTCTGCCCGGGCGCCCCGCTTTGCTCCCTTTCCCCGGGCGCATCATGTAAGGTATAAGGGTTATATATTCTTACCTATCAAGCAATATTCCTATACCAGCCATTTTGTCAGGTTTTCACCATCGTCCTCTCACTCCCAGAAAGAGCCCCCTCCTTAGGCCTGAAGGGTAATCCGTTACCTGGATCTGTTAATTAACCTGAAGGTATTAATTTTCTGGCCAACTGTGGCCACACAATGAAGGCTCAATAATCAATGGCATAGGTGACATCTTGGGACCAAAACAATTGTACAAAAGGAAGACCTTCCCCCTATGAATCTGCATAGAGGGGTGAGAACTCATTTCTCCTTCGCCTCATTGGGGACACAGACAGGGAATTTCAAAATAACTTCACACACATGTAGGAGCCAAGGGAAATAAGTCTTAATAATTCATGACACATCACTTCCTTAAATATGACAATTATAACTATGGCACCCGGAGAAGTAGAGGACCATAATGCATATTTGTACATTGATGTGCGACGTTCCTAATTACCCCAAACTTTGTAGCGGCCAGTGGGACGATCGCAAACATGCCATGTGTCCTACCATTGGAAAGCTAAAATCATAATCAAAAATATGAGAGCATTATATTCCACTTACGATGCTCCCAGGCCAATGTGTTATGACGCATAGTAGCATTTTGAATATTTCATATCGCAACCAAGGGGTGGAAACCGCAGAACAGCACATGGGCAGAAGGGCTGGCACACTTGCAGAATAAGAATGCCTGACCTCTGCTGGATTTTGGTATTTGAGGAGGATCACACAATGTACAACATGGAAGACCTTCCCCTATATCTCATAGAGGGGTGTGCTCCCTCTTCCTCTGCCATTTGAGTCACCACACAGCAGCCAAGGAATAAGTCTTAATAATCTATGATACATCACTTCCTTAAATGACAATTTACTATGCCCAGGAAGTGACATATGCATATTTGCATTACTGTGCGACCCTTTTTAATACCATCTTAGTAGCGCAGTGGCGATCAAAATGCCATGTGTCCCTACATTGAAAGCTAATATAACCAAAAATATGGAGCTTTTGTTTCCACTTACGAGTCCAGCCAAGTTATGACGGCATATAGTCAAGGCGTTCTTATATTTAATCGCAACCATGAGGGTGGTTAAACACAAGAACAGCACTGGCAAGAGAGGGCTGGCACACTACAGATAAGAGACTGTACCTTTGCTGGATTTTGTGTTATTGAGGCCCCCCATTACATCACATGGCAGAGTATACCAAGAACCCGTGGCCTTGCTGCCTCTTGTGGTCATACCAGCATCAAGGACTGGTAACTGATTACATTTGCCTGTAATCTGTGTGCAGCGCAGTCCTTCTTTATCCTCAGACAGTTCCCTGACCTGAGCACGGAGGAGGCGTTAAGAGCTGCCAGGTCCAGTGGCAAATACGTCACAAGTGGTACGAAGGACCGCAGCTGCCCTGTCAGTGCTGGTTTATTAAGGCGTCCCTCAGTGGGTGTAGTATTGCCTTCCAGTCCATAGCCATATATAATAACCACCACCCCATTACTGATAGAGACCCTGAATAACACAAGCACCAATGGCTGCCACCAGCTCCTGGGTTTGATATAAGTCCGGTCCGTGGTCGGGCCTATATCAGGTCAGAAACCAACCCAGGGAGCGTTACATGAGCACACGGACGTGGTGGTGTCGTGATCGAGATAAAAGAGCAACTCAAGATTACATTATTATATATTTTATTGCTGTATGGGCACACTAGATAATATATGCACAGCAATTATGAAGATATTAGTCAGTTACGCAGAAGAAAAAGATAAATGGAAATACACACAGATATACAGGCAAAAGTAACCAGTTACCGGCCCCACAGAGGCAGTGTAAGGCCACCGGGTCCCCTTGAGTATACTCTGCCATGTGATGTAATGGGGTCCCCCTCAGAAGTAATACAACAATCCAGCAGAGGTCGGCCATTCTTATTATGTAAGATTAATTTGGTTACGGCCCAGCGCTTACACCAACCAATATCAATGCCTTCAAGGAGGGAGGACACAATCTTATCAGTTTAACACGTTTTTGGGGTGTATAATAGAATAAAATTACAATAAAAGCGTTAAAATAGCGATAAAATTGACGAAGCCGCTTTACAGCGGCGATACGCGTGGGATCCGGGTCCCCTGCCTCTTACATGTAACTATACTTGGCGCTGGACTTCCTAACACCATTCCAGCTACAGATTGGTAGCTGGAGGAGACTTTCTTAAACGCTGGGCTCACAACACTTAGGACAAACAGGCTCAGGTGAGATTAGCTCCATTTTTGGATCCCATTTGGGACACATTTGCACTTTACCGTGTTGTGCCTGCTCTCATTGCATTCTTGTCCACTTAGCTGTGGGCCCTTGGTATAATCATTATTTGCTTATGGTGTTGGTTGTGTTTGGTCCGCTGCCAAAGTACTCACATACTGGTCTACCGTGCACTTACAGCTATGCACTTTTTTTGATTCTCTGGATCATCAGACAGAATCTGTGGTCCGTTCCTTATTTTTTTTTAACCTAATGCAATGCTTTATGGAATGACCTTGAATTTTCTGTATTATTGTTCATGTGCAGTTTATTCATGCATTAGAGGTAGAATGGTTATGTGTATCTGCCATTGACTTAAACAGGGGTCCCAATTCCTATGGACTGTGGTCTGTTGATGTTTTTAACTGTTTTTAGATGTTTGCTGTTTTGTCCCTAAATAAAAGCTTTATTTATTTCTATAAACTTTGTGGTGGTGTGCTGCTATTCGATTTGTCAATTCTTTCTCTATGATTATGGTTCCTTGTTGACAAAGCAGCACCTCCGACCCTTATTGGGATACTTTACCCTTAGTGGTGCACCTCAGTCCTTGCTAATCAAAAGCTAATATGGGCCATAACTTTGCCTGGTAGCGTCGTAGGTGGAAGATAATACTCTCATATTTTTTATTATGATTTTAGCTTTATAATGGTAGGACACACAACCTGCTTGCAGTCATCCCCCTGGCCACTATTAATTTTGGGGTAATCAGAAAGGTTGCACAGTTATGCAGAAATATGTGCTATGGTCCCCTACTTCTCCTGGTGTTATTTCTATAATTGTCATATTTAGGGGAAGTGATGCGTCATGAAATATTAAGACTCCTCTTGGCTCCTGCGTGTGTGTGTGCTGTGTGTGAAGTTTCTATTGAATTCCCCTGGCAGAGGCAAATGACTTCTCACCTCTCTCTGCAGGTTCATGGGGGTCTTCCTTTTGTATAATTGTCTCTGGTCCCAATGTGTCACCTATCTAATTTTGTTATTGAGCCTTCATTGTGTGGCCAGCTGGCCAGGAAATTGATATCCTCAGGTTAATTAACAGATTCAGGAGATAAACTTGGTCTCTCGGGCCAAAGGAGGAGGCTGTCTCCTTGAAGTGAGAGGACGATCGTGAAACCTAACAAATTGGATGCTATAGGAATATTGCTTGATATGTCAGAATACATCCCTTATTCCTTACACCCCACTGTATCCTCTCCTTCTTTGGACGCCCCGCTGTCTCCTCTCCTTGCCCGGACGCCCCGCTGTCTCCTCTCCTTGCCCGGACGCCCCGCTGTCTCCTCTCCTTGCCCGGGCGCCCCGCTGTCTCCTCTCCTTGCCCGGACGCCCCGCTGTCTCCTCTCCTTGCCCGGACGCCCCGCTGTCTCCTCTCCTTGCCCGGACGCCCCGCTGTCTCCTCTCCTTGCCCGGACGCCCCGCGTCTCCTCTCCTTGCCCGGACGCCCCGCTGTCTCCTCTCCTTCTTTGGACGCCCCGCTGTCTCCTCTCCTTGCCCTGGACGCCCCGCTGTCTCCTCTCCTTGCCCTGGACGCCCCGCTGTCTCCTCTCCTTGCCCTGGACGCCCCGCTGTCTCCTCTCCTTGCCCTGGACGCCCCGCTGTCTCCTCTCCTTGCCCTGGACGCCCCGCTGTCTCCTCTCCTTGCCCGGACGCCCCGCTGTCTCCTCTCCTTGCCCGGACGCCCCGCTGTCTCCTCTCCTTGCCCGGACGCCCCGCTGTCTCCTCTCCTTGCCCGGACGCCCCGCTGTCTCCTCTCCTTGCCCGGAAGCCCCGCTGTCTCCTCTCCTTCTTTGGACGCCCCGCTGTCTCCTCTCCTTGCCCTGGACGCCCCGCTGTCTCCTCTCCTTGCCCTGGACGCCCCGCTGTCTCCTCTCCTTGCCCTGGACGCCCCGCTGTCTCCTCTCCTTGCCCTGGACGCCCCGCTGTCTCCTCTCCTTGCCCTGGACGCCCCGCTGTCTCCTCTCCTTGCCCTGGACGCCCCGCTGTCTCCTCTCCTTGCCCTGGACGCCCCGCTGTCTCCTCTCCTTGCCCTGGACGCCCCGCTGTCTCCTCTCCTTGCCCTGGACGCCCCGCTGTCTCCTCTCCTTGCCCTGGACGCCCCGCTGTCTCCTCTCCTTGCCCGGACGCCCCGCTGTCTCCTCTCCTTGCCCGGACGCCCCGCTGTCTCCTCTCCTTGCCCGGAAGCCCCGCTGTCTCCTCTCCTTGCCCGGAAGCCCCGCTGTCTCCTCTCCTTGCCCTGGACGCCCGCTGTCTCCTCTCCTTGCCCTGGACGCCCCGCTGTCTCCTCTCCTTGCCCTGGACGCCCCGCTGTCTCCTCTCCTTGCCCTGGACGCCCCGCTGTCTCCTCTCCTTGCCCTGGACGCCCCGCTGTCTCCTCTCCTTGCCCTGGACGCCCCGCTGTCTCCTCTCCTTGCCCTGGACGCCCCGCTGGTCTCCTCCTTCCTACCCGTGCTTCTCCCTGACCGCTTCTGCCCCGCTGTCTCCTCTCCTTGCCCTGGACGCCCGCTGTCTCCTCCCTTCCCTGGACGCCCCGCTGTCTCCTCTCCTTGCCCTGGACGCCCCGCTGTCTCTCTTGCCGGACGCCGCGTGTTACTCCTCTCCTTGCCCTGGACGCCCCTCGCGTGTCTCCTCTCCTTGCCCTGGACGCCCCGCTGTCTCCTTCCTTGGCCCTGGACGCCTCCGCCCGTTCTCCTCTCCTTGCCCTGGACGCCCGCTGTCTCCTCTCCTTGCCCTGGACGCCTCCCGACTGTCTCCTCTCCTTGCCCTGGACCGCCCCTGTCCCCTGGGTTCCTCTCCTTGCCCTGGACGCCCCGCTGTCTCCTCTCCTTGCCCGGACGCCCCGCTGTCTCCTCTCCTTGCCTGGACGCCCGCTGTCTCTCTCCTTGCCTGGACGTCTCTCGCTGGCGGTCTTCTTGCCCGGACGATGCCCCGCTGTTCTCTCCTTGCCTGGACGCCCGCTGTCTCTCTCCTTGCCCGGAGCCCGCTGTTCCTTCTTGCCCGCGTCGCCGCTGCTCCTCCTTGCCGGACGCCGTGTCTCTCTCCTTGCCGGACGCCGCTGTCTCCTCTCTTGCCTGACGCCCGCGTCTCCTTCCTTGCCTGGAGCCCGCTGTTCACTCCTTGCACTGGATCGCCCCGCTGTCTCTTCTTTTGGACGCCCGCTGTTCCTCTCCTTGCCACTGGACCCGCTGTCTCCTCTCTGCTGGCGCCCGCTGTTCTCTCCTTGCCTGGACGCCCGCGCTCTGCCCTGGACGGCTGTTCTCCCTCCCGGAGCGTGTCTCTTCCTTGCTGGACGCCCGCTGTACTCTATCCTTCGCCCGTGACGCCCACGCTGTCTCCCTCTGCCCAGACGCCGTGTCTCCTTCTTGCCCGGACGCTCCGCTGTCTCTTCCTTGCCGGAGCCCGTGTTCTGGATCTTATGCCGGAAGACACCCGCTGTTCTTCCTTGCCGGACGCATCAGTGTCACTCATTCATTCAACACCATGGTACCGCTTCTCTCTCCTTGCTGTAGCTGTCTACTCTCTCGCCGTAGCGTCAAATGTTATACATGGAGACCCATGAATCACCGACACGGCTGTACCTCTCTGCTGTATGACACCCAACTGGCTCACTGGACGCGCCTGGTAAGCGCCAGAAAGTCCAGAAATTGGCGCTGTATCTGGGTGGGGGGCACACTGATTAGTATGGAGGGGGATGCTGAGACCCCAACGCGGCTGTCAGATGGTACATTAAGGGTGGTGTGGCAATGCCTCCTTTCTGTGGCTGTGGTGAATCAGCCACTGAACCTGGCATCTCTAGAGCGCCTCCTGTTAAACTCAGGCCAGTCAGCGTACTGCCTGAGGATGAAAGAAGGGCCGCAGCTACCCTGACAGTGCTGGATTATTAAGGCCCCTCGGTGAGTGTGGTATATGCCTTCTGGTCTGAGACCAGAATTACATATAATACCCTCCACCCCGTCACTGCCAGAGGCCCTGAATAACCCCAAGCACTAATTGCTGCCACCAGCTTCTCGTTTAATATAAGTCCGGTCCGTGGTCGGGATTATAGCGGGTAAGAAACCAACCCAGGTAGCGTTACATGAGTACACGAGGTTCGTGATCAAGATAAAAGGACAACTCAAGATTAAATTAATCACCCTATTGGTACACTAGATATTAATATTTACGTGTATTAAGATGTTACAGTCAGGTATGCGAATCAAAGATAATGGAGTACACACAGAATTACACACACACACGTGATCGGTTACCTTAGTGCTGATGACACCACAAGGGCGACTGGAAGAGCCTGGGTAAAGCGCCAGAAAATGGTACCAGAAAATGGCGCTTCAATGAATGCGCCATTTTCTGGGGCAGCTGTGGGCTACAATTCACTGCATGGGGGGCCCAGAACGCTTCGGCCTCTCCATGCTGAGGATTCCAGCCTCCAGCTGCCTAGTTGTACCTGACAGGACCAAAAATATGGCGGAGCCCCTTGTCATTTTTTTTCTAGAATTAGTTCTAGAAATAAAGGAAAAAAATGGTCTTCGCTGTATTTTTGGTTGCCAGCCAGGTACAACGAGGCAGCTGGGGGTTGGTGGCAGTACGTTGCTGCCATGTTGTACCTGACTGGACCAAAAATACACTTTGTGCAGAATTATTAGGAAAGTTGTATTGTAGAGGATTATTTTTATTATTGATCCACAACTCTGTTCTCAATCACCCAAAAGACTCATAAATATCAAAGTTTAATATTTTTGGAGGTTGGAGAGGGGTTTTTAGATTTGGCTCTTAGGAGGATATCTGTGTGTGCAGGTAACTATTACTGTGCTGAATTATTAGGCAACTTAATAAAAAACAAATCTATTCCCATCTCACTTGTTCATTTTCTCCAGGTAACCAATATAACTGCACAAAATATAGAAATAAACATTTCTGACATGCAAAAACAAAACCCCAAAAAAAGAGTTCCCAATATAGACCCCTTTATTTATGATGACACTCGGCAGCCTCCATCCATAGATTGTGTCAGTTGCTTGATCTGTTTGCGATCCACATTGCATGCAGCAGCCACCACAGCCCCCCAGACACTGTTCCCAGAGGTGTGCTGTTTTCCCTCCCAGACACTGAGGAAGGAGCTCGGTACGTGGCTCCGAAACGCGTTGGAAATAAACCTCTACTACCAGTACTCAGACGTCCCAGTGTCGTTGGTGTATTTCTCCTTCGCCTCATTGGGGGACACAGGACCGTGGGTGTTATGCTGCTGTCCACTAGGAGGCGACACTAAGCAATCTGCAAAAGAGTAACAGTGGCTCCTCCTCCTCAGTATACACCCCTGGGGCAGGCACTGCCTCC
Source organism: Allobates femoralis (assembly GCA_033576535.1). Taxonomy (NCBI): domain Eukaryota; kingdom Metazoa; phylum Chordata; class Amphibia; order Anura; family Aromobatidae; genus Allobates; species Allobates femoralis. Next base: position 508,492,274 of record JARQOC010000006.1, read on the forward strand.
TCAGTTTTTGCTTAGTGTCGAAGGAGGCACACGTCCATTTTTACTCTCATCTTTTTTTCTTCCGATGAAGAAAAGTGGGTCCGGTGTGACCCCCGGCATGCTCCCTCCTCGGCCACCCACTGTTGGGGCGCTAGGTTGAGGTTGAGAATCCATACATATGCCGTACTCCTTTCTCGGCCTCCCACTGTTGGGTTGCTGGGTTAAAGTTGAGACAGCCCAGCATAACACCCTCCTTCCTCATTCTCTCGGTCTGAGGTGAAGTAGAAGCTGACGGCCTGCCAGATGACGTCCCCCTAATCACCCTTGGGTGTTTTTAGGCAGTGGCACCACAGGTATCAGCAGCCCCTGGCTGCAGGGGCTGGAGATGTACGGCTGCCTGCAGCACAGGCTAGCAGGCTATGCAGTTTCAAGAGGCTGGGGCTGCATGGAGGGGGCCCTTGCAGTCCAGCACAGGCTTCCAGTGCTTATGCACAAGCCTGCACAGCTGAGGGGCATACAGCACAAGGACGTGCAGCTGCATCCACTGGAGCAGCTTGCACATACTGTGGAGCACCCCCCTGATGTACTGGCGGTTCCCCCGCCAGTGCCTTCCTCTATGCCCCCGGGACCTTCTTGTCCCGTTTTTCTGGGCCCCCCAGCGCCGTTTTCGCGCCTCCGCGCCGGCCCCTCACTATTTCCGGAGGCCTCAACTAATTGAGGCCCCGGCTTGGGCCTAGCGCGGAGGCCGCAACCCCTGCACCGCCCCCGTCCCGCCCCGCCGGATGACGCGGACGCGCGTCATACTGGGGGCGGAGCCGAGAACGGGCGCGTTTTTCAGCAAGGAGCCCGCCCGTTTAGCTCCGCCCCTTCCTCCTTCTCCTGCACGGACGCCATTAGCCCTGCACGTGGACCCGGCCTCAGCCATCCGGGGGGACACAGGATCCAGGCGGCCTGTCACAGCGGCGCTGGGGGCTGGTAAGACCTCTGCAGGGATCTCCTCTGCAGAGGTTACTCTGTCTCTCTCTATCTCTCCCCTCTGTATCCCCCTGCAACAGGCACTGTTAGACCACAGTGACCCTACTCAGCCCCTCATCTAAGGGCCCAGGCACCTAGCTGGACAGCTAGACAGTGCCTGATTACACAGGGGACTCCTGGTTACCTTATATACTGCTCACTGTCCATACCACAATGTCTGGCAATAAGAGTAAGAAAGGCTCCAAGGCAGCCAGCACTTACTATGCTACCTGCACTATTTGTCAGGCTGACCTCCCTGCAGGATGCACCTCGCCACATTGTGAGAGCTGCACGCAGGCTGCGGACACTGAGACCCCCACTACCCAGGCTTCTAACAGTGCCCCTGACCCTACCCCTGCGTGGGCCACCGCCATGTCTCAGAATATGACGCAGTCCATGGACAGATTGTCTGACACACTGCTGCAGTTTATGCAAGCCCGTTCGCCACCTGCAGCCGCTGTTCAGGCTTCTGCGTCGCAGCAGGAAGTCCCGGAACCGCGACAGACTGCTGACCCTGACCCGTCAGCCTCCGACTCTGGCCGTAAGAGACCACCACCTTCTCCAGAGTCCCATGCAGGCTCTGCAGCCTCTGCTTCCCGTAGGCGTCAAGATGACGCGCAGGACTCCGAAGGTCTCTGCTCTTCGAGCTCGGAGGATCACTTAGATGACTCCCTAGATCTGGATACGACCGATACGGTCGCGTTGGTGGAGGATTTAATTACTTCCATTAACCAGGTTCTGGAGGTGTCTGACCCTCCGGCTGATACTCCAGAGCATAAGGTATCCTTTAAAAGGGCCAGGAGACCACATAGGCATTTCTCGGACCATCCAGAGTTCCAGGAAATCCTCAAAAAACATAGGTTACACCCTGACAAAAGGTTTGGTAACCGTAAGGCGCTGGAAACCCGTTATCCCTTTCTGCCTAAGGTCACCCAGGATTGGACAGATCCGCCACAGGTGGACCCTCCTGTTTCTCGTCTCGCTACTAAGACCCTCCTGTCCTTACCGGACAGTTCATCCATAAAGGACGCCACTGACCGTCAGGTGGAGCAGATGGCGAAGTCCGTCTTTGAGGCCTCAGGCTCTTCTCTAGGGCCTGCCTTTGCCTCGGTTTGGGCTTCAAAGGCTGTTATGACTAGAGCTAATTCCGTACACTCGGCCCTACGGGCTTTGCAGGTCGACCCAGCCTTGTTAGACCAGGTTGCCCAAATAGCGGTGACCGCCGAATACTCCATGCACGCTGCCTTCGATTCAGCTAACTGTGCCGCGGCTGCGGCTTCCAACGCCATAACCATCCGGCGAGCCCTCTGGTTGAGAGAGTGGAAAGCAGATGCAGCGTCAAAAAAGTCGCTCACCTGCCTTCCGTACAACGGTGGACGTTTATTCGGCGAAAAACTGGATCAATTGATTTCAGATGCCACTGGGGGTAAGAGTACCTCTCTTCCACAACGTCAGATTAAGCGACCCTTCTCTCGTCGCCAACAAACCCGTTTCCGGTCCTTTCGGAACTCCTTTGGTTGGTCAGTCTCGAAACCCCCGACGGCGGCCAATAGGTCCCCCCGTAGGGAACGCTCCCAGACGATACGGAAGACTGGTGCAAACTGGCAGTCCCATTCACGCCAGTCCAGAGCCAAGGGTTCAAAGCCCGGCAGATTTTCTTCTTCCTGACTCCCCCCCTTCGGGAGACACTATTCAGGTTGGCGGCCGACTTTCTCGCTTTCGTCAGGTCTGGCTCGCTTCTACCGACGACAAGTGGGTACACACCTTGGTGTCTTCCGGATACGCCATAGAATTCACGGCCTATCCTCCAAATCGTTTTTTTCTGTCAATCCCACCTGCTCATCCCCCCAAAGCTCGCGCCTTCTTTCAGGCGGTCGATTCCCTTTTGAAAGCCGGTGTCATCATTCCGGTACCGCCAGCCGAACGCTTCCAAGGGTTCTACTCGAACCTGTTTGTGGTACCCAAAAAAGGAGGGGCTGTTCGCCCCATTCTGGATCTGAAACAGTTAAACTCCTTCGTGAAGGTTCGGCATTTCCGCATGGAGTCACTGCGCTCCATCATAGCGTCCATGGAGAAGGACGAATTTCTCGCGTCCATCGACATACAGGACGCTTACCTCCATATCCCGATCGCGACAATTCACCAGCGGTTTCTCCGATTCGCCATCGACCGGGATCACTATCAGTTTGTGGCCCTCCCGTTCGGCCTAGCGACGGCCCCCAGGGTGTTCACCAAGGTCATGGCGGCTGTCATGACCATACTGCACACAAGAGGAATGGTAGTCCTACCATACCTAGACGATTTGCTCATCAAAGCTCCCTCCTTCAGGGAGTGTCAGCAGAGTGTTTCCATCACGGTGGACACCCTGCGTCGGCTAGGCTGGTTGGTGAATCTGCGGAAGTCATCGCCAGTTCCGTCTCAATTTCTAACATTCCTCGGGATGCTTTTCAACACCCCCAGGGGTCTGGTCCTCCTCCCTCAGGACAAGGCGAAGGCCCTTCGACAGGGGGTCCACAGTCTTCTACGGCCGTGTCCTCATTCACTTCGGTTCGCCATGAGAGTCTTGGGAAGGATGGTTGCCTCTATGGAGGCGGTGCCGTTTGCTCAACTTCACCTCAGGCCTCTCCAACGGGCAATTCTGACTTCGTGGAACAGGAATCCTTCTGCCCTGGACAAGTTATTCCGTTTGTCACCTGCAGCAAGGAGTTCCCTCCATTGGTGGCTCAAACCTCGTTCCCTCACAAGGGGGAGGTCCTTTCTACCGGTTTGCTGGAAGATAGTCACCACCGACGCAAGCCTCAGCGGATGGGGAGCGGTACATCGTCGTCACACAGCACAGGGAACATGGTCCCCAGCGGAGTCGGCCGAGCCCATCAACCTCCTGGAAATCCGGGCCATATTTCTAGCTCTGAAGGCCTTTCATTCCATACTGGCAGGCACACAGGTGCGGATTCAGTCGGACAATGCCACGGCCGTGGCATACATCAACCATCAAGGCGGAACACACAGTCTCCAGGCCATGCACGAAGTGCAACGCATTCTCCACTGGGCAGAATCGACGAACTCAACGTTGTCAGCAGTTCATATCCCAGGAGTGGAAAACTGGGAAGCGGATTTTCTCAGCCGCCAGGGCATGGACTCGGGAGAGTGGTCCCTACACCCCGACGTGTTCCAACAAATCTGCCGTCGCTGGGGGACCCCGGACGTAGACCTGATGGCGTCTCGGCTCAACACGAAGGTTCCCAGGTTTATGGCCAGATCTCACGACCCGCGAGCTCTAGGGGCGGATGCCCTAGTTCAGAACTGGTCCCAGTTCCAGCTGCCTTACATCTTCCCTCCTCTGCCTCTCATTCCCAGAGTCGTGCGGAAGATAAAACAAGAGGGCATTCAACTCATTCTCATAGCCCCAGACTGGCCCAGACGGGCATGGTACGCCGATCTCGTCCAGCTCGCGGCGGACGTTCCTTGGCGCCTCCCTTGTCGTCCCGACCTTCTGTCGCAGGGACCGTTTTACCACCAGAATTCAGACGCCCTGAATTTGATGGCGTGGCCCTTGAGACCTGGGTACTAACCCAAGCGGGTTTCTCCCCTGCCGTTATTCAGACCATGATCAGAGCTCGGAAGTCGGCATCGGCAAAGATTTATCATCGCACCTGGAAAGCCTTTTTCGCGTGGTGCTCTTCTCGAGATCAACCCCCTCTTCCCTATTCCTTGCCGCTAGTTCTAGGGTTCCTTCAGTCGGGGTTGGAGTCTGGTCTCTCACTAGGTTCCCTTAAGGGCCAGGTCTCGGCTCTTTCGGTACTCTTTCAATGTCGACTTGCTGTCAAGCCGCAGGTTAAAACTTTTCTCCAGGGAGTTAATCGCATCGTCCCTCCGTACAAACGCCCGTTAGATACATGGGACCTTAACCTGGTACTTACGGCTCTGCAGGAACCTCCCTTTGAACCTCTTCGGGATATCTCCCTCCACTTTCTGGTTCTGAAGGTGGTTTTTCTAGTGGCTATCACCTCTCTTCGCCGAGTGTCCGAACTCTCGGCGCTTTCCTGTAAGCCACCCTTCCTGGTGTTCCATCAGGACAAGGTCGTCCTACGCCCGGTGCCGTCATTCCTGCCTAAGGTTGTCTCCTCTTTCCATCTGAATGAGGATATTTCATTGCCTTCCTTTTGCCCTGCTCCGGTTCACAGGTTCGAACGAGCCCTGCATACTCTGGATCTCGTCAGGGCGCTTCGCATCTATGTCTCCAGAACTGCACATTTCCGTAAGTCAGACACTCTGTTCATTCTGACGGAAGGCCCCCGTAAGGGTATGCCAGCTTCCAAAGCTACACTGGCTAGATGGATTAGATCAGCTATCCAAGAGGCCTACAAGATGAAAACTACTCCTCTTCCAGCGGGGATTAAGGCACATTCTACCCGAGCCGTGGGGGCCTCCTGGGCCATTCGGCACCAAGCCTCGGCTCTCCAAGTGTGTAAGGCGGCCACCTGGTCGAGCTTACACACTTTTACCAAGCACTACCGTGTTCATACCCAGTCCTCGGCGGACGCTAGTCTGGGTAGGTGCATCCTTCAGGCGGCGGTTGCCCACCTGTAGGTGTTTCTCTGTTCACTGACTTGTTCAGTATCATTAGTTCCATTGTCTTTCCCACCCAGGGACTGCTTTGGGACGTCCCACGGTCCTGTGTCCCCCAATGAGGCGAAGGAGAAAAGGAGAATTTTGTACACTTACCGTAAATTCCTTTTCTCTTAGCCTCTAATTGGGGGACACAGCACCCACCCTGTTGGCCATACGGCCTTGTTTCTAGTGGTTTTTGTTACTCTTATATTGTTACGTTATGGCCTTGCCAGGCTTTGTTGGTATTGGTTAACCTTGTTACTTCTCCTACTGCTTTAGCACAAAACTGAGGAGGCAGTGCCTGCCCCAGGGGTGTATACTGAGGAGGAGGAGCCACTGTTACTCTTTTGCAGATTGCTTAGTGTCGCCTCCTAGTGGACAGCAGCATAACACCCACGGTCCTGTGTCCCCCAATTAGAGGCTAAGAGAAAAGGAATTTACGGTAAGTATACAAAATTCTCCTTTTTCCCCTCTGGCAGCAGCGCGGACATTAAGGTACTTCGTCCAAAATACCTGTTTTCCCTCCCAGACACTGTTCCCAGAGGTGTACTATTTTCCCTCCCAGACACTGTCCCCAGAGGTGTGCTATTTTCCCTCCCAGACACTGTTCCCAGAGGTGTACTGTTTTCCCTCCCAGACACTGTCCCCAGAGGTGACTGATTTCCCTCCCAGACACTGTTCCCAGAGGTGTACTGTTTTCCCTCCCTGTAGATCTCACATTTTAGGAGGGACCACAGGTTCTCTATGGGGTTCAGATCAGGTGAACAAGGGGGGGCCATGTCATTATTGTTCTTCTTTTAGCCCTTTACTGGCCAGCCACACTGTGGAGTAGTTGGATGCATGTGATGGAGCATTGTCCTGCATGAAAATCATGTTTTCTTGAACGATCCCGACTTCTTCCTGTACCACTGCTTGAAGAAGTTGTCTTCCAGAAACTGGTAGTAGGTCCGGGAGTTGAGCTTCACTCCATCCTCAACCCGAAAAGGTCCCATAAGTTGATCTTTGATGATCCCAGCCCATACCAGTACCCCACCTCCACCTTGCTGGCGTCTGAGTCGGAGTGGAGCACTCTGCCCTTTACTGATCCAGCCTCTGGCCCATCCATCTGGCCTTCAAGAGTCACTCTCATTTCATCAGTCCATAAAACCTTTGAGGAATCAGTCTTCAGATATTTCTTGGCCCAGTCTTGACGTAGTATCTTATGATTCTTGTTCAGAGGTGCTGGTTTTACCTTCTGTTTCTTGTTCAGAGGTGGTGGTTTTATCTTATGTTCCTTACTCAGAGGTGGTGGTTTTATCTTATGTTCCTTACTCAGAGGTGGTGGTTTTATCTTATGTTTCTTGTTCAGAGGTGGTGGTTTTATCTTATGTTTCTTGTTCAGAGGTGGTGGTTTTATCTTATGTTTCTTGTTCAGAGGTGGTGGTTTTACCTTATGTGTCTTGTTCAGAGGTGGTGGTTTTATCTTATGTTTCTTGTTCAGAGGTGGTGGTTTTCTCTTATGTTTCTTGTTCAGAGGTGGTGGTTTTCTCTTATGTTTCTTGTTCAGAGGTGGTGGTTGTATCTTATGTTTCTTGTTCAGAGGTGGTGGTTTTACCTTATGTGTCTTGTTCAGAGGTGGTGGTTTTATCTTATGTGTCTTGTTCAGAGGTGGTGGTTTTACCTTATGTGTCTTGTTCAGAGGTGGTGGTTTTATCTTATGTGTCTTGTTCAGAGGTGGTGGTTTTATCTTATGTTTCTTGTTCAGAGGTGGTGGTTTTATCTTATGTTTCTTGCTCAGAGGTGGTGGTTTTACCTTATGTTTCTTGCTCAGAGGTGGTGGTTTTACCTTATGTTTCTTGATCAGAGGTGGTGGTTTTATCTCATGTCTCTTGTTCAGAGGTGGTGGTTTTATCTTATGTTTCTTGTTCAGAGGTGGTGGTTTTTCAGCCTTCCTTACCTTGGCCATGTCCCTGAGTATGGCACACCTTTTGCTTTCTGATACTCCAGTAACGTTGTAGCTCTGAAATATGGCAAAACTGGTGGCAAATGGCATCTTGGCAGCTTCACGCTTGATTTTCCTCCATTCATGGGCAGTTATTTTGCCCCTGTTTTGCCCTCACGCTTCTTGCGACCCTGTTGGCTATTTGCCATGAGAACTCTTGATTGTTTGGTGATCACGCTTCAATAGACTGCGGCATCCCTCTGCAAGACATCTCACAATTGTGGACTGTTCAGAGCCGTCACATCTCTCTTCTGACCCATTTGCCTAATAATTAAGCACACCTTATATAGGGTGTTGATGTCATTACACCACACCCCTCCTCATTACAGAGATGAACATCACCTGATTTACTTCATTGGTAGTTGTCCCTCAGCCTATACAGCCTGGAGGAGGACAACATGGATAAAAAGGATCATGTGATCAAAATACTCATCTGCCTAATAATTCTGCACACAGTGTTTGGCGGAGCCCCACGTAATTTTTTTTTCTAAAATTAGTTCTAGAAATAAACAGAAAATAAGCTTCGCTGTATTTTTGGTTGCCAGCCAGGTACACCTTCCTCAGCGTGGAGAGACGCAAACTTTGTGGCCCCCCCCACGCTGCGAATTACAACCCACAGTCACCCCAGAAAATAGCGCATTCATTAGAGGCGCCATCTTCTGGTGCTGTACCCCAACTCTTCCAGTTGCCCTTGTGCTGGCGGCACACGGGTTCTTTATAGGCGACATGGTGTCCGCTAACAATGTCAGTGGAAAATGATCTCCAATTGTTAACGGACACCATGTCTGACCCCTTATTTTCTTCCAAAATTGTGCTGATGTAAAGTAACATGTGGGAAATGTTATTTATTAACTATTTTGTGTCACATAACTCTCTGGTTTAGCAGAATAAAAATTCAGAATTTGAAAATTGCTAAATTTTCTAAATTTTTGCCAAAATGGCCAGGTCTTTAGGGTCAAAGCAGGATGGATCATGAAGGGGTTAAGTTTAGGTTGATTATGATCATCACACACGTATGTAAAAATATGTGCAATGATCGTCTGAATGTCTAGATCCCATATCTATGCTTGACATCCTTATAGACAGCACGGCTCATGAGATATTAAAAGTTATATTTTCTAGGCTGTAATTGGCTTCTCTATTGACTTTGCAGGTAGAAGGAAACTGGTTTTTCTCACCTTTCCAGCCTCACATTGGTCCTTTGTATAATGACAGGGAGATTCCACTGAGGCTAGGAAGGCAATTTCCTCAGGTTAATTAGCATATCACAGGAGAGGAATAAGGTCTTTGGTGTTCCTAATTAACATGTTCCTCTTCTAGGAGACTTTGACTAGCCCTCGGGGCAAAGGTAGAGGCTCCCTCTCCTAGGAGTGAGACATGGCAGCATCTGAGACAAAGTGGCTGCTGGGTAATATTGCAATATTCCTTACACCTCCCTCCTTTAGAGGGCGCTAGGGGGTAGCACATTTCTATGTTCCCCCGTGCGCCCGTCCGCTACCTCCCCTCGCCGGGATAACCCGTCAGCATTACAGTGATCACGGTCCCTCTTATGGCAAATGGTGAAGTTGTACTGCTGGAGCGCAAGGCTCCAGCGTAGCAATCTCCCATTCGTCCCAGAGACCAAGTGTAACCAGCTGAGGGGGTTGTGGTCCGTCTCCACAATGAAGTGGTGTCGGTACAAGTATGGCTGCAGGGCCCACACAATTGCCGGACACTCCCTTTCCATCGTGGAGTAGGCCACCTCCCTCCCTGGATCCCACAGTACCCGCTCTCCTTTGGTTGCGGAGATGTTCATCTTTGTGAAGCGGCTCGGCACCTCAGGACTGCCACTTGCTGGTAGTGCAGTCCCAAACCACTGACTAGGAGTAGCCACAAACGGTGCTAAGGCCTCACTCTCACAGGAACCCCTGGGACCTGTTCTGGGTCAGACACAGGTTCGGTCATCCCTCGACAGAGTGAGGGCCCAGAAAGCCGTGCGTTGTCTGCATTCTCGCTCCTCAGTCTGCGGGAGACAGTGACTAGGTCAGCTGTCTCCCCGGGGGGATAACATCACCTTCCCATCAGCCCTACTGGCCTGGGACAACTCTTTCCTGTCATATTGACAGGCTGGGGATACAGCTTTCCCATCATCCTAACGTGTCCCCTCTCCTCTGACAGGTGTTGGGCACTGATGTCCCATCACTCAGACAGACCAGGAGTACCCCTATGGCATCCGGACAGGGTATGGGTACAACTTTCCCATAGTCCTGACCGGTTTGGTTTACCATTTTTTTTATCATCCAGGCAGGTTATAGGCACGACCTGCTCATTCCCCCTGGCTGGATATAGGAGAACCTTCCCCACTGTCCCGACACAGTATGGTACCGCCTCTCCATCTCCGTGGCTGTCAGGGGGTACAACTACCAATTGGTCCCTGGGCCACACCTCTGGTGACCCCTGCTGGACTGTTCCCTTGCACAGCCGTCCTTGGCCCCAGACCACCTGCTTGAGGCCCGAGTCCAAGGGAGGCTGTGGCCACCTGCTCTTTGAGAGCCTTCATGACACCCCTGACGAGACGTGATCCGAGTGGAAGAAACTGCCACGTCCTCCGTCAGTTCCACGGGACCTGTCTCTTGGCCTCCGTGTGAACATTCCCCACTGCCCTGACAGGTTATGGGGACCTCATCCCCATCCCCCTGGCAGCCAGTGGGTACAACTACTACGGTTGGTCCCTGGGCCACACCTCCTGTGACCCCTGCTGGACCGTTACCTGGTACAGCCGTCCTTGGTTCTGGACCACCTGCTCGTGGTCAGAGTCCGAGAGAGGCTGTGCCACCTGCTCCTGGAGAGCTTCCAGGCTGTCGTCAGCCCCTGACGCCATGTGACACCCCTGACGAGACGTGGTCAGAGTAGAAGAAACTGCCACCACGTCCTCTGTCAGTTCCCCGGGACCTGTCTCCTGGCCTCCGACGGACTCAGCCGCCACTTGGTCTGAAGGGGAGAAGCCGCTGAACCTCCGAGGTTCCCTGGGCTCCAGCACCCCCACTCCTGGTGACAGCGGCTATGGCTGCTGTAACCATGGGCAGTGCCTGCTTCCCCTCCGCTCCTGACCAAGTCGCCGGTTCAGGCGGACTATCCTGGCCTCCTGACATCCCGATGGTGGGGGGGTTCCTGCCCTGGGATCTCACCTGGTATCTGCACCTCTCCTGTGACAGCCCCAAACCCCCCGCCATGTTCCTCCCCTGCAGCTTCTCCAGAGCTCAGCGTCTGGGCCTTACCTGGCAGCACCACATTCCCTGTGGGTACTCCGACTACGAGCGCTGGCTCCCTGGCTGCAATACCTGGCTGCTTAAATCGGGGTGGGGGCAGTGTCACACCGATCTCTGTTTGCTCCCCCTGCAGTCGTCAGCCCCCTCAGTGTCCCTCCTGTGTGCTGGCTGATTTTAGCCTAAGGCCGTTTTACAGCTCCCTTTGTCTTCCTCCTCACCCCCTGTCAGCCCTGTGTGCATTGTGTTGTGTGGAGTGTCAGCATTCACCTGATCCTTTGCATTACCTGGCTCTGCATACATTGTGTCAGAGCAATCACCACCTTCCTCCTCATCAAGAAACATCAACATCATTGAGAACTACAGCATCATCAACATCGGACAGTAAAGAACATTCTGGTGGATCAGAACTTGGATGATCAGTGGCCACATGGACAGTAGCCGCCCCAAGCCTGACCCAAGCAATACATTTACCGGAATATTAGCTGTCGGCACGGCTCATGAGATATTAAAAGTTATATTCTCGGCACCTCTCAGTCTAGTAATTGGCTTCTCTATTGACTTTGCAGGTAGAAGGAAACTGGGAGATTCCAGAGAGGCTAGAAAGGCAATTTCCTCAGGTTAATTAGCATATCTCAGGAGAGGAATAAGCCCTTTGGTGTTCCTAATTAGCATGTTCCTCTTCTAGGAGACTTCAGGAGACTTTGACTAGCCCTTGGGGCAAAGGTGGAGGCTCCCTCTCCTAGGAGTGACACATGACGCATCTGAGACACAGTGGCTGCTTGGAAATATTGCAATATTCCTTACCGTGGCCCTTGGCTTTCATTAAACCTCTCCCATTTCCCGCAGCAACACTTCATGGACAGCCGGACCCCCTGCCTTATCGTCGCAGCCAAGTCGGACCTCCATGAGGTGAAGCAGGAGAGCAGCATCTCCCCGGCTGAATTCTGCAAAAAGCACAAGATGCCTCCACCCCAAGCCTTCACCTGTAACACGGCCGACAGCCCGAGCCGGGAGATCTTCATCAAGATGACCACCATGTCCATGTACCCGTGAGTGCCGCATGTCAGGTCACCACAGAGCGTAGTGAGCAGGCGGGGGCAGAGATGGGGGGGTAACGTCCTACACCGCCCGCTACAGAAGAGATACGGGGTGATATCCTCATATCCCATCCTCTGCAGGAGAGATACGGGGGAAATCCTCATTCACCGCCCTCTAGAGGAGAGATACGGGGGGTAATCCTCATTCACCGCCCTCTAGAGGAGAGCTAGGGGGGATATCCTCATTCATCGCCCTCTAGAGGAGAGATATGGGGGATATCCTCATACACTGCCCTCTAGAGGAGAGATACGGGGGGATATCCTCATTCACCGCCCTCTAGAGGAGAGATACGGGGGTAATCCTCATTCATCGCCCTCTAGAGGAGAGATATGGGGGGATATCCTCATACACTGCCCTCTAGAGGAGAGATACGGGGGATATCCTCATTCACCGCCCTCTAGAGGAGAGATACGGGGATATCCTCATACACCGCCCTCTAGAGGAGAGATACGGGGGGATATCCTCATTCACCGCCCTGTAGAGGAGAGATACGGGGGGATATCCTCATTCACCGCCCTCTAGAGGAGAGATACGGGGGATATCCTCATACACTGCCGTCTAGAGGAGAGATACGGGGGGATATTCTCATACACTGCCCTCTAGAGGAGAGATACGGGGGGATATCCTCATACACTGCCCTCTAGAGGAGAGATGCGGGGGGATATCCTCATACACCGCCCTCTAGAGGAGAGATACGGGGGGATATCCTCATTCACCGCCCTCTAGAGGAGAGATACGGGGGATATCCTCATACACCGCCCTCTAGAGGAGAGATACGGGGGGATATCCTCATACACCGCCCTCTAAAGGAGAGATGCGGAGGGATATCCTCATACACCGCCCTCTAGAGGAGAGATACGGGGGGATATCCTCATACACCGCCCTCTAGAGGAGAGATACGGAGGGATATCCTCATACACCGCCCTCTAGAGGAGAGATATGGGGGGATATCCTCATACACTGCCCTCCAGAGGAGAGATACGGGGGGATATCCTCATACACTGCCCTCTAGAGGAGAGATACAGGGGGATATCCTCATACACCGCCCTCTAGAGGAGAGATACGGGGGGATATCCTCACTCATCGCCCTCTAGAGGAGAGATATGGGGGGATATCCTCATACACTGCCCTCTTGAGGAGAGATACAGGGGAATATCCTCATTCACTGCCCTCTAGAGGAGAGATATGGGGGGGAAATCCTCATTCACCGCCCTCTAGAGGAGAGATACAAGGGATATCTTCATACACTGCCGTCTAGAGGAGAGATTAGGGGAGAAATCCTCATACACTGCTCTTTAGAAGAGAGATGGGGAATATCCTCACATACCGCCCTCTGGAGGAGAGATACAGGGAATATCTTCATACACCGCCATCTAGAGAAGAGATACGGGGGATATCCTCATTCACCGCCCTCTAGCGGAGAGCTAGGGGGGATGTTCTCATACACCGCCCTCTAGAGGAGAGCTAGGGGTAATGTTCTCATACACCGCCCTCTAAAGGAGAGCTGGGGGGTATGTCCTCATACACCGCCCTCTAGAGGAGAGCTAGGGGGGATGTCCTCATACACTGCCCTCTAGAGGAGAGCTAGGGGGGATGTTCTCATACACCGCCCTCTAGAGGAGAGCTAGGGGGGGATGTCCTCATACACTGCCCTCTAGAGGAGAGCTAGGGGGGATGTTCTCATACACCGCCCTCTAGAGGAGAGCTAGGGGGGATGTTCTCATACACTGCCCTCTAGAGGAGAGCTAAGGGGGGATGTCCTCATACACCGCCCTCTAAAGGAGAGCTGGGGGTATGTCCTCATACACCGCCCTCTAGAGGAGAGCTAGGGGGGGATGTCCTCATACACTGCCCTCTAGAGGAGAGCTAGGGGGGATGTTCTCATACACTGCCCTCTAGAGGAGAGCTAGGGGTAATGTTCTCATACACCGCCCTCTAAAGGAGAGCTGGGGGGTATGTCCTCATACACCGCCCTCTAGAGGAGAGCTAGGGGGGGATGTCCTCATACACCGCCCTCTAGAGGAGAGCTAGGGGGGATGTTCTCATACACCGCCCTCTAGAGGAGAGCTAGGGGGATGTTCTCATACACTGCCCTCTAGAGGAGAGCTAAGGGGGATGTCCTCATACACTGCCCTCTAGAGAAGAGCTAGGGGGGATGTCCTCATTCACCGCCCTCTAGCGGCGAGCTAGGGGGGGATGTGCTCATTCACCGCCCTCTGGAGGAGAGCTGGGGGATGTCCTCATACACCGCCCTCTAGCGGAGAGCTAGGGGGGATGTCCTCATACACCGCCCTCTAGAGAAGAGCTAAGGGGGGATGTCCTCATACACCGCCCTCTAGAGGAGAGCTAGGGGGGATATCCTCATACACCACCCTCTAGAGGAGAGATACGGGGGGATATCCTCACTCATCGCCCTCTAGAGGAGAGATATGGGGGGATATCCTCATACACTGCCCTCTACAGGAGAGATACAGGGGAATATCCTCATTCACTGCCCTCTAGAGGAGAGATACGGTCGGATATCCTCATGCTCCGCCCTCTAGAGGAGAGATATGGGGGGGGAAATCCTCATTCACCGCCCTCTAGAGGAGAGATACAAGGGATATCTTCATACACCGCCATCTAGAGAAGAGATACGGGGGATATCCTCTTTCACCGCCCTCTAGCGGAGAGCTAGGGGGATGTTCTCATACACCGCCCTCTAGCGGAGAGCTAGGGGGGATGTTCTCATACACCGCCCTCTAGAGGAGAGCTAGGGGGAATGTTCTCATACACCGCCCTCTAAAGGAGAGCTGGGGGGTATGTCCTCATACACTGCCCTCTAGAGGAGAGCTAGGGGGGATGTTCTCATACACTGCCCTCTAGAGGAGAGCTAGGGGGGATGTTCTCATACACTGCCCTCTAGAGGAGAGCTAGGGGGGATGTCCTCATACACTGCCCTCTAGAGAAGAGCTAGGGGGGATGTCCTCATTCACCGCCCTCTAGCGGCGAGCTAGGGGGGGATGTGCTCATTCACCGCCCTCTGGAGGAGAGCTGGGGGGATGTCCTCATACACCGCCCTCTAGCGGAGAGCTAGGGGGGATGTGCTCATTCACCGCCCTCTGGAGGAGAGCTGGGGGGATGTCCTCATAAAACCGCCCTCTAGAGGAGAGCTAGGGGGGGATGTCCTCATACACTGCCCTCTAGAGGAGAGCTAGGGGGGATGTTCTCATACACTGCCCTCTAGAGGAGAGCTAGGGGGGATGTTCTCATACACTGCCCTCTAGAGGAGAGCTAGGGGGGGATGTCCTCATACACTGCCCTCTAGAGAAGAGCTAGGGGGGATGTCCTCATTCACCGCCCTCTAGCGGCGAGCTAGGGGGGATGTGCTCATTCACCGCCCTCTGGAGGAGAGCTGGGGGGATGTCCTCATACACCGCCCTCTAGCGGAGAGCTAGGGGGGATGTCCTCATACACCGCCCTCTAGAGAAGAGCTAAGGGGGATGTCCTCATACACCGCCCTCTAGAGGAGAGCTAGGGGGGATGTTCTCATACACTGCCCTCTAGAGGAGAGCTAGGGGGGATGTCCTCATTCACCGCCCTCTAGCGGAGAGCTAGGGGGGGATGTGCTCATTCACCGCCCTCTGGAGGAGAGCTGGGGGGATGTCCTCATACACCGCCCTCTAGCGGAGAGCTAGGGGGGATGTCCTCATACACCGCCCTCTAGAGAAGAGCTAAGGGGGGATGTCCTCATACACCGCCCTCTAGAGGAGAGCCAGGGGGGATGTCCTCATACACCGCCCTCTAGAGGAGAGCTAGGGGGGATGTTCTCATTCACCACCCTCTAGAGAAGAGCTAAGGGGGATGTCCTCATTCACCGCCCTCTAGAGGAGATCTAGGGGGGATGTCCTCATTCACCGCCCTCTAGAGAAGAGCTAGGGGGATGTCCTCATTCACCGCCCTCTAGCGGACAGATTCTTGCATTAGAGGACATGTGTGATTAGGATAAATATTTACTAACTAAATGCAAACCAAAAAATGTTCCTTGATGGTAAACTGAGGTGAAGAATGTGATGATTGGAATTGTACATAGAGGGAGTCAGGGGTCCATCGAGGTCTGCCGCCGGTGCCAAGATCAGACGGGCAGAGTCACCCGCTCAGACTCCCCCCAGTGTGTGCCCCCTCCTGTGCTCTCATAGGTAGAGGTAGAGCCTACTAGGGGGGTGCCCAATCTATAGGAGCAGTTTACATGTAGGTGTCCGTGTATAGGCCGAGCTTACTGGGGTGATGTCCCTCTATAGGCAGAGTTTATTGGGTTGTGCCTGATTATAGGCGGAGCTTAATGGGGTGTGCCTGATTATAGGCGAGGTTTACGGGGGTGTGTCTATATTTAGGCGGTGCTTACTGGGGTGTGTCTCTTTAGGTGTCGATTATTGGGAGTCCGTCTATAGGTAGGGTTGCCTGGGGGTGTCCAAGAATAAGCAAATCTTACCGGGAGTTTCCATCTATAGGTGAAGCATACTGGGGTGTGTCCATTTATAGACGGAACTCACTGGTGGTTACCTTCAATAGGCGGCGCTTACTGGGGTGTGTCCATTTATAGACGGAACTCACTGGTGGTTACCTTCAATAGGCGGCGCTTACTGGGGTGTGTCCATTTATAAACGGAACTCACTGGTGGTTACCTTCAATAGGCGGAGCTTACTGGGGTGTGTCCATTTATAGACGGAACTCACTGGTGGTTACCTTCAATAGGCGGAGCTTACTGGGGTGTGTCCATTTATAGGCAGAGCTTATTGGGGTGTGTCCATTTATAGGCAGAGCTTATTGGGGTGTATCCATTTATAGTCAGAGCTTACTGGGGTGGGGCCATTTATAGGTGGAGCTTACTGGGGTGTGTCCATTTATAGGCAGAGCTTACTGGGGTGTGTCCATTTATAGGCAGAGCTTACTGGGGTGTGTCCATTTATAGGCATAGCTTACTGGGGTGTGTCCATTTATAGGCAGAGCTTACTGGGGTGTGTCCGTTTATAGGCAGAGTTTACTGGGGTGTGTCCATTTATAGGCATAGCTTACTGGGATGTGTCCATTTATAGGCAGAGCTTACTGGGGTGTGTCCATTTATAGGCGGAGCTTACTGGGGATGTTTCCATCTATAGGCAGAGCTTACTGGGGTGTGTCCATTTATAGACTGAGCTTACTGGGGTGTGTCCATTTATAGGCATAGCTT
The DNA here is from genome assembly GCA_033576535.1 of Allobates femoralis. Classification (NCBI taxonomy): domain Eukaryota; kingdom Metazoa; phylum Chordata; class Amphibia; order Anura; family Aromobatidae; genus Allobates; species Allobates femoralis. The sequence goes on from JARQOC010000006.1 coordinate 508,509,414, forward strand.
ACTGGGGTGTGTCCATTTATAGGCAGAGCTTACTGGGGTGTGTCCATTTATAGTCAGAGCTTACTGGGTGGGGCCATTTATAGGTGGAGCTTACTGGGGTGTGTCCATTTATAGGCAGAGCTTACTGGGGTGTGTCCATTTATAGGCAGAGCTTACTGGGGTGTGTCCATTTATAGGCATAGCTTACTGGGTGTGTCCATTTATAGGCAGAGCTTACTGGGGTGTGTCCATTTATAGGCGAAGCTTACTGGGGTGTGTCCATTTATAGACGGAGCTTACTGGGGTATGTCCATTTAAAGGCGGAGCTTACTGGGCGTGTCCATTTATAGACGGAGCTTACTGGGGTGTGTCCATTTATAGACGGAGCTTTCTGGGGTATGTCCATTTATAAGCAAAGCTTACTGGGGTGTGTCCATTTATTGGCAAAGCTTACTGAGGTGTGTCCATTTAAAGGCAGAGCTTACTGGGGTATGTCCATTTATAGGCGAAGCTTACTGGGGTGTGTCTATTTAAAGGCAGAGCTTACTGGGGTGTGTCCATTTATAGGCAGAGCTTTCTGGGGTGTGGCCATTTATAGGGAGAGCTTACTGGGGTGTGTCCATTTATAGGCAGAGCTTACTGGGGTGTGTCCATTTATAGGCAGAGCTTACTGGGGTGTGTCCATTTATAGGCAGAGCTTACTGGGGTGGTCCATTTATAGGCAGAGCTTACTGGGGTGTGTCCATTTATAGGCAGAGCTTACTGGGGATGTTTCCATCTATAGGCATAGCTTACTGGGGTGTGGCCATTTATAGGGAGAGCTTACTGGGGTGTGTCCATTTATAGGCAGAGCTTACTGAGGTGTATCCATTTATAGGCATAGCTTACTGGGGTGTGTCCATTTATAGGTAGAGCTTACTGGGTGTGTCCATTTATAGGCAGAGCTTACTGGGGTGTGTCCATTTATAGACTGAGCTTACTGGGGTGTGTCCATTTATAGGCAGAGCTTACTGGGTGTGTCCACTTATAGGCAGAGCTTACTGGGGTGTGTCCACTTATAGGCAGAGCTTACTGGGGTGTGTCCACTTATAGGCAGAGCTTACTGGGGTGTGTCCATTTATAGGCAGAGCTTACTGGGGATGTTTCAATCTATGGGCAGAGCTTACTTGGGTGTGTCCATTTATAGGCAGAGCTTACTTGGGTGTGTCCATTTATAGGCAGAGCTTACTGGGGTGTGTCCACTTATAGGCATAGCTTACTGGGGTGTGTCCACTTATAGGCATAACTTACTGGGGTGTGTCCATTTATAGGCAGAGCTTACTGGGGATGTTTCCATCTATAGGCAGAGCTTACTGGGGTGTGTCCATTTATAGGTAGAGCTTACTTGGGTGTGTCCATTTATAGGCAGAGCTTACTGGAGTGTGTCCATTTATAGGCATAGCTTACTGGGGTGTGTCCATTTATAGGCAAAGCTTACTGGGGTGTATCCATTTATAGGCAGAGCTTACTGGGGTGTGTCCATTTATAGGCAGAGCTTACTGGGGTGTGTCCATTTATAGGCAGAGCTTACTGGGGTGTGTCCATTTATAGACTGAGCTTACTGGGGTGTGTCCATTTATAGGCAGAGCTTACTGGGGTGTGTCCACTTATAGGCAGAGCTTACTGGGGTGTGTCCACTTATAGGCAGAGCTTACTGGGGTGTGTCCATTTATAGGCAGAGCTTACTGGGGTGTGTCCATTTATAGGCAGAGCTTACTGGGGTGTGTCCATTTATAGGTAGAGCTTACTTGGGTGTGTCCATTTATAGGCAGAGCTTACTGGAGTGTGTCCATTTATAGGCATAGCTTACTGGGGTGTGTCCATTTATAGGCAAAGCTTACTGGGTTGTATCCATTTATAGGCAGAGCTTACTGGGGTGTATCCATTTATAGGCAGAGCTTACTGGGGTGTGTCCATTTATAGGCAGAGCTTACTGGGGTGTGTCCATTTATAGACTGAGCTTACTGGGGTGTGTCCATTTATAGGCAGAGCTTACTGGGGTGTGTCCATTTATAGGCAGAGCTTACTGGGGTGTGTCCATTTATAGGCAGAGCTTACTGGGGTGTGTCCACTTATAGGCAGAGCTTACTGGGGTGTGTCCACTTATAGGCAGAGCTTACTGGGGTGTGTCCATTTATAGGCAGAGCTTACTGGGGTGTGTCCATTTATAGGCAGAGCTTACTGGGTTGTGTCCATTTATAGGCAGAGCTTACTGGGGTGTGTCCACTTATAGGCAGAGCTTACTGGAGTGTGTCCATTTATAGGCAGAGCTTACTGGGGTGTGTCCATTTATAGGCAGAGCTTACTGGGGTGTGTCCATTTATAGGCAGAGCTTACTGGGGTGTGTCCATTTATAGACTGAGCTTACTGGGGTGTGTCCATTTATAGGCAGAGCTTACTGGGGTGTGTCCATTTATAGGCCCAAGCTTACTGGGGTGTGTCCACTTATAGGCAGAGCTTACTGGGTGTGTCCATTTATAGGCAGAGCTTACTGGGGTGTGTCCATTTATAGGTCAAGCTTACTGGGGTGTGTCCATTTATAGCAGAGCTTACTGGGGTGTGTCCATTTATAGGCAGCTTACTGGGGTGTGTCCATTTATAGGCAGAGCTTACTGGGGTGTTCCACTTATAGGCAGAGCTTACTGGGGATGTTCCATCTATAGGCAGAGCTTACTGGGGTGTGTCCACTTATAGGCGGAGCTTACTGGGGTGTGTCCACTTATAGGCAGAGCTTACTGGGGTGTGTCCACTTTATAGGCAGAGCTTACTGGGGTGTGTCCATTATAGGCAGAGCTTACTGGGGTGTGTCCACTTATAGGCAGAGCTTACTAGGGATGTGTCTCTGAAGGCGAGGCTTATTCGGGTGTGTCCATATTTAGGCGGAGCATTCTAGTGGTGTGTTAGGTGGATCTTACTAGGGTGTTTCATTATAGGTGGATTTACTAGGGTGTTCATATATAGGTGGAACTTACTGGGGTATGCTCTTCTATAGGTGGGGCTGATCTTCCCGGGGTCATGTATATGTATGGTGATATGAGCAGACTGTGACCCTGTATCTTCTGACCCTGTGTCTTCTGTCTCCCCGCAGTCACGCCCGGCTCCGCTGCCTCTGTACCTGCAACAGGTGTACATACTGCCTGTGTCAGAAGCTGCTGCACTCTGACCTGCTCCAGGCCGTAAAGAACAAACTCTGCACCTCCATTGTGAACAGGTCCTTCATCTTATTCTCCAGCGTAGTCTGACCACTAACCCTGCTCCCTGCCCGCTGCAACGTACGCTGTATTCTCTGAGCTCACACACTGGGTATATACAGTACCTGGAAAAAGTATTCATACCCCAGGAACTCTCTCGCATTTTCTTACCTTACACCCACTAAGTTCAAGAATTTGTGAAGTCTCAAGTCTTCTGCAGCTTTTAACAGGTTTTCCTCCAGGATTGTCCTGTATTTTGCTCCACCATCTTCCCATCACCTCTGACCACCTTTTCCCGCCCCTGCTGAAGAAAAGCCTCCCCATAGCATTATGTATAGGGTCGTCTTTTGCTGAAAGGTGAGCCTGCGCCACAGTCTCGGTCTTCTGCAGCCTCTAACAGGCTTTCCTCAGGATTGTCCCTGTATTTTAGCTCCTATCGATCTACATATTGACAGCTTCCTGACTGAGAAAACCCCCCTAAGCAGATGTATAGGTTATCGTCTGCGAAGGTGAACCTATTCACATCTCAGTCTGCTAGCAGACCTCTAAACAGTTTTCTCCAGGAAATGTCCTGTATTGTTGTCCTGTATGGATGGACTAATTACAGGGAATCCTGGAGGAAAACCTGTTAGAGGCAGTTGTAATAATTATATATGGATAACTCAGGAATCTTTTGCATGGAGCAAAGACACACTGAACACAGTTAATTGGTGAAAAAATCTATAACTAGTGATGGTGGACTACCGATGTTCGGACTTGGCGACGTCACCTGGACCTTTTTAAACAGGTTTATGCCAAGCTGACTCGAACTTGACTCCTAACTGCGAACTCGACTTTACAGTTATGGAGGGGGGACTGTAAAGAAAGCGCATAAACATTACATATACTACCGGTCCGCTGTCCTGCGCATCTACTTCCGGTCACTCATTAACTTCCGAGATATTCACTGCACTGGCTCGAGCCAATCACAGACACTTTCGCACAGAATGGGCGTCTGTGATTGGCTGTTCGAGTAATCTGCAATCAACCCGTACATTCTAGTATGGTAGAATGTATGGGCTGGTTTCAGCTTACTCCAGCATCCAATCACAGATGCCTATTCTCTGTGACAACGTCTATGATTGGATGTCTGGTCTGTCACACATATAGTAGTGTAAAAATAAATAACTTTAAGAAATTACAAAGCGCTCCGCCGTATTTTTGATTCTCAGCAAATATAAAGTGGACAGCTACAGGCTGCCACCTCCAGCTGCCTCGCTTTACCTTGGTTAACAATCAAAATACAAGGAAGCCCATTTTTTTTTTTCAATCAAATAATTTAAAAAAAAATGCATGGACTCGTGCTGTATTTTGTCGCCAGCCAAGGTAAAACCAGGCAGTTGAGCGCTGGGATTCTCAGCGTGGTAAGAGCCAAGCCTTCTGGGCCCCTCACGCTGGAAAACCGCAACCTGCAACCGCCCTTGGAAACCTGGAAATTGCTCATTCTTCATAGCGCTATTTCCAGGCTCTTTACTCTGCTTTTTCAGCGGCCCTGGTGGTGGGGGGTGGCACGCTGGGTAATAATGGGCTTAGTGTCAGCTCTGTATTGTCAGCTGGCACTGAGCCCCAAATTCATGATGTCAGGTCAAATTAGACCGTGTCCACCATGAATTTCTAGTAGACATTAAGAAAAAATACACATGACGACCAAAATATTTAATTAGAATTAAAACACGTTTAGGGACTCCATCTTTATTAGAAACAACCTCCCTATGACTTAATCCAGGTCTTCTCATCTTCTTCAGCTCTGCTACATCTTTGCCAGCAGACAAACACATCTGTTGAAAAGAGAGCAGGCACAGGATGACAGCTGAGTGCCGAATGAAAGGTTATTGGAGTTCGCATAAACTCAGATGACCTCAGCATCACCGCACCCAGAGCCCAGCGGTAAGTCAGCGATTGTCTTGCTCATTTTATGGCTGGACTCTGGGTGCCGGGTGATGCTGAGTTCATGTGAACTCCAATAACCTTTCAGGCGGCACTCGGCTGTCATTCTGTGCCCACTCTGTCAGCAGAATTGTTTGCTGGCAAAGATGTAGCAGAGCTGAAGTAGATGAGAAGACCTGAATACATCAAGAAAGGTTTTTTCTTTTTTAGTAATGATGGAGTCAATCAATGTGTTTTTATTTATAACAAAAAAAAATTTGTGTTGTATATCTTTTCCATGTTTACTAGAAATTCATGGTGGCTGGGTTTAATTTGACCTGACACCATGAATTTCGGTTTAGTACAGCTGACAATACAGAGCTGGCATTAACCCCATTATTAACAACGTGCCACATCCCACCAGGGCTGCTGGAAGAGCTGGGTAAAGCGTCTGGAAATGGCGCTAGGATGAAAGCACCATTTTCAGGGCGGCTGCTGTTTTCAGTATGGGGGTATGCTGAAAATCCCAGCCCCCAGCTGTCTGGTTTTACCTGGCCGGCGATCAAAATATGCGGAAACTCCTACTTTTTTTTTTATTATTTACATAATTTAAAAAAATAATGGACTTCCCTGTATTTTGATCGCCATCCGAGGTAAAGCCAGACCGCTGGGGGTGACAGCCTGTAGCTGTGTCCGCTTTATCTGCGCTGAGAATTACAACATACCGCGGAGCGCTACATCATTTTTTTTTTTAATTATCTCTTTATTTTTACATCCCTATGTGTATGACGGACCCAACAGCCAATCACATGCCCCCATTCTGTTTGACAGCGTCTGTGATTGGCTCTGGGAGCCAGTGCAGTGAATATCCCAGAAGATAATGTGTGGCCCGGAAGTAGACAAGGCGGGACAGCAGTACATGCGATGGTGAGACCCGGAAAGTGCAAATTCATGTGAGGCAAGACCCGCGGCAGAAGGAACGTTGGTAAAAGGTGTTGGCAGCAGAACCTCTGATGAGCAGCAATCAGGAGATTCACACAGGACTTGCAGGAGTAGGCGGAGACCTTGAGAAGCCACTAGGAGCTGGAAACCTGGCAGAATACTCTAGAAATGTCCAAAGGCTGGGGTGGAGTTTATAAAGGCAAGAACACCGAAGGCACTTGAAAGAGGGTAAGAATGCCCAGAAGGCAATCAAAATATTTGTGGTCCTGACAGCTGCAGAAGACCTGAGACTGGGGCGCAGGTTCACCCTCCAGCAGGACAACGGCCCTGAACATCCTGCCGTCGATAGGCTTTTCTTCAGCAGGGGCAGGGAAGCTTCTCAGAGATGATGGGAAGATGGATGGAGCTAAATACAAGACAATCCTGGTGGAGAACCTGTTAGAGGCCGCAGACGAACTGAGACTGGGGCGTAGGTTCACCTTCCAGCAGGACAACGACCCTAAACATCTTACTGTGGGGAGGCTTTTCTCCAGCAGGGGCAGGGAAGCTCCTCAGAGACTGGAAGATGGATGGAGCTAAATACAGGGCAATCCTGGAGAAAGAGTTGATGCTTCACAAATAGTTATACTTAGAGTTCACATAAAATTTCAATAATTATATTTAACGAGAAAAATGTACAAACGTTCATGGAGTATGAATACTTTCCCAAGTCCTGTGTGTATGGCCAGCAGAGTTACAGCAGGTTCCTCTTCGCTGCTTACCCCACTAACCACTCACCGTCCCTGTAATCCGGCAGATCATCATCCCTATAATCCAGCAGATCAGCCTCTCACTGGGATGTTCTGTGCCGGATGTAGCAGGGCTTTTTCTGATCTTTGTCCTATTCTTGCTGTCAGTGAACGAGAATGATCTTGTTTCCATACGGAAGCTGCCATTACCCGACCTTCTCACAGCTGAGGGTTTGTACCTTGCATGTGGTCTAGACTATGCTCTATGGACTTCAGACTGACAAGTAGTAATAAACTGTCAGTGCATGGAGAGATTTGTGTAGCTCACCCATTGTAACAAATCCTCAGCTATGAGCAGTGTAGGCTCAGGAGACAAAAATCTCATTACAATCACAAAAGGCTGCACCGACCTGGTAACGGGAATCTGACAGCGAGATGTCTGGCGGAGCCCCTGAGTCCAGCGATGTTACTGACGGGGCTGCTGGTCGCAGATATATCCTCTACTGATTTACAAGTTCTGTGATTGCTGCGCTCTGTATAACCCCACCCAGACAACTCAGTATAGTCTCACCGATGGCACAAAACTCCACCCACAGCACTTAGTATGACCCCATCCACAGCACTCTAGAACTCCACCCACAGCACTTAGTATGACCCCATCCACAGCACTCTAGAACTCCACCCACAGCACTTAGTATGACCCCATCCACAGCACTCTAGAACTCCACCCACAGCACTTAGTATGACCCCATCCACAGCACTCTAGAACTCCACCCACAGCACTTAGTATGACCCCATCCACAGCACTTAGTATGACCCCATCCACGGCACTCTAGAACTCCACCCACAGCACTTAGTATGACCCCATCCACAGCACTCTAGAACTCCACCCACAGCACTTAGTATGACCCCATCCACAGCACTCTAGAACTCCACCCACAGCACTTAGTATGACCCCATCCACAGCACTCTATAACTCCACCCACAGCACTTAGTTTATCCCCCACCCATTGCGGTCAGTATGACCCCGCCTGTAGCATTCATTATAACCCCGCCGCTAAAACACTCTTGACTCCACCCACAGTACGCAGTATGACCCTGCCCAAGCCTTCATTATAACCCTAGCCCATAGCACTCATAACTTCTTCCATAGTGTACATTATAACTCCACCCACAGCACTCATACCCCTGCCCATAGTCCTAATTATAACCCCACCCATAGCGCTCATTATAACCCCGCCCATAGCACTAATTATAACCCACCCATAGTGGTCATCATAATGCTGCCCATAGTAGTCATCATAATGCCGTCCATAGTCCTCATTATAACCTGCCCATAGCGCTCATTATAACCCCATTCATAGTCCTCATTATAACCCCATTCATAGTCCTCATTATAGCCCTGCCCATTGTCCTCATTGTATCACTGCCCATAGTCGGCAATATAATCCCGCCCATAGTCCGCAATATAACCCCGCCCATAGTCCGCAATATAACCCCGCCCATAGTCCGCAATATAACCCCGCCCATAGTCCGCAATATAACCCCGCCCATAGTCCGCAATATAACCCCGCCCATAATGCTCATTATAACCCCACTTATAGTCCTCATTGTATCACCGCCCATAGTCCTCAATAGAACCCCGCCCATAGTCCTCAATAGAACCCCCCCCATAGTCCTCAATAGAACCCCGCCCATAGTCCTCAATAGAACCCCGCCCTCAATATAACCCCGCCCGTAGTCCTCAATATAACCCCGCCCGTAGTCCTCATAACCCCACCCACAAAACTCTGTAAAACTCTTCCAGTGAGTGACACATTCCTGGAATCGGGGTCTCTGCCCAACATCATGCTTCTCTCAGATTAGGGGGCAAAGACCTGGAGAAAGATCCCTTGAAATGTCACATGTCTGGTGATCCGCTGCCTGTGATGTCGGATTAGAGGTGGTGTGGTGTGACCCTGTAGTGTCCTGTGCTGCCTGCATGGCTGCTGCAGGGTGTAGAGTGCTGCGTAGTGCGCTGCTGTCAGGCCTCTGCATGTTCGCATCCCGCACTGACATCATGGCGCTGCTGCTCCCTTTATCCGCTGTTTATTGTAGTGGGCAGCGCTGTGCTCATTATTACTGTAGGAGGGAATGTTGCCCCCAGTGGTGAAGATCTGCTACTGCATGTGTGACCAGGGGTGGGAAATATACAGCACTGGCATAATGAGCAGAAAGGAGAGGTGGAGCACAGGCCGCTAATCTGCAAGGGGAGGCGGAGCACGGGCCGCTAGTCTGCAGAGGGGAGGCGGAGCACGGGCCACTAGTCTGCAGAGGGGAGGCGGAGCACGGGCCACTAGTCTGCAGAGGGGAGGCGGAGCACGGGCCACTAGTCTGCAGAGAGGAGGATCAACAATGTAATACAGATACTCCAGAGCTGCACTCACTATTCTGCTTGTGGGGTCAAATACAGGCGGTAACTCAGGATCAGTAATGTAATGTATGTACACAGTGACTGCACCAGCAGAATAGTGAGTGCAGCTCTGGAGTATAATACAGGAGGTAACTCAGGATCAGTAATGTAATGTATGTACACAGTGACTGCACCAGCAGAATAGTGAGTGCAGCTCTGGAGTATAATACAGGAGGTAACTCAGGATCAGTAATGTAATGTATGTACACAGTGACTGCACCAGCAGAATAGTGAGTGCAGCTCTGGAGTATAATACAGGAGGTAACTCAGGATCAGTAATGTATGTACACAGTGACTGCACCAGCAGAATAGTGAGTGCAGCTCTGGAGTATAATACAGGAGGTAACTCAGGATCAGTAATGTAATGTATGTACACAGTGACTGCACCAGCAGAATAGTGAGTGCAGCTCTGGAGTATAATACAGGAGGTAACTCAGGATCAGTAATGTAATGTATGTACACAGTGACTGCACCAGCAGAATAGTGAGTGCAGCTCTGGAGTATAATACAGGAGGTAACTCAGGATCAGTAATGTATGTACACTGTGACTGCACCAGCAGAATAGTGAGTGCAGCTCTGGGGTATAATACAGGAGGTAACTCAGGATCAGTAATGTAATGTATGTACACAGTGACTGCACCAGCAGAATAGTGAGTGCAGCTCTGGAGTATAATACAGGAGGTAACTCAGGATCAGTAATGTAATGTATGTACACAGTGACTGCACCAGCAGAATAGTGAGTGCAGCTCTGGAGTATAATACAGGAGGTAACTCAGGATCAGTAATGTATGTACACTGTGACTGCACCAGCAGAATAGTGAGTGCAGCTCTGGGGTATAATACAGGAGGTAACTCAGGATCAGTAATGTAATGTATGTACACAGTGACTGCACCAGCAGAATAGTGAGTGCAGCTCTGGAGTATAATACAGGAGGTAACTCAGGATCAGTAATGTAATGTATGTACACAGTGACTGCACCAGCAGAATAGTGAGTGCAGCTCTGGAGTATAATACAGGAGGTAACTCAGGATCAGTAATGTAATGTATGTACACAGTGACTGCACCAGCAGAATAGTGAGCGCAGCTCTGGAGTATAATACAGGAGGTAACTCAGGATCAGTAATGTAATGTATGTACACAGTGACTGCACCAGGAGAATAGTGAGTGCAGCTCTGGAGTATAATACAGGAGGTAACTCAGGATCAGTAATGTAATGTATGTACACAGTGACTGCACCAGCAGAATAGTGAGTGCAGCTCTGGAGGATAATACAGGAGGTAACTCAGGATCAGTAATGTAATGTATGTACACAGTGACTGCACCAGCAGAATAGTGAGTGCAGCTCTGGAGTATAATACAGGAGGTAACTCAGGATCAGTAATCTAATGTATGTACACAGTGACTGCACCAGCAGAATAGTGAGTGCAGCTCTGGAGGATAATACAGGAGGTGACTCAGGATCAGTAATGTAATGTATGTACACAGTGACTGCACCAGCAGAATAGTGAGTACAGCTCTGGAGTATAATACAGGAGGTAACTCAGGATCAGTAATGTAATGTATGTACACAGTGACTGCACCAGCAGAATAGTGAGTGCAGCTCTGGAGTATAATACAGGAGGTGACTCAGGATCAGTAATGTAATGTATGTACACAGTGACTGCACCAGCAGAATAGTGAGTACAGCTCTGGAGTATAATACAGGAGGTAACTCAGGATCAGTAATGTAATGTATGTACACAGTGACTGCACCAGCAGAATAGTGAGTGCAGCTCTGGAGTATAATACAGGAGGTAACTCAGGATCAGTAATGTAATGTATGTACACAGTGACTGCACCAGCAGAATAGTGAGTGCAGCTCTGGAGTATAATACAGGGGGTAACTCAGGATCAGTAATGTAATGTATGTACACAGTGACTGCACCAGCAGAATAGTGAGTACAGCTCTGGAGTATAATACAGGAGGTAACTCAGGATCAGTAATGTAATGTATGTACACAGTGACTGCACCAGCAGAATAGTGAGTGCAGCTCTGGAGTATAATACAGGAGGTAACTCAGGATCAGTAATGTAATGTATGTACACAGTGACTGCACCAGCAGAATAGTGAGTGCAGCTCTGGAGTATAATACAGGGGGTAACTCAGGATCAGTAATGTAATGTATGTACACAGTGACTGCACCAGCAGAATAGTGAGTGCAGCTCTGGAGTATAATACAGGAGGTAACTCCGGATCAGTAATGTAATGTATGTATACAGTGACTGCACCAGCAGAATAGTGAGTGCAGCTCTGGAGGATAATACAGGAGGTAACTCAGGATCAGTAATGTAATGTATGTACACAGTGACTGCACCAGCAGAATAGTGAGTGCAGCTCTGGAGGATAATACAGGAGGTAACTCAGGATCAGTAATGTAATGTATGTACACAGTGACTGCACCAGCAGAATAGTGAGTGCAGCTCTGGAGGATAATACAGGAGGTAACTCAGGATCAGTAATGTAATGTATGTACACAGTGACTGCACCAGCAGAATAGTGAGTGCAGCTCTGGAGTATAATACAGGAGGTGACTCAGGATCAGTAATGTAATGTATGTACACAGTGACTGCTCCAGCAGAATAGTGAGTGCAGATCTGGAGTATAATACAGGAGGTAACTCAGGATCAGTAATGTAATGTATGTACACAGTGACTGCACCAGCAGAATAGTGAGTGCAGCTCTGGAGTATAATACAGGAGGTAACTCAGGATCAGTAATGTAATGTATGTACACAGTGACTGCAGCTCAGGAGTATATTATAGGATGATTAATGCATGTACAGTGAACCCGGCTCCTTTGTGTGTTGTCCTCAGTGCTGTCCTCTGTACTTTTCCCTGCAGGTTCTCTCCCCAGTTTCTCTGGACCGCCCTCTTTCTCACCCTTTTGCATCATGTCTCCCCAGTAACTTGTTCTTAGTCTCCCTGTTGTTAGTTCTCCTCAGGGTACAGAGCGCTGACAGCGGGGGCGCCCTTCTGATTGGCTGGAGAATAATGTCAGGTGACCTCCGCTGTCTCCGCTGCTTGCTCTGATCATTAACCTCTTGTGGTCTGGAGTGTCTCCTCTGTGATGAGGGGGAGAGCTCTCCTCATCCACTGTGTCTGTGTTTCTGTCTGTGGTTCCCCCCGGCGTCTCATGATGCAGCGTTCCCTCCTCTCCGGTCACCTTGTCCCGTACATGTGACCCACCCGTTGTCTTACCCGGTATGCTCCTCACCAACTCCTCAAATATGGTGCCATCCTCAGGACAGTCATCATGGAGCCCCTCCTGTCAGTGCAGTGCATTGTGGGTAGCCGTGTCTTCACCCCCACACTGTACTCTGAGGGGGCCCCTCTGGGAGCACTGACCTCCGCTGCAACCACTGTCCGTCCAGATTATGTAGGGTTATTGGGGCCTCAGACCCTCCTCCTGTCAGGGTGAGGGGTATAGGGGTCGCAGACCCTCATCCTTTCAGGGCGAGGGGTATAGGGGCCTCAGACCCTTCTCCTGTCAGGGTGAGGGGTGTAGGAGCTGCAGACCCTCATCTTCTCAGGGCGAGGGGTTATAGGGGCCTCAGACCCTCCTCCTGTCAGGGTGAGGGGTATAGGAGCTGCAGACCCTCCTCCTGTCAGGCTGAGGGGTATAGGAGCTGCAAACCCTCCTCCTGTCAGGGTGAGGGGTATAGGAGCTTCAGACCCTCCTCCTGTAAGGCCGAGGGGTATAGGGGCCGCAGACCCTCCTCCTGTCAGGGCAAGGGGTATAGGGGCCGCAGACCCTCCTCCTGTAAGGGCGAGGGGTATAGGGGCCGCAGACCCTCCTCCTGTCAGGGCGAGGGGTATAGGGGCCGCAGACCCTCCTCCTGTAAGGGCGAGGGGTATAGGGGCCGCAGACCCTCCTCCTGTCAGGGCGAGGGGTATAGGGGCCGCAGACCCTCCTCCTGTCAGGGCGAGGGGTATAGGGGCCGCAGACCCTCCTCCTGTCAGGGCGAGGGGTATAGGGGCCGCAGACCCTCCTCCTGTCAGGGCAAGGGGTATAGGGGCCGCAGACCCTCCCTGTTAGGGTGAGGGGTATAGGAGCCGCAGACCCTCCTCCTGTCAGTGTGAAGGGTATAGGGGCCGCAGACCCTCCTCCTGTCAGGGCGAGGGGTATAGGGGCCGCAGACCCTCCTCCTGTCAGGGCGAGGGGTATAGGGGCCGCAGACCCTCCTCCTGTCAGGGCGAGGGGTATAGGGACGCAGACCCTCCTCCTGTCAGGGCGAGGGATATAGGGGCCTCAGACCCTCCTCTTGTCAGGGCGAGGGGTATAAGGACCGTAGACCCTCCTCCTGTCAAGGTAAGGGATATAGGGGCCTCAGACCCTCCTCTTGTCAGGGTGAGGGGTATAGGGAGCGTAGACCCTCCTCCTGTCAGGGCGAGGGGTATAGGGGCCGCAGACCCTCCTCCTGTCAGGGCGAGGGGTATAGGGGCCGCAGACCCTCCTCCTGTCAGGGCGAGGGATATAGGGGCCGCAGGCCCTCCTCCTGTCAGGGTGAGGGGTATAGGGACCGTAGACCCTCCTCCTCTCAGGGCGAGGGGTATAGGGGCCGCAGGCCCTCCTACTGTCAGGACGAGGGGTATAGGAGCTGCAGACCCCCTTCCTGTCAGGGCGAGGGTTAATGGGGCCGCAGACCCCCTTCCTGTCAGGGCGAGGGATATAGGGGCCGCAGACCCTCCTCCTGTCAGGACGAGGGTTAATGGGACCGCAGACCCTCCTGTCAGGGCGAGGGTTAATGGGGCCGCAGACCCTCCTCCTGTCAGGGCGAGGGGTAAAGGGGCCTCAGACTCTCGTTTTACACTCTGGACTTGCCCTTGCCCGGTGTTTACTCCTTTCTTCGCGGCATCCTGGAAGTCTTGTGACATTAGACAAACTTTACTATCCTGCAGTCCCCTCCAGAGCTGAAATCACTATTCTACAGACCTTTGGTCACAGTGAGCACTCGGCCACTTTGCTTCATATCAGAGGAGTCGGGTCCTGACTATTTTTCAGTTCTGTACAAGAATCTCCAAACCTCTAACTCCGTACTGACTGCCTCCTACTAAATGCTTTATGATGTTAAATTGGCTGATGGTTTCTGTATTCATTATACCTGGTGGAATATCAGAAAAAGGCACATCCTCCAGTAATGAGACAGGCTCCTCCCCTGCGCTGTCCTCCAGTAATGTGACACAGGCTCCTCCCCTGCGCTGTACTCCAGTAATGTGACACAGGCTCCTCCCTGCGCTGTCCTCCAGTAATGTGAGACAGGCTCCTCCCCTGCACTGTCCTCCAGTAATGTGAGACAGGCTCCTCCCCTGCGCTGTCCTCCAGTAATGTGACAAGGGTCCTCCCCTGCGCTGTCCTCCAGTAATGTGACACAGGCTCCTCCCCTGTGCTGTCCTCCAGTAATGTGAGACAGGCTCCTCCCCTGCACTGTCCTCCAGTAATGTGATACAGGCTCCTCCCCTGCGCTGTCCTCCAGTAATGTGACACAGGCTCCTCCCCTGCGCTGTCCTCCAGTAATGTGACCACAGGCCCCTCCCCTGCGCTGTCCTCCAGTAATGTGAGACAGGCTCCTCCCCTGCGCTGTCCTCCAGTAATGTGACACAGGCTCCTCCCCTGAGCTGTCCTCCAGTAATGTGACATAGGCTCCTCCCCTGTGCTGTCCTCCAGTAATGTGACACAGGCTCCTCCCCTGAGCTGTCCCCCAGTAATGTGACACATGCTCCTCCCCTGCGCTGTCCTCCAGTAATGTGACACAGGCTCCTCCCCTGCACTGTCCTCCAGTAATGTGACAGGCTCCTCCCCTGAGCTGTCCCCCAGTAATGTGACACAGGCTCCTCCCCTGCGCTGTCCCCCAGTAATGTGACACATGCTCCTCCCCTGCGCTGTCCCCCAGTAATGTGACACAGGCTCCTCCCCTGAGCTGTCCTCCAGTAATGTGACACAGGCTCCTCCCCTGCGCTGTCCTCCAGTAATGTGACACAGGCTCCTCCCTTGAGCTGTCCTCCAGTAATGTGACAGGCTCCTCCCCTGCGCTGTCCTCCAGTAATGTGACACAGGCTCCTCCCCTGCGCTGTCCTCCAGTAATGTGACACAGGCTCCTCCCCTGCGCTGTCCTCCAGTAATGTGACACAGGCTCCTCCCCTGCGCTGTCCTCCAGTAATGTGACACAGGCTCCTCCCCTGTGCTGTCCTCCAGTAATGTGACACAGGCTCCTCCCCTGAGCTGTCCTCCAGTAATGTGACACAGGCTCCTTCCCTGCGCTGTCCTCCAGTAATGTGAGACAGGCTCCTCCGCTGCGCTGTCCTCCAGTAGTGTGACACAGGCTCCTTCCCTGCGCTGTCCTCCAGTAATGTGAGACAGGCTCCTCCGCTGCGCTGTCCTCCAGTAGTGTGACACAGGCTCCTCCCCTGAGCTGTCCTCCAGTAATGACAGGCTCCTCCCCTGAGCTGTCCTCCAGTAATGTGAGACAGTCTCCTCCCCTGCACTGTCCTCCAGTAATGTGAGACGGGATCCTCCCCTGCGCTGTCCTCCAGTAATGTGACACATGCTCCTCCCTTGTGCTGTCCTCCAGTAATGTGAAACAGGCTCCTCCCCTGCACTGTCCTCCAGTAATGTGAGACAGTCTCCTCCCCTGTGCTGTCCCCCAGTAATGTCATACAGGCTCCTTCCCTGCGCTGTCCTCCAGTAATGTGACACAGGCTCCTTCCCTGCGCTGTCCTCCAGTAATGTGACACAGGCTCCTCCCCTGCGCTGTCCTCCAGTAATGTGACACAGGCTCCTTCCCTGCGCTGTCCTCCAGTAATGTGAGATAGGCTCCTCCCCTGCGCTGTCCTCCAGTAATGGGACACAGGCTCCTCCCCTGTGCTGTCCTCCAGTAATGTGAGACAGGCTCCTCCCCAGCTGTCCTCCAGTAATGAGACAGGCTCCTCCCCAGCTGTCCTCCAGTAATGAGACAGGCTCCTCCCCAGCTGTCCTCCAGTAATGAGACAGGCTCCTCCCCAGCTGTCCTCCAGTAATGAGACAGGCTCCTCCCCTGAGCTGTCCTCCAGTAATGAGACAGGCTCCTCCCCTGAGCTGTCCTCCAGTAATGTGAGACAGGCTCCTCCCCTGAGCTGTCCTCAGTAATGTGAGACAGGATCCTCCTCTGCGCTGTCCTCCAGTAATGTGACACAGGCTCCTCCCCTGTGCTGTCCTCCAGTAATGTGACACAGGCTCCTCCCCTGAGCTGTCCTCCAGTAATGAGACCGTCTCCTCCCCTGTGCTCTCCCTCAGTAATGTGAGACAGGCTCCTCCCCTGCGCTGTCCTCCAGTAATGTGAGACAGGCTCCTCCGCTGCGCTGTCCTCCAGTAGTGTGACACAGGCTCCTCCCCTGAGCTGTCCTCCAGTAATGACAGGCTCCTCCCCTGAGCTGTCCTCCAGTAATGTGACACAGGCTCCTCCCCTGTGCTGTCCTCCAGTAATGAGACACATGCTCCCCTGTGCTGTCCTCCAGTAATGTGAGACAGGCTCCTTCCCTGCGCTGTCCTCCAGTAATGTGACCCAGGCTCCTCCCCTGCGCTGTCCTCCAGTAATGAGACAGGACCCTCCCCTGAGCTGTCCTCCAGTAATGTGACACAGGCTCTTTCCCTGCGCTGTCCTCCAGTAATGTGAGACAGGCTCCTCCCCTGAGCTGTCATCCAGTAATGTGACCCAGGCTCCTCCCCTGCGCTGTCCTCCAGTAATGTGAGACAGGATTCTCCCCTGCGCTGTCCGTCAGTAATGGCAGGCTCCTTCTGTGATAGCCTCCTCCTTTTAGCATGTGAGTGTGGAGGTGTTGGGTTGGGCTCCGTGGGCACCTGGTGACCGCCCGTCTGTGTGTATAAGGTTGAGGTCCTGGGTAGACATCCTGGGAGAGGCGCTGATGACTGATCCAGAGAGCAGCCTGGGACATCAAGTGCACCCCATCTCCCACATGGAACATTCCATCTTCATGGAATCCTCTGCTGAGCAGCTGCCGGGCAGGTACAAGATGTGTGCCCTCTGAGTGGTGCCCCCGGGCGCATACTAACCCCACACTGGGCCTGTGTGTGTGCATGGACTAGCTGTATCTAACCTGTCAACATCGTACTGTGCACACGCATGCTGCTTTTATTAGTAAGAAGAGAGGCTGCCATGAGTGGGAAACACCTCAGTGGCTCAAAGGTGACAGACTAGTAACACCACCTCCGCCCATTGCCAAGACGCCTCCAACGTAGCAGTCACATGAACAACCTTGTATAACCACTCAAAAAATCATGCAAATGTGCCCCCTGGTGAGGGCACTGACTAGAGATAAGTGCCCCTTTAGGTAAACACAGCGACTGACTAGAGCCGAGGGTCCCCTGTTGTGAGGGTGGCGACTACAGCCGTTCATCCCCTTGATGAGGGCGGCAACTATAGTGGATCTTTCCCCGTGGTGAAGGCGGTGACTAGAGCGGCGCTTCCACCGTGGTGAGGGTGGTGACTAGAGCGGCGCTTCCCCCGTGGTGAGGGCGGTGGCTAGAGTCGAGCCTCCTCCGTTTTGAGGGCAGCGTGTAGTGCTGAGCTTTCCCCATGGCGAGGGCAGCGACTAGTGCTGAGCTTTCCCCGTAGAGAGGACAGCGAGTAGTGCTGAGCTTTCCCCGTGCTTAGGGCAGCGAGTAGTGCTGAGCTTTCCCCGTGGTGAGGACAGCGAGTAGTGCTGAGCTTTCCCCGTGCTTAGGGCAGCGTGTAGTGCTGAGCTTTCCCCGTGGTGAGGGCAGCGAGTAGTTCTGAGCTTTCCCCGTGGTGAGGGCAGCGAGTAGTGCAGAACTTTTCCCGTGGTGAGGGCAGCGTGTAGTACTGAGCTTTCCCCTTGTTGAGGGCACCGAGTAGTGCTGAGCTTTCCCCGTGGTGAGGGCAGCGAGTAGTGCTGAACTGTCACCGTGGTGAGGGCAGCGAGTAGTGCTGAACTGTCACCGTGGTGAGGGCAGCGAGTAGTGCTGAGCTTTCCCCGTGGTGAGGGAAGCGAGTAGTGCTGAGCTTTCCCCGTGGTGAGGGAAACGAGTAGTGCTGAGCTTTCCCCGTGGTGAGGGAAGCGAGTAGTGCTGAGCTTTCCCCTTGTTGAGGGCAGCGAGTAGTGTGGAGCTTTCCCCATGGTGAGAGGGTAGCAAGTAGTGCTGAGCTTTCCCCTTGGTGAGGGCAGCGTGTAGTGCTGAGCTTTCCCCCTGCTTAGGGCAGCGAGCAGTGCTGAGCTTTCCCTGTGGTGAGGACAGCGAGTAGTGCTGAGCTTTCCCCGTGTTGAGGGCAGCGTGTAGTGCTGAGCTTTCCCCTTGTTGAGGGCAGCGAGTAGTTCTGAGCTTTTCCCGTGGTGAGGGCAGCGAGTAGTGCTGAGCTTTCCCCGTGGTGAGGGCAGCTAGTAGTGCTGAGCTTTCCCCGTGGTGAGGGTAGCGTGTAGTACTGAGCTTTCCCCTTGTTGAGGGCAGCGAGTAGTGCTGAGCTTTCCCCGTGGTGAGGGAAGCGAGTAGTGCTGAGCTTTCCCGTGGTGAGGGACGCGAGTAGTGCTGAGCTTTCCCCTTGTTGAGGGCAGCGAGTAGTGCTGAGCTTTCCCCTTGGTGAGGGCAGCGAGTAGTGCTGAGCTTTCCCTTTGGTGAGGGCAGCAAGTAGTGCTGAACTTTCCCCGTGGTGAGGGCAGCGAGTAGTGCTGAGCTTTTCCTGTGGTGAGGACAGCGAGTAGTGCTGAGCTTTTCCTGTGGTGAGGACAGCGAGTAGTGCAGAACTTTTCCCGTGGTGAGGGCAGCGTGTAGTACTGAGCTTTCCCCTTGTTGAGGGCACCGAGTAGTGCTGAGCTTTCCCCGTGGTGAGGGCAGCGAGTAGTGCTGAGCTTTCCCCTTGTTGAGGGCAGCGAGTAGTGCGGAGCCTTCCCCATAGTGAGAGGGTAGCAAGTAGTGCTGAGCTTTCCCTGTGCTGAGGGTAGCGTGTATTACTGAGCTTTTCCCTTGTTGAGGGCAGCGAGTAGTGCTGAGCTTTCCCCGTGGTGAGGGAAGCGAGTAGTGCTGAGCTTTCCCCGTGGTGAGGGAAGCGAGTAGTGCTGAGCTTTCCCCGTGGTGAGGGAAGCGAGTAGTGCTGAGCTTTCCCGTGGTGAGGGCAGCGAGTAGTGCTGAACTTTCCCCGTGGTGAGGGCAGCGAGTAGTGCTGAACTTTCCCCGTGGTGAGGGCAGCGAGTAGTGCTGAGCTTTCCCCGTGGTGAGGGCAGCGAGTAGTGCTGAGCTTTCCCCTTGGTGAGGGCAGCGAGTAGTGCTGAGCTTTCCCCGTGGTGAGGGCAGCAAGTAGTGCTGAACTTTCCCCGTGGTGAGGGCAGCGAGTAGTGCTGAGCTTTCCCCGTGGTGAGGGCAGCGAGTAGTGCTGAGCTTTCCCCGTGGTGAGGGCAGCGAGTAGTGCTGAGCTTTCCCCTTGGTGAGGGCAGCGAGTAGTGCTGAGCTTTCCCCTTGGTGAGGGCAGCGAGTAGTGCTGAGCTTTCCCCGTGGTGAGGGAAGCGAGTAGTGCTGAGCTTTCCCCTTGGTGAGGGCAGCGAGTAGTGCTGAACTTTCCCCGTGGTGAGGGCACCGAGTAGTGCTGAACTTTCCCCGTGGTGAGGGCACCGAGTAGTGCTGAACTTTCCCCGTGGTGAGGGCAGCGAGTAGTGCTGAGCTTTCCCCGTGGTGAGGGCAGCGAGTAGTGCTGAGCTTTCCCCGTGGTGAGGGCAGCGAGTAGTGCTGAGCTTTCCCCTTGGTGAGGGCAGCGAGTAGTGCTGAGCTTTCCCCTTGGTGAGGGCAGCGAGTAGTGCTGAGCTTTCCCCGTGGTGAGGGAAGCGAGTAGTGCTGAGCTTTCCCCTTGGTGAGGGCAGCGAGTAGTGCTGAACTTTCCCCGTGGTGAGGGCACCGAGTAGTGCTGAACTTTCCCCGTGGTGAGGGCAGCGAGTAGTGCTGAACTTTCCCGTGGTGAGGGCAGCGAGTAGTGCTGAGCTTTCCCTGTGGTGAGGGCAGCGAGTAGTGCTGAACTTTCCACGTGGTGAGGGCAGCGAGTAGTGCTGAACTTTCCCCGTGGTGAGGGCAGCGAGTAGTGCTGAACTTTTTCCGTGGTGAGGGCAGCGAGTAGTGCTGAGCTTTTCCCGTGGTGAGGGCAGCGAGTAGTGCTGAGCTTTCCCCGTGGTGAGGGCAGCGAGTAGTGCTGAGCTTTCCCCGTGTGGTAGGGCAGCGAGTAGTGCTGAGCTTTCCCCGTGGTGAGGGCAGCGAGTAGTGCTGAGCTTTCCCCGTGGTGAGGGCAGCGAGTAGTGCTGAGCTTTCCCCGTGGTGAGGGCAGTGACTAGAATGCATCTCTCCCCGTAGTGAGGGCGGTGACTAGTGCTGAGTTTCCCCTTTGGTGAGGGCTGTATCTAGAGTGAAGCACCCTTCGTGTTGAGGGCAGTGAATAGATCAGAGTGTGGTCTTTGAGAGCTGTGACTACAGAGGAGCACCCTGTTTGTGAGGCCAATGTGGTACAGTGCGCCTTAGTGATGATTTTAGTTGGTGTTTCCTGTTTTATATGACTTCTCATGATATAATGGGTGTTATCACTTGACACATAATACTGACAGATATTGGGAGTTAAAAAAGCTGGGTGGGGTGGTTGCAGTGCTGGGTGGGGTGGTTGCAGTGCTGGGTGGGGTGGTTGCAGTGCTGGGTGGGGTGGTTGCAGTACTGGCGCAGGCTCATTGCTAATGTACTTTCCTCTGTTGCAGGCACATGTCGCAGGCGGAGCTGAAAGGCTCTACGTTCTGGCTCCGTGCCAGCTTTGGAGCCACCATCTTTGCAGTCTTGGG
The DNA here is from genome assembly GCA_033576535.1 of Allobates femoralis. Lineage (NCBI taxonomy): Eukaryota > Metazoa > Chordata > Amphibia > Anura > Aromobatidae > Allobates > Allobates femoralis. Next base: position 508,530,504 of record JARQOC010000006.1, read on the forward strand.
ATTTGCTATGTACAAGGCTCTGCTGAAACAGCGATGATCCTGAAGGGGCTGTTGCTCCACCCATTGACTTTAAGCCCCGCCCATTCCCCGCCTGGAATTATTTATTCATTGTATGATCGTTGCGTGTGGATTTTATAACCCGTTTCCAGTATTCGACCTCTGAGATCCCCGGGACCAGCACCGTGACCTGCAGACATGATGCCGTCCAGTGTCCCCACTGCCTGATCCATGGACACAAAGTGCCAAATGCAGAGCCACGAGACCTCGGGGGGATTGGATTGAGACACTGATTGGCGCCTCGTACCGTGGAGCCGTCCAGGCTGTGGATCAGACATGGTGGACAGCGAGTAATCTGCACTCTTCCTGTATATAATATAAATAACTGGATGTCCAGTGGCCTTCCTGTAAAGCCCCTCCCCTTTCTCCTTCCAGATCCCGCCCCTGAGGAGCAGAGTTTTCAATATCTGAATGTGAAGATAAATAACTGCGCTATTTTTTTAAGGCCTCATGTGGTCCGTGAGATCTCCGCCATTAAATCCTAGATTGACTCATGTATTTTTGGAATTAACAATTGAGCGACGGCATATTGTGGTCTATGAATTTCTGTTACCCCTCCCCCTCCTTATTTCTCACCTTCAGACGTCTGCACGGTTTATTGCACACGTTTTATTTATCGACTGGATGTGGTGGTGAAACCCCGCCCATCACCACTGGCCATGCCCATAACCATTGGCCACACCCACTACTTCCATCATAGCTTCTGTCCACTCCACATCATATGCCCCACCCACCGCCGGGGACAGCGCACACCTATCACGGATGACCACTGGGGGCAGCGCTTATTTTTCATCACTGACCTTTGTGTGGTTTCATTAAACTCCACCCTGTGTACCGAACCCACTGCCGACCCTCTCTTATTCACTATCCTACAGCGAGATCTGATTGGGAGATGTCAGAGTAATGTACAAGGCAGAAGACAGTTCTAGGAGGAGGAGCACAGAGTAATGTAGAAGGCAGAGGCCACGTCCAGGACGAGCAGCACAGAGTAATGTAGAAGGCAGAGGACAGGTCTAGGAGGAGGAGCACAGAGTAATGTAGAAGGCAGAGGACAGGTCTAGGAGGAGGAGCACAGAGTAATGCAGAAGGCAGAGAACAGACCTAGGAGGAAGAGGGCAGAGTAATGTAGAAGGCAGAGGATAGGTCTAGAAGGAGGACAGTGTCATGTAAAAGGCAGAGGACAGGTGTAAGAGGAGGAGCACAGAGTACTGTAGAAGGCAGAGGACAGGTCTAGGAGGAAGAGGGCAGAGTAATGTAGAAGGTAGAGGTCAGGTCCAGGACGAGGAGCACAGAGTAGTGTAGAAGGCAGAGGACAGGTCTAGAATGAGGAGGACAGAGTAATGTAGAAGGCAGAGGACAGGTCTAGGAAGAGGAGCACAGAGTACTGTAGAAGGCAGAGGACAGGTGTAAGAGGAGGAGCACAGAGTAATGCAGAAGGCAGAGAACAGGTCTAGGAGGAGGAGCACACAGTAATGCAGAGGACAGGTCTAGGAGGAGGAGCACAGAGTAATGTAGAAGGCAGAGAACAGGTCTAGGAGGAGGAGCACAGATTAATGCAGAGGACAGGTGTAGGAGGAGGAGCACAGAGTAATGTAGAAGGCAGAGAACAGGTCTAGGAGGAGGAGCACAGATTAATGCAGAGGACAGGTGTAGGAGGAGGAGCACAGAGTAATGTAGAAGGCAGAGAACAGGTCTAGGAGGAGGAGCACAGATTAATGCAGAGGACAGGTGTAGGAGGAGGAGCACAGAGTAATGTAGAAGGCAGAGGACAGGTCTAGGAGGAGGAGCACAGAGTACTGTAGAAGGCAGAGGACAGGTGTAAGAGGAGGAGCACAGAGTAATGCAGAAGGCAGAGAACAGGTCTAGGAGGAGGAGCACACAGTAATGCAGAGGACAGGTCTAGGAGGAGGAGCACAGAGTAATGTAGAAGGCAGAGGGCAGGTCTAGGAGGAGGAGCACAGAGTAATGTAGAAGGCAGAGAACAGGTCTAGGAGGAGGAGCACAGATTAATGCAGAGGACAGGTGTAGGAGGAGGAGCACAGAGTAATGTAGAAGGCAGAGAACAGGTCTAGGAGGAGGTGCACAGAGTAATGTAGAAGGCAGAGGACAGGTCTAGGAGGAGGAGGACAGAGTAATGTAGAAGACAGAGAACAGGTCTAGGAGGAGGAGCACAGATTAATGCAGAAGGCAGATGACAAGGAGGAGAGGAGCACAGAGTAATGTAGAAGGCAGAGGACAGGTCTAGGAGGAGGAGCACAGAGTAATGTAGAAGGCAGAGGACAGGTCTAGGAGGAGGAGCACAGAGTAATGTAGAAAGCAGAGGACAGGTCTAGAAGGAGGAGCACAGAGTAATGTAGAAGGCAGAGGACAGGTCTAGGAGGAGGAGCACAGTGTAATGTAGAAGGCAGAGGACAGGTCTAGAAGGAGGAGCACAGAGTAATGTAGAAGGCAGAGGACAGGAGGAGGAGGACAGTAATGTACAAGGCAGAGGACAGGTCTAGGAGGAGGAGCACAGAGTAATGCAGAGGACAGGTCTAGAAGGAGGAGCACAGAGTAATGTAGAAGGCAGAGGACAGGTCTAGAAGGAGGAGCGCAGAGTGATGTAAAAGGCAGAGGACAGGTCTAGAAGGAGGAGCGCAGAGTGATGTAAAAGGCAGAGGACAGGTCTAGAAGGAGGAGCGCAGAGTGATGTAAAAGGCAGAGGACAGGTCTAGGAGGAGGAGCGCAGAGTGATGTAGAAGGCAGAGGACAGGTCTAGGAGGAGGAGCGCAGAGTGATGTAGAAGGCAGGGGACAGGTCTAGGAGGAGGAGCACAGAGTGATGCAGAAGGCAGAGGACAGGTCTAGGAGGAGGAGCACAGAGTGAGGCAGAGGACAAGTCTAGGAGGAGCACAGAGTGATGCAGAAGGCAGAGGACAGGTCTAGGAGAGGAGCGCAGAGTGATGTAGAAGGCAGAGGACAGGTCTAGGAGGAGGAGCACAGAGTGATGTAGAAGGCAGAGGACAGGTCTAGGAGGAGGAGCACAGAGTAATGTAGAAGGCAGAGGACAGGTCTACTAGGAGGAGGAGCACAGAGTGATGTAGAAGGCAGAGGACAGGTCTAGGAGGAGGAGGACACAGCAATGTACACTAGTGGTCAAAATCAGAGAACTATTTGTGATCACTTGATTTTTTTAGACAGAATGTGATCTACATCGATGACCATTTGGTGGTTTTTGTGTACGGGGTCTCCAGGCCACTAGAACAGGGGTCACAAAATAACCAAAGTTTATAAACTTGCAGGTTAGAACTTCCACACACTGGATAAGCAGCGTCACCCTGAAACGCAACGTCTGCAGTTTAGGGTTTGGATCTGGCACAAATCCTAAGTCATTAAAAGGCTTGTTAAAGAGTCGATTATGACTTCAAGGATTGCTACCCTTATTGGGTGGCATTAAAGTTTCTCACTTCCTCACTGAAGTGACAATTTAAACTTAAAAGCTTTATTTTACACAAAATTGTGATGAATTGTCCACTGAACCTGGCAGCTCTAGAGCGCCTCCTCTATGCTCAGGTCAGTGAGCTAACTGAAGAGGATAAAAGAAGGATATTATATGTACAGGTGTAAGATATTACAAATGTTACAGTCCGTTATGCAAATAAAAGATAAATGGGATACACACAAAACTACGAACACGTGATCAGTTACCTTAATGCTGGTGGCGCCACAAGGGGCAGCGTGGAGCCAACCAAGTTCCTGGGTATACTCTGACTTGATGAAATTATGCCTCCTCATAATAATACCAATGTGGAGAAGAGGTGGGTCATTTTTATAATGTAAGAGGCCTTCCTCTGTCCTTCCCATCTCACACCCATCACCTGCCCCTGGGCTGTCTCATAGTTCCCACCCCCTGAGTTGGGACATGAGATTTTCAAAAACTATTTTGAGTCATAATTTGGCCTGGGAGCGTCATAGGCGGAAGACAATGCTCTCATATTTTCGGTTATGATTTTAGCTTTGCAATGATATGACACATGACTACTCTGCTGATATCCCACTGATTAATATCAAGTTTAGGGTACTTACGATCATCACACATTTATGTAAAAAAAATATGTGCGATAACTTTCTAAATCTCTAGATAACATATTTATGCTTGACATATTTATAGGAGTGATGGCTCATGAAATATAATTATACTCTCGGCGCCTCTTGGTCTGGGCTGTAATTGACTCTTCTATTGAATGTGCAGATAGAAGGAAATTCATTCTCGCACCTAGCTGGGAAGTCCCCAGGTGGTCTTCCTTTTGGACATTTGGTATGGAGCATTCATTGTCACAACTCCATTTCGTAAGAATTTCTATTGTGTGGCCATTTGGTGATTTCTTCAGTTTAATTAACATACTGGAAATTGAATACGCCATAGGCCAAAAAGGTTGGAGCTATCTCCGAGGAGTGAGATATGGTAGCATCTGGACAAAATGGCTGAAACTGGAATATTGCTTATTCCTTACAGTATTGATCATAATTAGATAACAGCAATGATTGTAGACAGAGAAAGATTAAATCTAAATGTTGTGAAGGCTACAACAGTAACCAATCAGTAGGAAGTGTGCAGGCCTTTGCTGTGTAGAGGCCTTTGCTTTGAATGACTTCAGCACAAACGCAAGCACCAGATGCTGCCACCAGTTCCTTGTTTAGATTTAAGCCCGATCCATCCATGGGATTATATCAGGGTCAGAATCCAACCCAAGTAGCATATAATGTTAAACGAGCACACGGTCGTGGGAATTTCGTGATCGAGATAAAAGAGCAACCCAGGATTAAATCATATATTTAATTGCTGTAAGAGCACACTAGGATAATATGTACAGATGAGTTATACAGATATTACAGTGTTTACAAATAAAAGATAAATGGGGTACACACAGAAACACAAATGTAATGAGTTACCAGTTCATTGATGCTTGTGACCACATGGGGGCAGTATTGAGCCCCAGATCCTACTTAAGGTAAATCTCCAACAGGTGATGTGACGACTTTCCCTTGGAAAATGACAAAGAGTGAGGTCGGGCCGAAGTGTTATACACTAGGCGGCCACAACCAAGTTGCTCCGCTCTGCCTCTGGGTGGTCTTGGATTCTCCTCCCCTGTATCTTTGCACTAACATATTATTAAAACCTACGAATGGCCAGGACGTCGCCCCAGAGGTTCCAAGAGGAGCGGTTCTGGTTCCATTGGATACTGCGGACAATCCTCTACGCCTTAAAACTAAACATGGCTTCTCTAGCCGATTCCTAGATGCAGTTCTGCATATCTTTTCAACACGGTGCTAGATTGAAATGGCTAGTATGTGGGCAAGCAAAAGGGCCTCACGAGTGCAGTGATATGCTCGATACGTGTATGGAACTTTCATATTCTATTTTAATAAGCCGGCACCTCTCTGTCTGGTTTAGCTGTCCAAGGTTTGCTTGTGTGGCTGCTTACAGCAGGGTTTTCCTGACCCCTTTTGTTGTGAGACCATTTGGCTAGGAAGGGAATATCCTGGTCCTGAAATTAACATAAGTTACACTCTTTTACCCAGGAGATCAATTGGTCCTCATGCAAAAGGAGTGGGTATTTTTTGTGAGAGAGGACAAGGGTGACAACCTGAACAGATAATCTCTGAACAAAAAATGACAGCTATAGGAATATCGGGATTTTGGCTTGATTAATACACCAGAATATATCCCTTATTCTTTATTCATGGATTATCCAGTGTTTTTGTATTGGCTTTAGATAAGGACTCTGTGCTGCCATTTGATTGTTTCATTGTTTTCTGTGTCAAGGAGCTGCTTTACCCGTTTTGCTGTGTGACAGGTGGCATTGACTTGCATGAAAATTGCTGCTGATTGAGGAGCCACGTCTTTGGAAGAAGGTTGATAAACACCTGCATTCATTCTGCTATATAGCTTTATGAGAGGTCCAACCCCTGCAGCAGAAAACCTTCCCCAAACCATGACACCTCCTCCACCACCTGTCACTCACTTCTTTACACACTTTGGGTTCAGTCTTTCCACAGTTTGTTCACGAACATAATGTTTCCCATCAAGACACAAATAAATTAAGCTTGCTTTCATCACTAAAATGAACTGTGGATCCCTTCTCCTCTGTCCACACAACATGCTCCTAACCAGAGGTGAGTCTGGATGTCTAATCTTTCTGCTAATGAGAGGTTTGGTCACTGCAGAGTCGGCTTTCAGTCCAAATGCTCTTAAACGTGTGTGACACTGTATATTGAGACAGATGCTTACCCTGTTCAGTGCTGAACTGGCGAGCTATTCCAGCTGCGGTTTTCAAACAATTACCCGTGGAGCTTCCCTGCAGTTTCAGTAGAACGGTGGGGACAGAGGCCGGATTGGAAGTTGTGAAGACGGAGTTAAATGAGAGATGGGAGGAAGGTTCAGTGTCGGAACGTGAACGAGAGCAGTGATATGGTGCGATAGCTGAACATAGGGATGGTTTCTTTAGGATAGGTGAGAGTGTGATCTGTATGGAAGCAGAAGGGATTAGGGGTTAGGGCTGGGATAAGCATGGTGGTGAGGATGGTGAAGAAATGGGATGGGGTTATGTGCACAAGAGGTGAGGTGCAATTTGTAGAGGAGCTGAGTACGTTCTCCGTTGATAGTGCAGAGGGACAGTGGTCAGGTATACATGGGGGCTGTGGTCGGTGAATATTAAAACTTAGTGGAACGTCTTCTGTTGAGATGAGGGAGGCTGGAGGGTGCGACAGTGGATGGTGGAGCCAGATGAGTTGAGTAACTGATTTTGTGGGACAGAAGATCTAGGGCAGAGGTCCCCAATGTCAGTCCTCGAGGGCCGAACCAGTGCAGGTTTTCAGGATTTCCTTACTATTGCACAGGGATTGGAATCATTGCCTGCTGTGCAATACTAAGGAGATCCTGAAAACCTGCACTGGTTCGGCCCTCGAGGACTGACATTGGGGACCTCTGATCTAGGGGTTTTGATGTCGTTCCATACAGCAGAGGTGAGCGTCAACCTCAATGGTACTATAACTGGTTTCAGTGTTGTACCCAGAACTGTGAGCGGTAAATTCGCTGAAGTTGTTGACAATCGTGGGCTGACGGCACTGATTCCTTATACCCAACCTTAGCATGGTGTCAACACCTTTGGATCACCTTGTAACAGGAGAAGAATCCAGATATATATGGTGCAGGATGATGGGCTGACCTCACAGAGATATGGATTCCTCACCTTGGTGGTCACTTACATGACTGTGTCCTGCGATTTGGGGCAGGGAATGAGAGGTTAATTCAGCAGCTGATCAGGCATTCCTGGCTACAGAAACAAGGGGTTAATCAGGTAGGTGATTGTTTCTGGCTGCGGAGGACGAGGGGTTAATCAGGTAATGATAGACCCTGGCTGTGGAGGGATGAAGGGTTAATCAGGTAAGTGATAGTGCCTGGCTGTGGAGGATGAAGGGTTAATCAGGTAAGTGATATCTCTGACTGTGGAGGATGAAGGGTTAATCAGGTAAGTGATCATCTCTGACTGTGGAGGATGAGGGGTTAATCAGGTAAGTGATCATGCCTGAGTGTGAAGGACAAGGGGTTAATCAGGTAAGTGATAGTCCCTGGCTGTGAAGGTAATCAGGTAATGAAGTCCTGGCTGTGGAGATGAAGGTTATCAGGTATGGGATCAGGTGTGTCAGTGACAGGGAAGTGTTGGAGGAGGAAGTGTGGTGGATCTCGGTCATGGCTCGTCTTCCCCCACACTCAGCAGATCAGGATCACTTCATGGATCCAGTGAGGAAGAACCTGATTTTTGAGGGATTTTTGAAGAAAAGGAAAGATACTATGGTGAGTCCTAAAGTCTGTCCTATATACCTGTTAACACCTGCCTTGTATTACCTGTACACCTGCCCTATATCACCTGTACACCTGCCTTGTATTACCTGTACACCCTTGTATTACTGTACACCTGCCCTATTACCTGTACACCTGCTTGCATCCTGTACACTTGCCTATATACCTGTACACCTGCCCTATATTACCTGTACACCTGCCCATACCTTACCTGCTATTCACCTGTACACTGCCCTATATCACTGTACACCTGCCCTATATCACCTGTACACCTGCCTTGTATTCACCTGTACACCTGCCCTATATCACCTGTACACCTGCCTTGTATTACCTGTACACCTGCCTTGTATTACCTGTACACCTGCCCTATTTACCTGTAACCTGCCCTATATTACCTGTACACCTGCCACCTAATAATCTAACTGTCACCTGCCTGTATTAACTGTAACACACATTATATCACCTGTACTACCATCCCTGTATTACTGTACACTACCTATTGTATTACTGTACACCTGCCCTTATACCTGTACACTGCCCTTATTACCTGTAACCTGCCCTATATTACCTGTACACCTGCCCTTATCACCTGTACACCTGCCCTATATTACCTTACCACCTGCCCTATATCACCTGTATACCTGCCCTATATCACCTGTACACCTGCCCTATATTACCTGTACACCTGCCCTATTCACCTGTACACCTGCCCTTATACCTGTACACTGCCCTTATCACCTGTACACCTGCCCTGTATTACCTGTACACCTGCCCTATATTACCTGTACACCTGCCCTGTATACCTGTACACCTGCTTGTATTACCTGTACACCTGCCTTGTATTACCTGTACACCTGCCCTATATCACCTGTATACCTGCCCTATATTACCAACAACAAGAAAAAAACTGCACAGCACTCAAAGACAAATGTGAACTGGTGCTAGCAAAGACGCAGGGTCATATAATGTGAAAATTCTTGCAGCACACAGTATACCAAAGATGTACAAATGCTACAGCTATATGTGAATTTTTCACATTATATGTCCATATTACCTGTACACCTGCCCTGTATACCTGTACACCTGCCTTATCACCTGTACACCTGCCCTATATACCTGTACACCTTCCTGTATTACCTGTACACCTTCCCTATATTACCTGTACACCTGCCTTGTATTACCTGTACTCCTTCCCTGTATCACCTGTACACCTGCCCTATATACTGTACACCTTCCCTGTATTACTGTACACCTCCTATATTACCTGTACACCTGCCCTATATCACCTGTACACCTGCCTGTATTACTGTACACCTTCCTGTATTACCTGTTTACTGCCTTGTATTACCTGTACACCTTCCCTGTATTACCTGTATACCTGTCATATATCACCCGTACATTGCTGTATATTACCTGTACACCTTTCTATATTACCTGTACACCTCCCATATTACCATACACTTGCTTGTATTACCTGTACTCCTGCCCTGTATCACTGTACACCTGCTCTATATTACTGTACACCTTCCTGATTACCTGTTTACCTGCCTTGTATTACCTGTAACCTTCCTATATTACCTGTACTCTGTCTATATCACCTGTACATCAGCTCTATATTACTGTACACCTTCCCTGTATTACTGTACAGTATATAGGACAGAACTACAGGTAATACAAAGCAGGTGTACAGGTATATAGGCAGGGGTACAGGTAATACAGGCAGGTGTACAGGTAATAAGAGCAGGGTATAGGGGATATAGGACGGACTATATACCTGTCCTATATCACCTGTACATCTGCTGTATATTACCTGTGCACCTTAACTATATTACCTGTATTACATGTACTCCTGTCCTATATCACCTGTACACCTGCCCTGTATCACCTGTACACCTGCCCTATATTACCTGTACACTTCCCTGTATTACCTGTACTCCTTCCCTGTATTACCTGTACTCCTTCCCTGTATCACCTGTACCCTGCCCTATATTACCTGTACCCTGCCCTATATCACCTGTACACCTGCCCTATATCACCTGTAGACCTTCCCTGTATTACCTGTACACCTGCCCTGTATTACCTGTACACCTGCCCTGTATTACCTGTACACCTTCCCTGTATTACCTGTTTACCTGCCTTGTAATACCTGTACACCTGTCATGTATTGCCTGTATACCTGTCCTAAATCACCTGTACATCTGCTGTATATTACCTGTACACCTTAACTATATTACCTGTATTACATGTACTCCTGTCCTATATCACCTGTACACCTGCCCTGCATCACCTGTACACCTGCCCTATATTACCTGTACACCTGCCCTATATTACCTGTACACCTGCCCTATATTACCTGTACTCCTTCCTGTATTACCTGTACTCCTTCCCTGTATCACCCTGTATTACCTATACATAATACCTGTATTACCTGTACTGGTCGGGATAATGAGGAAGAGCAGTAATGATGGAGGAGGGGTCGGGGTGATGTAGGAGGGCTGGGGTAAAGGAGGAGGGGCCAGAGTAATAGAGGAGGGGCTGGGTGATGCGGAGGAGGAGTGTGATGGAGGAGGCCTGGTGAAGGAGGAGGAGCTGGGGTCATGTAGGAGGAGTCGGGGTGATGGAAGAGGGGCCATGGTGATGGAGGAGAGGGGCCATGGTGATGGAGGAGGAGGGGCCATGGTGATGGAGGAGGAGGGGCCGTGATGATGGAGGAGAGGGGACATGGTGATGGAGGAGGAGGGGCCAGTGATGGAGGAGGAGGCGCCATGGTGATGGAGGAGGGGCCATGGAGGAGGAGGGGCTGTGGTGATGGAGGAGGAGGGGCCGTGGTGATGGAGGAGGAGGGGCCGTGGTGATGGAGGAGAGTAGGAGCCATGGTGATGGGGAGGAGGAGGAGCCATGGTGATGGAGGAGGGGTCGGGGTGATGTAGGAGGGGCTGGGGTAAAGGAGGAGGGGCCAGAGTAATAGAGGAGGGGCTGGGGTGATGGCGGAGGAGGAGTGTGATGGAGGAGGGGCCTGGGTGAAGGAGGAGGAGCTGGGGTCATGTAGGAGGAGTCGGGGTGATGAGGAGGGGCCGTGGTGATGGAGGAGAGGGGCCATGTGATGGAGGAGGGGCCATGGTGATGGAGGAGGAGGGGCAGTGGTGATGGAGGAGGAGGGGCCGTGGTGATGGAGGAGTAGGGAGCCATGTGATGGAGGAGGGGCCATGGTGATGGAGGAGGGGCCGTGATGATGGAGGAGGAGGGGCCATGGTGATGGAGGAGGGCAGAGAGGAGGGCCATGGTGATGGAGAGGCGTGATGATGGAGGAGGAGGCATGGATGGAAGAGGGCCATGGTGATGGAGGGCCTTGGGAGCCTTGGTGGGTACATGTAATGTTTTATACCACAGTTTTCTTATTATATAAATTTACCTATTTATCAACAGAAATTTACTTGGGCAAAATACTGGTTCAAACTCCAGAACACGACGCTTTATTTCTACACGAGTAGGGATGCCCAACAAGTGAGTACCACCATGTGTAATACAGGGGCTCCTGGTGATGTGTGTATGTAGTGTATATACAGTATATATATATAATATGTACATATACACACATGATGCCTCAATGTCGGGCAGATGGGGGTAGGATCCTCTCTTTTCGGGGCTCTGATTCTCGGTTTATTTTGCAGGAGTATCTGCGGGGTCAGTACTACATGTATTCAGTGAGTATAATGTTGCCATCCCCCATAGTTCAGGTACCACCTCCATATACCATCAGGACCCACTGATGGGTATTGCGCCACCTGGAGGTGACTTGTGACTGCTTCTGCAGGTGCAGTCTGTGCGGAGCGTGTCCAGCCCGGACGGAGACTTCACATTTGAGATCATCATGAAGAATGGGAAGAAGAAATTACTGGTGAGCTCCTCAGGGGAGGGAGAACGTGAGAGGAAGTGTAGGCGGGCCTAAAACAACCAATCAGAGCTCAAGGCAGGGTAGAGATAGCTTGGATTGGTGGCTGTAGGCTCCACCCCAGCAGTGTGCACCCAGTGTGCTGGTCTATATGTCTGCAGCATTCACAGTTCATCCCCCCTATCCCCAATCCAGTGTGTATAACTAATCCTTACACCCTGGGGGGATAGTGGAGAGGTGGATGTTCCCCAGACCCCAGTGTCTGACCCCCACGTGTTACACACAGAGCGCGGAATCAGAGGATCTGCGGGACGTGTGGATAAAGCTCCTGTGGAAATCGATGCAGCTCCCCGGCCCTGGACACGCCAAGTCCTCCTGCACCTGGTAAGTGAAGGGTTAATCATCTGCCATCAATACATGAGAGGTAATGTGAGCACTATGAGGCCAGAGGGAGTGAGCTACTGCTCTCAGGTGTCAGCCTTCTTGCAGGTAAGCCTCATAGCCAGGGCTGGCATCAAAACTGGGGACTGGCATCATAGCCGGGGGTTGGAATTGGGGTTGGCACCTTTACCAAGGCTGACATTATAGCCGGGGGCTGGCACTGGGGCAGACATCATAGCTGGGGTTGGCATCATTACCGGGACTGGCATCGTAGCCATAGGCTAGCACTGGGCAGACATCATAGCTGGAGGCTGGCGTTGTTACCAGGGCTGGCGTCACTACCGGGGGTCACCAGTGGTATAACCTTCCCCTGTTGTGTCTCAGGTATGACATCCCGGACCTCATCCTGCGAGGAACCTCCTCTTCTGATGGGACGCCGAGAGACAACGTCTTGAAGGATCCTCGAGAATCTGCCCCACAAAGTGGTAATGTCCCCCCAGGTTACATCAATCATCTGTTCATCCTGTCCTGATGCTGGTGGGATTGTAGTCAGTGACCTCTGTCCTCTCTGTAGGACGCTTCTCTCTTGTGGAGGACTACAGTCTTCTGAAACCCAACCCAGCTGATCACATTGGTATGAGGAAACAACCCAGCCCGGAACCCCGTATATGAGACCCCCGTGTGTGTTGACCCCCGTGTGTGAGACCCCCTTGTGTATGAGACCCCCGTGTGTGTGACCTCCCGTGTGTGTGACCCCTCTGTGTGTGACCCCTCTGTGTGTGACCCCCATACGTGTTGTAGGTGATGGCCCTTCTAAGTGGGTCACGGTCACCAGTCTCAGCCCTTCATGTGACCTTCACTATTTCTTCCTGCAGAAAATGAAGATGATGATATGTTCAGCACTTACGCCTCCCGAACATCCCAGATCCTCCTACGCTCTTCACCTCCTGCAGCTTCTCCTCCTGTGTCTCCTGTTCTCTCATCTGTTTATGGAAGATCCTCATCTCCTGGTAAACTCCAGTAACCCCTCCTCCCCACAGCGCCATCTACTGCTGCCCCTCCTCCCGCAATGCCATCTACTGCTGCCCCTCCTCCCCACAGCACCACCTGCTGGTGCCCCTCCTCCCCACAGCACCACCTGCTGGTGCCCCTCCCCCCACAGCACCACCTGCTGGTGCCCCTCCTCCCCACAGCACCACCTGCTACTGCCCCTCCTCCCCGCAGCACCACCTTCTGCTGCCCCTCCTCCCCACAGTGCCACCTGCTGCTGCCCCTCCTCCCCGCAGCGCCACCTTCTGCTTCCCTCCTCCCCACAGTGCCACCTTCTGCTCCCCCTCCTCCCCACAGCACCACCTTCTGCTGCCTCTCCTCCCTGCAGCGCCACCTGCTGCTGCCCCTCCTCCCAGCAACGCCACCTTCTGCTTCACCTCCTCCCCACAGTGCCACCTTCTGCTGCCCTACCTCCCCACAGCGCCACCTTCTGCTGCCTCTCCTCCCCGCAGTGCCACCTTCTGCTGTCTCTCCTCCCTGCAGCGCCATCTGCTGCTGCCCCTCATCCCCGCAGCGTGACCTTCTGCTGCCCCTCATCCCCGCAGCGTGACCTTCTGCTGCCCCTCATCCCCGCAGCGTGACCTTCTGCAGCCCCTCATCCCCGCAGTGCCACCTTCTGCTGCCCCTCCTCCCCACAGTGCCACCTTCTGCTGCCCCTCCTTCCCACAATGCCACCTTCTGCTGCCCCTCCTCCCCACAGCGCCACCTCCTGCTGCCCCTTCTCCTAGCAACGCCACCTTCTGCTGCCCCTCCTCCCCGCAGGACCTCCTGCTGCCCCTCCTCCCCACAGTGCCACCTTCTGCTTCCCCTCCTCCCCACAGCGCCACCTTCTGCTTCCCCTCCTCCCCACAGTGCCACCTTCTGCTGCCCCTCCTCCCCACAGCGCCACCTTCTGCTGCCCCTCCTCCCCACAGCGCCACCTTCTGCTGCCCCTTCTCCCCGCAGCGCCACCTTCTGCTGCCCCTTCTCCCCGCAGCGCCACCTTCTGCTGCCCCTCTTTCCCACAGCGCCACCTTCTGCTGCTCCTCTTTCCCACAGCGCCACCTTCTGCTGCCCTTCCTACCAACAGCACCACCTTCTGCTGCCTCTCCTCCCTGCAGCACCTCCTGCTGCTGCTCCTCCTCCTGGACCACCTTCTTCTGCCCAATATGCAGTGCCACCACCTACCCCTCCTCCAGCACTACCTTCCCTCCTCTGACCACCCTGTGACCCCTCTTCTTTGTCTGGCAGATGCTGCGCTGGGACAGGACTACATGACGATGGAGCAGCTCGACCTCTGCGACTCTGCGGCTCTGGAGGAGGATGAAGACTGCGGCTCTGGTATCCGGTGTAGTAAAGGCGGCTCCACCTGCTGAAGGATAGACACCCCCAAATCCTGTACAAACCCCAAACCCTACAACAGACCCTCATGGAAAAATGGCCGCTCTGGATGTGACTGTTGTATTATGTAGTAGACTGAGGGCAGATTAATGTGTGAATGAAGCATGAGATGTGAGTGCAGCTCTGGATGTGACCTCAGGTGTGTGTGCGAGTGTCCCCCCCCCCCTTCTCCACCAAGTGCCCCCTCTCCTCTTGCACTACCTGCCCCTCCTCTTGCACCACCTGTTCTTCCTCCTGCACCCCTGCCCTCCAACCACCCTGTGACCCCTCTCCTTTGTCTGGCAGACGCTGCGCTGGGGCAGGACTACATGACGATGGAGCAGCTCGACCTCTGCGACTCTGCGGCTCTGGAGAAGGATGAAGACTACAGCTCTGGTAACTTAAAAAAGGCTATGAAACTGCAGCCTTTCCCATAACTCTGCCTGGGAGCATTGTAGGTGGAAGATAATGATCTCATATTTTTGGTTAAGATTTTGCTTTCCAATGGTAGAACAAACGGCACGTCTGCAGTCGTCCCACTGGCCGATATTGATTTTGTGGTAGTTGGGAAGGTCGTACAGTTATGCAGAAATATGCAATACGATCCTATACCTCTCCAGGTGTCATATTTATGATTGTCATATTTGGGGAAGTGATATGTAGTGAAATATTAAGACTTATTTTCCTGGCTCCTGTGTGTCTAACACAATTCTATGAAATCTCCTGGCAGAAGGTCGTGACTTATCACCTCTCTCTGCAGGTTTATGGGGGTTCTTCCTTTTGTGTAATTGTCTTTAGTTTTTACCTATAACCTAGCTCCATTTCTTATGGAGCTTTCTTTGTGTGGCCAGGAAGATAATATCCTCAGGTAAATTAACCCTCGGGGCAAAAGGAGGGGGGAGGCTCTGTTCTTGGAATGAGGGGGACTATGGTGACACCTGGACAAAATGTCTGCTTTAGGAATATTGCTTTATAGGTCAGAATATATCTCTTATTCCACACAGAAACGTAACATAAAATAATGAGTTTATCTCGGGTTGTGACCTCAGGATGAGGAGTAATACAGAATAGCGAGTGCAGCTCTGGATGTGACCTCAGGATGAGACATAATGCGGGATAGTGAGTGCAGCTCTAGATCTGTCCGGATGATGAGAAGTTCTATAGGAGAATGAGTGCAGTTCTGGATGTTATCTCAGGATGAGACGTGACGTAGGATAGTGAGTGCAGCTCTGGATGTTATCTCAGGATGAGACGTAACGTAGGATAGTGAGTGCAGTTCTGGATGTTATCTCAGGATGAGACGTCACGTAGGATAGTGAGTGCAGTTCTGGATGTTATCTCAGGATGAGACGTCACGTAGGATAGTGAGTGCAGTTCTGGATGTTATCTCAGGATGAGACGTGACGTAGGACAGTGAGTGCAGCTCTGGATGTTATCTCAGGATGAGACGTGACGTAGGATAGTGAGTGCAGCTCTGGATGTTATCTCAGGATGAGACGTAACGTAGGATAGTGAGTGCAGTTCTGGATGTCACCTCAGGATGAGACATAACGTAGGATAGTGAGTGCAGCTCTGGATGTGACCTCAGGATGAGATGTAATGTAGGATAGTGAGTGCAGCTCTGGATGTGACCTCAGGATGAGACGTAACGTAGGATAGTGAGTGCAGCTCTGGATGTGACCTCAGGATGAGACGTAACGTAGGATAGTGAGTGCAGCTCTGGATGTGACCTCAGGATGAGACGTAATGTAGGATAGTGAGTGCAGCTCTGGATGTGACCTCAGGATGAGACGTAACGTAGGATAGTGAGTGCAGCTCTGGATGTGACCTCAGGTGTGTGTTGAGACTCCCAGGAGGTGACGGCCCTTCCAGGTGGGTCATAGTCACCAATCTTGGCTTCTCATTTAACTTTCATTATTTTTTTCATGCAGGAAGTGAAGACAAAAAATGTGACCCCATGTTTAGCACGTACGCCTCCCCCACATCCCGGATCCTGCCGTCATTTCCACCTTCTGCAGCACCTGAGGCTTCTCCTCTTGCGTCTCCTGTTTATGGAAGATCCTCATCTCCTGGTAAACTCCTGAAACTCCTCACAGCGCCACCTGCTGCTGCTTTTCCTCCCTGCAGCACCACCTGCTGCCTTTCCTCCCCGCAGCACCACCTGCTGCTACCTCTCCTCCCCACAGTGCCACCTTTTTCTTCCTAACCTCCCCAAAGCGCCATCTCTTGTATAACCTGTTGGGGCCCTTTGTCCTGTATAACCTGATGCTGCTCCTCCTTCTGTACAACCTGCTACTGCCCCTCCTCCTGTGCAACCTGCTGCTGCTGCAAAGCCCTTGTGATGGGAGGACTTCCCGTTCACTGCTATCCACCCCCACGCAGCGTCCACAGCCGATAGAATGACTATAAAACAGGTCTCGGGGATAACAGCTGCTTTACTTCAGCAGAACAGGGTAATATAACATAGAGTACATTTATTACAGTTCACGTGGGTAGTCCACGGCAGATACAGTTCAGAGTTAGATTCTGACATAGAATTGAGGTTCTGGAGCTTTAAGAACCTTTATAATTTACAAGTAGTATTTGTATGTAGTTATAGGAAAGTTCATAGTCTTTTGTATAGTAGATATACTGTAAATCAAGAGTATTTACAGACCTGGAGTTCTGTATTATTTTCACAGCTGGTCACGGCACGTGCAGAAATATGAAGCAAATAACAGAGAATTGTGAGTGAGGCGGGGGACCCTCAAATTGCTCAACACACAGGCAATTAGTACTTCTGTACCTTTAGTGCAACCTACTACTGGCAAATGATGGGTTAATCTGGACAGTGAGGATCCAGGGTTGAAAGTCTTTAACCATCTTGGCTGGTGAAAGCTGAGAAAGATCCGAGGCATTAGACCTGGCTGTAAATCATGAGATGAAAGGAAAGGTGAACTTCCAGGCATGAGGCCTGGGAGTGCCGAGGAGAGCCCTCACATGAGGCCTGGGAGTGGCGAGGAGAGCCCTCACATGAGGCCTGGGAGTGGCGAGGAAAGCCCTCACATGAGGCCTGGGAGTGGCGAGGAGAGTCCTCACATGAGGCCTGGGAATGGCGAGGAGAGCCCTCACATGAGGCCTGGGAGTGGCGAGGAGAGCCCTCACATGAGGCCTGGGAATGGCGAGGAGAGCCCTCACATGAGGCCTGGGAGTGGCGAGGAGAGCCTCCACATGAGGCCTGGGAGTGGCGAGGAGAGCCCTCACATGAGGCCTGGGAGTGGTGAGGAGGAGAGCCCTCACATGAGGCCTGGGAGTGGCGAGGAGAGCCCTCACATGAGGCCTGGGAGTGGCGAGGGAGCCCTCACATGAGGCCTGGGAGTGGCGAGGAGAGCCCTCACATGAGGCCTGGGAGTGGCGAGGAGAGCCCTCACATGAGGCCTGGGAGAGTGGCGAGGAGAGCCCTCACATGAGGCCTGGGAGTGGTGGGAGAGAGCCCTCACATGAGGCCTGGGAGTGGGAGGAGAGCCCTCACATGAGGCCTGGGAGAGTGTGGAGGAGCCCTCACATGAGGCCTGGGAGTGGTGAGGAGAGCCCTCACATGAGGCCTGGGAGTGGTGAGGAAGAGCCCTCACATGAGGCCTGGGAGTGGTGAGGAGAGCCCTCACATGAGGCCTGGGGAGTGGTGAGGAGAGCCCTCACATGAGGCTGGGAGAGTGGTGAGGAGAGCCCTCACATGAGGCCTGGGAGAGTGATGAGGAGGGCCCTCACATGAGGCCTGGGAGTGCGAGGAGAGCCCTCACATGAGGCTGGGAGGGGAGGAGCCTCACTGAGGCTGGAGTGGCGAGGAGAGCCCTCACATGAGGCTGGGAGTGGTGAGAGAGCCCTCACATGAGGCTGGGAGAGTGATGAGGAGAGCCCTCACATGAGGCCTGGGGAGTGGATGAGGAGAGCCCTCACATGAGGCCTGGGAGGTGTGAGGAGAGCCCTCACATGAGGCCTGGGAGATGGATGAGGAGAGCCCTCACATGAGGCCTGGGAGTGGTGAGGAGAGCCCTCACATGAGGCCTGGGAGTGGTGGGAGGAGAGCCTCACATGAGGCCTGGGAAGTGGTGAGGAGAGCCCTCACATGAGGCCTGGGAGAGTGGGAGGAGCCCTCACATGAGGCCTGGGAGTGGATGAGGAAGCCCTCACATGAGGCCTGGGGAGGTGATGAGGAGAGCCCTCACATGAGGCCTGGGAGAGTGATGAGGAGAGCCCTCACATGAGGCCTGGGAGTGGTGAGGAGAGCCCTCACATGAGGCCTGGGAGTGGTGAGAGGAGAGCCCTCACATGAGGCCTGGGAGTGGTGAGGAGAGCCCTCACATGAGGCCTGGGAGTGGGAGGAAGCCCTCACATGAGGCCTGGGAGTGGTGAGGAGAGCCCTCACATGAGGCCTGGGAGTGGTGAGGAGAGCCCTCACATGAGGCCTGGGAGTGGTGAGGAGAGCCCTCACATGAGGCCTGGGAAGTGGTGAGGAGAGCCCTCACATGAGGCCTGGGAGTGGTGAGGAGAGCCCTCACATGAGGCCTGGGAGTGGTGAGGAGAGCCCTCACATGAGGCCTGGGAGTGGTGAGGAGGAGCCCTCACATGAGGCCTGGGAGTGGTGAGGAGCCCTCACAGAGGCCTGGGAGTGGTGAGGAGCCCTCACATGAGGCCTGGGAGTGGTGATGAGGAAGCCCTCACATGAGGCCTGGGAGTGGTGAGGAGCCCTCACATGAGGCCTGGGAGAGTGTGAGGAGAGCCCTCACATGAGGCCTGGGAGAGTGATGAGGAGAGCCCTCACATGAGGCCTGGGAGTGGTGAGGAGCCTCACATGAGGCCTGGGAGTGGTGGAGAGCCCTCACATGAGGCCTGGGAGTGGTGAGGGAGCCCTCACATGAGGCCTGGGAGTGGTGAGGAGCCCTCACATGAGGCCTGGGAGTGGTGAGAGCCCTCACATGAGGCCTGGGAGTGGTGAGGAGCCCTCACATGAGGCCTGGGAGTGGTGAGGGAGGCCCTCACATGAGGCCTGGGAGAGGATGAGGAGGAGAGCCCTCACATGAGGCCTGGGAGTGGTGGAGGAGAGCCCTCACATGAGGCCTGGGAGTGGTGAGGAGAGCCCTCACATGAGGCCTGGGAAGTGGTGAGGAGAGCCCTCACATGAGGCCTGGGAGTGGTGAGGAGAGCCCTCACATGAGGCCTGGAGAGTGGATGAGGAGAGCCCTCACATGAGGCCTGGGAGTGGTGAGGAGAGCCCTCACATGAGGCCTGGGAGAGTGGTGAGGAGAGCCCTCACATGAGGCCTGGGGTGGAGATATGGCGGAGGGAGAGCCCTCACATGAGGCCTGGGAGTGGGGAGGAGAGCCCTCACATGAGGCCTGGGAGTGGGCGAGGAGGGAGAGCCCTCACATGAGGCCTGGGAGTGGTGAGGAGAGCCCTCACATGAGGCCTGGGGAGTGGTGAGGAGAGCCCTCACATGAGGCCTGGGGAGTGTGAGAGCCCTCATGAGGCCTGGGAGGGAGGGAGCCCTCACATGAGGCCTGGGGAGTGGCGAGGAGAGCCCTCACATGAGGCCTGGGAGTGGTGAGGGAGGAGCCCTCACATGAGGCCTGGGGAGTGGCTGAGGAGAGCCCTCACATGAGGCCTGGGAGTGGTGAGAGGAGAGCCCTCACATGAGGCCTGGGAGTGGTGAGGAGAGCCCTCACATGAGGCCTGGGAGTGGTGAGGAGAGCCCTCACATGAGGCCTGGAGGTGTAGGGAGGGCTGGGAGTGGTGAGGAGAGCCCTCACATGAGGCCTGGGATGAGGAGCTAATGGCTGGAGGGAGAGCCCTCACATGAGGCCTGGGAGTGGGAGGGAGCCCTCACATGAGGCCTGGGAGTGGTGAGGAGAGGCCCTCACATGAGGCCTGGGAGTGGGAGGAGAGCCCTCACATGAGGCCTGGGAGTGGGAGGAGCCCTCACATGAGGCCTGGGAGTGGTGAGGAGAGCCCTCACATGAGGCCTGGGAGTGGTGAGGAGAGCCCTCACATGAGGCCTGGGAGTGGTGAGGAGAGCCCTCACATGAGGCCTGGGAGTGGTGAGGAGAGCCCTCACATGAGGCCTGGGGAGTGGTGAGAGAGCCCTCACATGAGGCCTGGGGAGTGGTGAGGAGGCCCTCACATGAGGCCTGGGAGTGGTGAGGAGAGCCCTCACATGAGGCCTGGGAAGTGGTGAGGAGAGCCCTCACATGAGGCCTGGGAGAGTGGCGAGAGGAGAGCCCTCACATGAGGCCTGGGAGAGGAGTTGAGTGATGAGAGCCCTCACATGAGGGCTGGGAGAGTGATGAGGAGAGCCCTCACATGAGGCCTGGGAGAGTGATGAGGAGAGCCCTCACATGAGGCCTGGGGAGGTGATGAGGAGAGCCCTCACATGAGGCCTGGGAGTGGTGAGGAGAGCCCTCACATGAGGCCTGGGAGTGGTGAGGAGAGCCCTCACATGAGGCCTGGGAGTGGTGAGGAGCCCTCACATGAGGCCTGGGAGTGAGTGTGAGGAGAGCCCTCACATGAGGCCTGGGAGTGGTGAGGAGCCCTCACATGAGGCCTGGGAGAGTGATGAGGAGAGCCCTCACATGAGGCCTGGGAGAGAGTGATGAGGAGAGCCCTCACATGAGGCCTGGGAGTGGTGAGGAGGGAGAGCCCTCACATGAGGCCTGGGAGTGGTGAGGAGAGCCCTCACATGAGGCCTGGGAGTGGTGAGGAAGCCCTCACATGAGGCCTGGGAGTGGTGATGAGCCCTCTCATGAGGCCTGGGAGTGGCGAGGAGAGCCCTCACATGAGGCCTGGGATTGGTGAGGAGAGCCCTCACATGAGGCCTGGGGAGAGTGGTGAGGAGAGCCCTCACATGAGGCCTGGGAGTGGTGAGGAGGAGAGCCCTCACATGAGGCCTGGGGAGTGGTGAGGAGGAGAGCCCTCACATGAGGCCTGGGAGGGGAGAGGAGAGCCCTCACATGAGGCCTGGGAGTGGTGAGGGAAGCCCTCACATGAGGCCTGGGAGTGGTGAGGAGGAGAGCCCTCACATGAGGCCTGGGAGTGGTGAGGGAGCCTCACATGAGGCCTGGGAGTGGTGAGGAGCCCTCACATGAGGCCTGGGAGAGTGATGAGGAGAGCCCTCACATGAGGCTGGGAGTGGTGAGGAGGCCCTCACATGAGGCCTGGGAGAGTGATGAGGAGAGCCCTCAAAATGAGGCCTGGAGAGTGATGAGGAGAGCCCTCACATGAGGCCTGGGAGTGGTGAGGAGCCCTCACATGAGGCCTGGGAGTGGTGAGGAGCCCTCACATGAGGCCTGGGAGTGGTGAGGAGCCCTCACATGAGGCCTGGGAGTGGTGAGGAGAGCCCTCACATGAGGCCTGGGAGTGGTGAGGAGCCCTCACATGAGCTCCGCTCTCTGGCATCCTCTTTTAGACTGGGGACTTTCCAGCTCTTGTCTAGACTAGGTGGAGACTGGAATATCTCCTCCTATTGAACACTCAATTCTAATGTCAGAATTCACATTGTAAAATAATATAAACCATCCATTCCACCAGCAGATGGCGCTGCAACACAACAAAGGGGAAAATACCTGGAAAAAATGCATGAAAAGTACATTGGGTATAAATGGATTTATCTGAGAAATATGAGATATGAGTGAGCTTCAGAATCACTTACCGTATATACTCGTGTATAAGCCGACCCGTGTATAAGCCGACCCCCCTACTTTTGCCCCCAAAACCTGGGAAAGCCTATTGACTCGTGTATAAGCCGAGGGTGGACCCCAGCACAGTTATACAGCCCCCAGCAGTGTGGTATACAGCAGCCCCAGAGGTATATACAGCAGCCCCAGTGGTAGTATACAGCAGCAGCCCCAGTGGTATATACAGCAGCAGCCCCAGTAGTTAGTATACAGCAGCCCCACAGGTATATACAGCCCCAGTGGTAGTATACAGCAGCCCCACAGGTATATACAGCCCCAGTGGTAGTATACAGCAGCCCCACAGGTATATACAGCCCCAGTGGTAGTATACAGCAGCCCCAGTGGTAGTATACAGATACCCCAGAGGTCCCCCCATCTATATACAGGGCCCCCCCGCCGCAATCCTGTAAAGGAAGAGATTAGTATACTTATCCCTGCGCTGCCGCTGTCCCGCCGCCATCACGATCCTCCGTCTTCTTCCAGCGTCTTCCGTCTTCTTCCGGCTTCCTCCTCGGTCGCGCAGGCAATGACGTCATTGCCTGCGACCATCGGAGGAAGGCGGAAGACGCTGGAAGAAGACGGAGGATCGTGATGGCGGCGGGACAGCGGCAGCAGAGGGATCAGTATACTAACCTCTTCCTTTACAGGATTGCGGCGGGGGGGCCTGTATATAGATGGGGGGCACTGTATACTGTATACATTGTATACAGTATACAGTGACTCGCGTATAAGCCGAGGGGGGGACTTTTCAGCCCAATTTTTGGGCTGAAAAACTCGGCTTATACGCGAGTATATACGGTAAATCATAACAGTAGAGGGATAGCTAAGGAGTGAGCTGGAGTGTACAGAAGCTACTCACGGTCCAAGGGTACTTAAAGAGACAGACACAATCTGGGCTGGATCACTACACTGTCCCTCCTCCAGTACAACCTGCTGCTGCCCCTCCTCCTCCAGTACAACCTGCTGCTGCCCCTCCTCCTCCAGTACAACCTGCTGCTGCCCCTCCTCCTCCAGTACAACCTGCTGCTGACCCTCCTCCTCCGGTACAACCTGCTGCTGCCCCTCCTCCTCCTGGACAACCTGCTGCTGCATCTCCTCCTGTACAACCTGCTACTGCCCCTCCTCCTGTACCACCTCCTGTCGCCCCTCCTTCTGTATAACTGTCATGGCCGTAAGGACCAGGGGTTACTCAGTTGCCAAGAGCTGTGGCCCTAGCCAGACATGTTAAGGGGAGTATTCACAGGGGAGGACTATTTTCATGACGCCAGCTGTAGTTTTGACCACAGGTGGTCAGAGGCTGCAGTAGGGGCTTCCAAGGGGAAATGGTGGAGCAGCCTGGTGGTAGACCCTCTCCAGCTAGGGCAGATCCCTTGGAAGGTGTAGAAGGAAAGTGATGTAGTAGATGGTGTGAGAGGGGGAGGACAATGAGGGTAGTAGTGCAGGTGGGTGCAGAAAGGAGCAGATGACACAACAGTCTTTGCAGTTCTTACCCTTTACTCGTAGAAGATAGTGATTACAGCCCAGCCAGGGTAGTGTTCACCAGCAGCACAGCCTGGCCAGCCCAAGGTGAGTTGGAGTCCACTTTGCTGAGACAAAGGGTCTTTCTGCTGCCTTCCCACTGTCCTGACATTATTATACTCTTGCACTCTTCTCAGTGTCCCTGCCAGGCAGGTAGCTCAGTTCCTATATGTGACAACTCTGTTCCTCTGACCCTTTGGAAGCCCTGTAAGCCTTGAGAAGGTCCACATAGGTAGCCTCTGGATGTAAAGACCCAGTGACCTCCAGCTCCATGACCGGTCCTGAAGGTCCCTGGCTGAGTTGGGGGCCGGTTCCCCTCCTTGCAGCTAGCTCTTCTGCCCAGCTTCCACAGCTGGCCACAGATTCATCTTGCCTGGCCCTTGGCCTAGCACTTCTCTGTCTCCCTAGAGCTCTCCTAGATGCCACCCACCCCTCACCTAACGCCTCCCTCCAACGAGAGGTTCTTCTGCCCTTCGCCCTCTGATTGGAGTTCAGATGTGTTGGGTGTATTCGGGGGTCTCAACAGTGTGTTCTCCACTTACCTCCAGGCATGACACTACATATTGGAGTACATGCAGTACCAGATACGACAGCCCGGCTGCAGGGGCACCACTCAACCTGCTGCTGTTGTCGCACCCCAGGGCCGTGGGGTACTCGGAACCGGGCTGTTTAGCAGTTCTGGGGGAGTCACGGGGGTCGAGACCCGGCTTCCGTGACCCTGGGTTCAGTTGTAAAAGGCAGTTCTTGGCTTAGGTAGGGAAAGGGATGATTTATAAGTCTGGTTTGTAGCAATGAGTGGCCACTGCTGCTGCAGAACCTCTGGGGACAGTGGGTGGGCAGCTGAGATATAGTGGCTCCCCACGGGTGGAGCGTGTCCCCAGGGCAGTGGATGTGGAAGGGTGTAGGGTGCAGGATGGAGTCCACAGCAATGAACGTTTCCTTTACCTTTACTTGTCCATCACAGATACAGTTTGGGGCACCGGTTTAGATGTTACCGTGGACCCGGGCCGTCTGGAGAGATCCACCTAGCCAGGTGTGTTGGAGGCCTCCCTTCTGCAAAATCACTTGTGAGTCCCCGCTGCAGCATGAAGCTGTGTTGCCGCACTCTCTCTCTCCCGCTCTGTCTGTACCTGTATAGCAGGCAGCGCGAGCCCTGATCCGGGGCTGCTCCTCAGTGGAGACCCCGGGCTCTACTATGCTACTGTGCTCCAGGCGTTAGATAGGCCAGTGAACATGGAATCCACTGCCCCTCCGGATCTCTGCTGCTGGGCCATTACTACCCAAACAGCCTCGGACTCCGGTGTCTGGTTTTCTTGGTGCTTTCTCCTCTGGTGTGAGCTCCACACTGCTCCACTCCCCAGGCTCTCCTCTCCTTCCTCCTCACACTCACTCCATCACTATTCTCTTGTTCTCCCTGGCTGTTCTGTCTAACCCCAACTCCAGGCCACAACTTTTATAGGGAAGCTCCCCTTAAGCCGGGTTCTAGAGCTCCCCCTTCTGGTCTGGACGCAGGAAAGAGTTGGATGCTGTGTCACCCCCTGTGAGGGAGTCAATGCCGTTGTTGCAACTAGACCCCGGGTGTGCTACACTGCCCTTCCTAACCACTCCTCGTGCCTCTTCTCCTGCACCACCTCTCCATCCTCATTTATCATCTGCACCTCCTGTACCTCCTGCCACCTCCTCTTGCACCAGTTGTCCCTCCTCCTGCCACACCTGCCCCCTCCTCTTGCACTAGTTGTCCCTCCTCCTGCCACACCTGCCCCCTCCTCTTGCACTAGTTGTTCCTCCTCCTGCCACACCTGCCCCCTCCTCTTGCACTAGTTGTCCCTCCTCCTGCCACACCTGCCCCCTACTCTTGCACCAGTTGTCCCTCCTCCTGCCACACCTGCCCTCTCCTCTTGCACCAGTTGTCCCTCTCCTGCCACACATGCCCCTCCTCTTGCACTAGTTGTCCCTCCTCCTGCCACACCTGCCCCCTACTCTTGCACCAGTTGTCCCTCCTCCTGCCACACCTGCCCCCTCCTCTTGCACTAGTTGTCCCTCCTCCTGCGACACCTGCCCCCTCCTCTTGCACCAGTTGTCCCTCCTCCTGCCACACCTGCCCCCTCCTCTTGCACCAGTTGTCCCTCCTCCTGCCACACCTGCTCTCTCCTCTTGCACTAGTTGTCCTCCTCCTGCCACACCTGCCCCCTCCTCTTGCACCAGTTGTCCCTCCTCCTGCCACACCTGCCCTTTCCTCTTGCACCAGTTGTCCCTCCTCCTGCCACACCTGCTCTCTCCTCTTGCACTAGTTGTCCCTCCTCCTGCCACACCTGCCCCCTCCTCTTGCACCAGTTGTCCTCCTCCTGCCACACCTGCTCTCTCCTCTTGCACTAGTTGTCCCTCCTCCTGCCACACCTGCCCCCTCCTCTTGCACCAGTTGTCCCTCCTGCCACACCTGCTCTCTCCTCTTGCACTAGTTGTCCCTCCTCCTGCCACACCTGCCCCCTCCTCTTGCACCAGTTGTCCCTCTCCTGCCACACCTGCCCCCTCCTCTTGCACTAGTTGTCCCTCCTCCTGCCACACCTGCCCCCTCCTCTTGCACTAGTTGTCCCTCCTCCTGCCACACCTGCCCCCTCCTCTTGCACCAGTTGTCCCTCCTCCTGCCACACCTGCCCCCTCCTCTTGCACTAGTTGTTCCTCCTCCTGCCACACCTGCCCCCTCCTCTTGCACTAGTTGTCCCTCCTCCTGCCACACCTGCCCCCTCCTCTTGCACTAGTTGTCCCTCCTCCTGCCACACCTGCCCCCTCCTCTTGCACTAGTTGTCCCTCCTCCTGCCACACCTGCCCCCTCCTCTTGCACCAGTTGTCCCTCCTCCTGCCACACCTGCCCCGTCCTCTTGCACCAGTTGCCCTATTTCCTGTACCAGCTGCTTCCACCCCTGCTGCGCTCACTGACCCCCCCTATTGACCACCCTGTGACCCCTCTTCTTTGTCCGGCAGATGCTGCGCTGGGGCAGGACTACATGACGATGGAGCAGCTCGACCTCTGCGACTCTGCGGCTCCGGAGGAGGATGAAGACTGCGGCTCTGGTACCCGGTGTAGTAAAGGCGGCTCCTCCTGCTGGAGGATAGACACCCCCAAATCCTGTAGAGACCCCCAAACCCCACAACAGACCCTCATAGAAAAATGGCCGCTCTGGGCCTGACTGTCATATTATGTAGTAGACTGAGGGCAGGTGAAGGTGTGAATGAAACAGGAGATGAGAAGCAGAACAGTGAGTGCAGCTCTGGATGTAACTTCAGGATGAGATGTAATGTAAGGATAGTGAGTGCAGCTCTGGATGTGACCTCAGGATGAGACATAACTTAGGATAGTGAGTGCAGCTCTGGATGTGACCTCAGGATGAGACGTACAATAGGTATAGTGGAGTGCAGCTCTGGATGTGACCTCAGGATGAGATGTAATGTAAGGATAGTGAGTGCAGCTCTGGATGTGACCTCAGGATGAGACGTAACTTAGGATAGTGAGTGCAGCTCTCGATGTGACCTCAGGATGAGACGTAACGTAGGACAGTGAGTGCAGCTCTGGATGTGACTTCAGGATGAGACGTAACTTAGGATAGTGAGTGCAGCTCTGGATGTGACCTCAGGATGAGACGTAACGTAGGATAGTGAGTGCAGCTCTGGATGTGACCTAGGATGAGACATAAAGCAGGATAGTGAGTGCAGCTCTGGATGTGACCTTAGGATGAGATGTAACTTAGGATAGTGAGTGCAGCTCTGGATGTGACCTCAGGATGAGATGTAATGTAAGGATAGTGAGTGCAGCTCTGGATGTGACCTCAGGATGAGACGTAACTTAGGATAGTGAGTGCAGCTCTCGATGTGACCTCAGGATGACGAAACGTAGGACAGTGAGTGCAGCTCTGGATGTGACTTCGATGAGACGTAACTTGGATAGTGAGTGCAGCTCTGGATGTGACTCAGGATGAGACGTAACGTAGGATAGTGAGTGCAGCTCTGGATGTGACCTCAGGATGAGACGTAACTTACGATAGTGAGTGCAGCTCTGGATGTGACCTCAGGATGAGACATAATGCAGGATAGTGAGTGCAGCTCTGGATGTGACCTTAGGATGAGATGTAACTTAGGATAGTGAGTGCAGCTCTGGATGTGACCTCAGGATGAGATGTAATGTAAGGATACTGAGTGCAGCTCTGGATGTAACTTTAGGATTAGATGTAATGAAAGATAGTGAGTGCAGCTCTGGATGTGACCTCAGGATGAGGTGTAATGTAGGATAGTGAGTGCAGCTCTGGATGTGACCTCAGGATGACATGTAACGTAGGATAGTGAGTGCAGCTCTGGATGTGACCTCAGGATGACATGTAACGTAGGATAGTGAGTGCAGCTCTGGATGTGACCTCAAGATGAGAAGTAACGTAGGATAGTGAGTGCAGCTCTGGATTTGATTGGAGTAGCAGTATCTCCTCTTGTGTTGCAGGTGTGGAGGCACACTACATGATGATGTCTGACCTGGATGTCACTCTGGTCACCTCGTCTCGGTTGGCAGGTAGGTGTGTGGTGGAGCTGTGCAGTTGGGGTGCTATGTGGAGCGGTGCAGTTGGGGTGTTATGTAGTGCGGTGCAGTTGGGGTGTTATGTGGTGTGGTGCAGTTGGGGTGTTATGTGGTTCGGTGCTGTTGGGGTGTTATGTGGTGCGGTGCAGTTGGGGTGTTATCTGGTGCGGTGCAGCTGGGGTGTTATGTGGTGCGGTACAGCTGGGGTGTTATGTGGTGCGGTGCAGTTGGGGTGCTATGTGGTGCGGTTCAGTTGGGGTGTTATGTGGTGCGGTTCAGTTGGGGTGTTATGTGGTGCGGTTCAGTTGGGGTGTTATGTGGTGCGGTGCAGCTGGGGTGTGATGTGGTGCGGTGCAGCTGGGGTGTTATGTAGTGCGGTGCAGTTGGGGTGTTATGTGGTGTGGTGCAGTTGGGGTGTTATGTGGTGCGGTACAGCTGGGGTGTTATGTGGTGCGGTGTAGTTGGGGTGTTATGTGGTGCGGTACAGCTGGGGTGTTATGTGGTGCGGTGTAGTTGGGGTGTTATGTGGTGCGGTGCAGTTGGGGTGTTATGTGGTGCGGTGTAGTTGGGGTGTTATGTGGTGTGGTGCAGTTGGGGTGTTATGTAGTGCGGTGCAGTTGGGGTGTTATGTGGTGTGGTGTAGTTGGGGTGTTATGTGGTGCGGTACAGCTGGGGTGTTATGTGGTGCGGTGTAGTTGGGGTGTTATGTGGTGCGGTGCAGTTGGGGTGTTATGTGGTGCGGTGTAGTTGGGGTGTTATGTGGTGTGGTGCAGTTGGGGTGTTATGTGGTTCGGTGCAGCTGGGGTGTTATGTGGTGCGGTGCAGCTGGGGTGCTATGTGGTGCGGTGCAGCCGGGGTGCTATGTGGTTCGGTGCAGCCGGGATGCTATGTGGTGCGGTGCAGTTGGGGTGTTATGTGGTGTGGTGCAGTTGGGGTGTTATGTGGTGCGGTGCAGCTGGGGTGTTGTGTGGTGCCGTGCAGCTGGGGTGTTATGTGGTGCCGTGCAGCTGGGGTGTGATGTGGTGCGGTGCAGCTGGGGTGTGATGTGGTGCGGTGCAGCTGGGGTGTTGTGTGGTGCGGTGCAGCTGGGGTGTTATGTGGTGCGGTGCAGCTGGGGTGTTGTGTGGTGCGGTGCAGCTGGGGTGTTGTGTAGTTCGGTGCAGCTGGGGTGCTATGTGGTGCGGTGCAGTTGGGGTGTTATGTGGTGCGGTGCAGTTGGGGTGTTGTGTGGTGCGGTGCAGCTGGGGTGTTATGTGGTGCGGTGTAGTTGGGGTGTTATGTGGTGTGGTGCAGCTGGGGTGCTATGTGGTGCGGTGCAGTTGGGGTGTTATGTGGAGCGGTGCAGTTGGGGTGTTATGTGGTGCGGTGCAGCTGGGGTGTTATGTGGTGCGGTGCAGCTGGGGTGCTATGTGGTTCGGTGCAGCTGGGGTGTTATGCGGTGCGGTGCAGCTGGGGTGTGATGTGGTGCGGTGCAGCTGGGGTGTGGTGTGGTGCGGTGCAGCTGGGGCGTCATGTGGTGCGGTGTAGTTGGGGTGTTATGTGGTGCGGTGTAGTTGGGGTGTTATGTGGTGCGGTGCAGTTGGGGTGTTATGTGGTGCGGTGTAGTTGGGGTGTTATGTGGTGCGGTGTAGTTGGGGTGTTATGTGGTGCAGCCTCCTGCAGTAACGTGTTCTTCCTCAGGTTCAGTCACAGCTGACACATCGGACACCTAGGATTGTGGAGGACTGTACAGAGAATGTCTGCTCCATCTGGACACATACTGGACTGTTATACCTCATGTCCTGAGACTGCGGGGGTCTTCCATGATGTGCCAGAACCTGAAGCTGCGGATACAGACAGAGGCCCCTGTATACACCTCTGTATAGCATTCAGTGCCGCGTACGATGGACTAACTATAGATGAGGCGGGGGATAGGACTGCACAGTATAGGGGTCCTGGATAGACTCCCCCTAGAATCAGGGAAGGTCATGTAACCTGTAAATAGCAATAATAAATCACTGGGTGATAAAATGACTGAAATTGTGCCGTAATCAGCGCAACACACAACAACACCACGTTGAAGCGATGGCTGAGGGACCACCGCGGTGCAGAGTAGACTTACAGTACACAAGATGAGGTGGCGAATAACAAGGGTAGAATATATCACCAGGCGGGGGTAGGTGAGGGTAAAGCAGGTTCACAGGGGGTATGCTGCTGTGGCAAAAGTACAATTACAAGTTCTTGCAGTTTCTAGCTGACCCGCTCTGCAGCACGGCCACACGGCTGGGGTGCTCCGGCTACTGTGGACTATGCTATACCCTGATGTGTGAGCAGACTGGGAAAGACTCATGATGGTGCTGGGGACACAAGTCCAGTCCCGGGGCCCGATGCTGTGTTGCTTGGTGGTGCGCACTTCTCTTTGCAGGGCCAACTCCTCTTCTTCCTTCACAGTCCTGGGGTATCTTGGGTCCTGTAAATCATATCTCTGGGTCCTATTCAAAATGGCTAACCTCTGGAACTTCTCAGTCTGGTACTACTCGGCAGTCGCCAGGGCTCTCTCACTGTCAATTCGCAGCCATCATCCTACATTCCCAAAGCCTAAGTACTCAGACACTTGTAGCCAGCGTGTCCGCTCTCACACACACACTCAGGCTAGCAGCATTCTGCTGTATCTCTTCCTCTGCTTTCACTTTCTGATCTGGATCAGTCCATCTGCACAGTTCAGGAAGGTGGAGCTACTATTCTACATCACTCAGCACACAGGGAAGCACTGTCTCTTAAAGTCATAGAGTGCTTTAACTGTTCGTAGGGGTAGCACCCCCTACATGCCTCCCTAGTTAATGATGGTCGTCCTCGACCATAACAACATCAAAGTCAACAAAGCAAGTCCACTCCTTGTAGCTTTATAAGCATTGGATCAAGGTCCACTATGAAAAATGTCCAGCTTCCTTGTCGTCTCTCTCTGTCTCTTCTACAGCATAGCAAGAGAGCGCTCAGCATATGCATAGCACCTGCAGAGGGAAACAAGAACATGAGAAGAACAAAGTACACTGTTCAACATATCTGTCTTGTGGAACCACTACAGTAGACCTCTGGGACCTTTGAAGCTCCTTACTTTCTGGCAGGACGTGGCTGACTTCCAGAGCAACACTTGCTGCAGGGATTACAGTGGGTTCTTGTTGTGTCTCTTCACCCGGCGGTAGTGACTGTATCAGGAATGGTCCACCAGTCATCATCAACTTCGGACCCGGATGACATAGATTCGAGGAGTGGAGCAGAGACTTCGGCTGGCAATGGAGCAGAAGGGACTTCGGAGCATTATGGCCACAAGATATTTCACATCATTGACAGTGGCTCTATAACAATGAGCTTCTCAATGCCCCCAAAACAGTGGCTTCCATAGTGTCCCCATAATAAAAATGAGCTCCACAGTGCCCCCATAATAACAGTAACATCAAGAGTGTCCCCATAGAATATCCTACAGGTCAGCCTGTACCACCTACAACAGTGTCTCCCTTATTACTGTAAAACCCAGTCTGTAACACTAGCTCAGTGTCTTCCTGATTATCTTTGCAGAACGGTAGAGTTGGAAGAGACCTCCTGTGTCATCATGTGAAGGGACCTCCCAGGTGATCATGTTAAGGGACCTCCTGGGTCATCGTGTGAAGGGACCTCCCGGGTCATCATGTGAGGGCATCTCCCGGGGTCATCGTGTGAAGGGACCTCCCGGGTCATCATGTGAGGGCATCTCCTGAGTCATCGTGTGAAGAGACCTCCTGTGTCATCATGTGAAGAGACCTCATGAGTCATCATGTGAAGGGACCTCCCGGGTCATCATGTGAGGGCATATTCTGGGTCATCATATGAGGATACCTCCAGGGTCATGGTGTGAAGGGACTTCCTGGGTCATCGTGTGAAGATTCCTCCTGTGTCATTGCGTGAAGAGACCTCATGGGTCATCGTGTGATGGGACCTTATGGTTCATTGTGTGAAGGGACCTCCTGGGTCATCCTGTGAAGAGACTTCCTGTGTCATCATGTGAAGGGACCTCCTGGGTCAACGTGTGAAGGTACCTCCCATTTCATCGTGTGAAGGGACCTCCTGGGTCATCATGTGAAGGGACCTCCTAGGTCATTGTATGAAGAGACCTCCTGGGTCATCGTGTGAAGGGACCTCCCTGGTCATCGTGTGAAGGGACCCCCCGGGTCATTGTGTGAAGAGACCTCCTAGGTCATAGTGTGAATAGACCTACTAGGTCATCATGTGAAGGGACCTCCTAGGTCATTGTATGAAGAGACCTCCTGGGTCATCGTGTGAAGGGACCTCCTGGGTCATTGTGTGAAGAGACCTCCTGGGTCATAGTGTGGCACCCCAGGGTTCGGATGCCACAATGTCATTATCTTCATCGGGGGGTAGTGTCATACCTGAGAGCAACAGAGGGTATTCACACTAGGTGAGCCAAGCACACAACACCTTTCTACCTCCAGACCTGAAGGGGGAGATCTAAACACGGGTTCAGGACAGCTCCCCTATAAATTCTGGTCTGGGGTGGAGTTAGTCAGTTCTGTTCCTAGGAGGACTGAGGAAGACATCCTGTGAACTGGAGCAGTGCTAAACTCGTCCCAGGTTAACTAGACCTAGCTTGAGTGACCCGTAGGCAAGGGTCTGAGGACGTTGAGGAGAGCCTGGGAAGACAAGTGGTGTCGAGCTCACCCCAGAGGAGTAAACGCCACAGAAATGGACACCGGAGTCCAAGGCTGTGCAGGGCCTAATGCCCCGGCAGCCAATACTGGAGGCTGGAGATTTTCAAATCCCCCATCCACACAACTGCCTGGAGGCAAAGCAGTGTTAAGAGCCCAGGAACAGCCGCCTGAGGCGTGGGGCGAGAGAAGGGTTCAAGCTGCATTTCATACTGGCACACGCAGGAGAGAGAGAGGGCCACAGCTCAGCTTAAGCAGCCGCAGGGACTCGCCAAGAGAAAGCGCAGCAAGGAGGCCTCAGAACTTGTCGGGAGAGGAGATCCCCGAGTTGCTCCCAAGTTACATGAACTCGCAGCAACATCACAGTAAAGGACTCGAGGAACCAACAAACCGTAAGTTTATCTGTTACTGCGCACCCTCCATCCTGCACCCTACACCCTTCAACATCTACTGCCCTGGGGATCCGCTCCACCCGTAGGGAGCCGCTTCATCTCAGCTACCCATCCATCGTCCCCAGACGTTCTACAGCAGTGGTGGCCACTCATAGCAACAAACCACAGGTGGCGTCACGAATAATCCTTCCTAGAACGTTCCCCCTTTTAAAACTGAGTCCAAGGTCACAGAAGCCGGGTCTCGACCCCTGTAACTCCCCAAAGGTACTGCTAAAGCCCGGTCCCAAGTACCCCACAGCTCTGGGGCCCATCAATAGTTTGAAGGGACCTCCTGGGTCATTGTGTGAAGGGACCTCCTGGGTCATCTTATGAGGGGACCTCCTGGGTCATCGAGTGAAGGCTCCTCCTGAGTCATTGTGTGAAGGGACGTCCTGGGTCATTGTGTGCAGGGACCTTCTGGATCATTGTGTGAAGGGACCTCCTGGGTCATCTTGTGAAGGGACCTCCTGGGTCATCTTGTTAAGGGACCTCCTGGGTCATCTTGTTAAGGGACCTCCTGGGTCATCTTGTTAAGGGCCCTCCTGGGTCATCGAGTGAAGGGTCTTACTGAGTCATTGTGTGAAGGGACCTCCTGGGTCATCGTATGAAGGGACCTCCCGGGTCATTGTGTGAAGGGACCTCTCGGGTCATTGTGTGAAGGAACCTCTCAGATCATTGTGTGAAGGCACCTCCTTGGTCATTGTGTGATGAGACCTCATTAGTCATCGTGTGAAGGGACCTCCTGGGTCATTGTGTGAAGCGACCTTTCGGGTCATCATGTGAAGGGACCTCATTAGTCATCATGTGAAGGGTCCTCCTGGGTCATTGTGTGAAGCAACCTCTCGGGTCATGGTGTGAAGGGACCTCTCGGGTCATGGTGTGAAGGGACCTCTTGGGTCATCGTGTGAAGAGACTTCTCGGGTCATTGTGTGAAGGGACCTCTTGGGTCATCGTGTGAAGGGATCTCTCGTGTCATTGTGTGAAGGGACCTCATTAGTCATTATGTGAAAGGACTTCTCGGGTCATGGTGTGATGGGAGCTCTCGGGTCATGGTGTGAAGGGACCTCTCGGGTCATGGTGTGAAGGGACCTCCCGGATCATGGTGTGAAGGGACCTCTCGGGTCATGGTGTGAAGGGACCTCCCGGATCATGGTGTGAAAGGACCTCTCGGGTCATGGTGTGAAGGGACCTCCCGGATCATGGTGTGATGGGACCTCTCGGGTCATGGTGTGAAGGGACCTCCCGGATCATGGTGTGAAGGGACCTCTCGGGTCATGGTGTGATGGGAGCTCTCGGGTCATGGTGTGAAGGGACCTCCTGGATCATGGTGTGAAGGGACCTCCTGGATCATGGTGTGAAGGGAGCTCTTGGGTCATGGTGTGAAGGGAGCTCTTGGGTCATGGTGTGAAGGGAGCTCTTGGGTCATGGTGTGAAGGGAGCTCTTGGGTCATGGTGTGAAGGGAGCTCTTGGGTCATGGTGTGAAGGGAGCTCTTGGGTCATGGTGTGAAGGGACTTCTCGGGTCATGGTGTGAAGGAACTTCTTGGGTCATTGTGTGAAGGGACTTCCCGAGTCATGGTGTGAAGGGAGCTCTCGGGTCATCGTGTGAAGGGACCTCATTAGTCATGGTGTGAAGGGACCTCTCAGGTCATGGTGTAAAGGGACCTCTCGGGTCATGGTGTGAAGGGACCTCTCAGGTCAGCTTTCTTCCTGCTGCATTACACTGGTGACTCTTGTGCTGTCTGTGCTCTATTAGTTACACAAGTCTTATCACACTTGCTGTAGCTTCGCCCTATTCCTCCTATTCTGTAAATGCTTTTTTCATTTCTCTTACCCAGATGTAGGACTTTGAAACAGATGTAGGACTTTGCATCAGAAGGAGGACTTTGCATCAGATGTAGGACTTTGCATCAGATGTAGGACTTTGCATCAGATGTAGGACTTTGCATCAGATGTAGGACTTTGCATCAGATGTAGGACTTTGCATTTCTCCCTGTTATAAACCATTGTTAGTTCTTCTATATAAACTCACTATTTCTCCCCTTTTCTTACATTTTCTCTATCGCCCTCTTGTGTCCCAATCTGGTATTACAACCTGAACCATTCTATACATTCTACCAATACAATGATTTCACATAAAGGTCGCTCGTTAACTTGCCTTATAGTCTCCGCCTTGTGTTATATTGTATATTCTCCTGGATTTATATTGATACCTTTGTGATAATAAATGCGTTCAATACTTCTGTACTAGTGACGAGCGACCTCCGCCATGCTCCGGTGATTAAAACGTGCAGGTCAGGGCAGTGGCGGACCTTGAGCCTGGAGCTGCACCACGGTAGGTCCGCCCCAGGGTCAGAGGTTTGGACGGACTCCAGGAACGAGTGTAATGGAGTTAGATGGGAAACTCATTCCGGAAAAATGTTTGCATTTTCCATTTACTTCCATTAAACTCAATACTGGAGTATCCACATCCATTATAATTCATTATGATATTATCATGGGTCCTCTGTGAAATGTGTTTCGGGCTCAATATGAGTTACAGATATTATTGGCCTCTCGTGTGCTGAGCTGTCAGTAGTTGACAGCGCAGACTTTCATTCTGGCTCCAGGAGGTGCTGGGTGGATCAGGTGTTCCATCTTCCCTGTGATTGCTCTGCTACTTTAATGAGCAGCGTCTCCCGGAATCCTGCCAGTCGTACATCTTATCTGAAGTGCTGTGTGGCCTGCATTCCTGCGTTTGTTCTGACCTCTGTTAACTGGTACCTGTTTGCCTTTTGCTCCCTGTACTTGTTGTAATCTCCTGGTATTTTGGCCACTGGACCGTGATCTGAATATGCCTCAGTTAACTTACTGAATCTTCTTTGTGCTCTCCTGGAAATCTGACCCTTGACCTTTGCATGACTATGTCTCTGTCTATTCCCTAAATATTATGAGTTTTCCTGGAAACCTGACCCTGGACCATTGCATGACTATGTCTCTCTCTACTACCTACGTACTACGAGATCTCCTGGAAACCTTATCCTGGACCATTGCATAACTAAGTGTCTCTCTACTCCCTGAATACTACAAGCTCTTCTGGAAACCTGACCCTGGGCTGTTGCATGACTATATCTCTGTCTACTTCCTGAATACTACAAGCTCTCCTGGAAATCTGGCCATGGACTGTTGCATGGCTACCTCTCTTTCTACTCCATGAATACTACAAGCTCTCCTGGAAATCTGACCTTGGACAGTTGCATGGCTACATCTCTTTCTACTCCATGAATACTACAAGCTCCCCTGGAAACCTGACCCTGGACTGTTGCATAGCTATGTCTCTTTCTACTCCATGAATACTACAAGCTCTCCTGGAAACCTAACCCTGGACTATTGCATGAATACGTCTCTGTCTACTCCCTGAATACTACAAGCTCTCCTGGAAATCTGACCCTGGCCTGTTGCATAGCTACGTCTCTGTCTACTCCCTGAATACTACAAGCTCTCCTGGAAATCTGACCCTGGACTGTTGCATGAATACGTCTCTGTCTACTCCATGAATACTACAAGCTCTCCTGGAAACCTGACCCTGGACTGTTGCATGAATATGTCTCTGTCTACTCCCTGAATACTACAAGCTCTCCTGGAAATCTGACCCTGGACTGATGCATGGCTACGTCTCTGTCTACTCCCTGAATACTACAAGCTCTCCTTGAAACCTGACCCTGGACTGATGCATGGCTACGTCTCTGTCTATTCCCTGAATACTATGAGCTCTCCTGGAAACCTGACCCCAGATTACCTGACTTCCCTGCTGTCTATTCTCCTGTAAGTGCTGACTGTATTACCCCCTAGCTTAGTAGTGACTAACATCACATATATTCATAACTATCCTTAGGTGTCAGACATGGAACAGGCAGCGCAGATATAGATCAGCCCTAAAATGGTTCAAGATTGGAGAATGAATAAAAAACAATTCTAATTATGATGCTGAAGCTTCACTTCTGTAGGGTCATTAATATCATTAATTCATGTCTGATCATAGATTATTATAGATAAATGGAGGTGGAAGATCCTACAAAGACACGACTCCCTGCATGTGATCAAATCCCCCAGGACAGGATTATTGTGATCCGCCAGCTGAATGCATATGTGATCTGAGCCGGCGCCTGATCCCAACATGGAGCGGAGACTTTCCACGGCTGAAGTCATTCATCTCCTAGAAGAGATATTCACACTGGGAACAATAGACTCTGCCACCTTGTAGTCTATGGACTTTGTAGACCTTTTACACATCTACTAAGGTGTTCTGAAAAGTAGCATTTGTTGTCATATCAGCTTTATGTGATTTCCTATCTTTCTCCAATGTTCCTTCAGGCTTCCATCTTCTCCAGACACTCTGTATCTATTTCAGTAGGGGCGGGCTGGGCCGGGGGTCAGTGATGCAGATGCCCCCGGGCCGCTCCCTAAGTAGCTGCTCAGGGCCGCTGGGGGAACTAAACTCCTGCCCGGCCAGATCACTGTGCTGCAGACACAACCACTGCACACTGTGTGGACGGGGTCTGCAGAGTCACACTGTGCGCCTGCAGCTTCAGCCTCCTGGAGAGCAGCTTGTGGAGGACCAGAGACCGCAGTGCATGTCGGTAAGTAGGGGCGGGCTGGGCCGGGGTTCAGTGATGCAGATGCCCCCCGGGCCGCTCCCTAAGTAGCTGCTCAGGGCCGCCGGGGGAACTAAACTCCTGCCCAGCCAGATCACTGTGCTGCAGACACAACCACTGCACGCTGTGTGGACGGGGTCTGCAGAGTCACACTGTGCGCCTGCAGCTTCATCCTCCCGGAGAGCAGCTTGTGGAGGACCAGAGACTGCAGCGCATGTCGGTAAGCAGGGGCGGGCTGGGCCGGGGGTCAGTGATGCAGATGTCCCCCAGGCCCTGCCCAAGTAGCTGCTCATGGCCTCTGGGGAATGCACTGTACATTGAATGTAACTAAAGCAGCTTGTGGAGGACCAGAGACCGCAGTGGATGCCGGTTTTCAACCTCATTTATCTCCAACTATCAAGAAGTTCTTTATTTGTTTCTTGGGGGATTCCTTATACCAAACAGTTTTACTTTGTGAGGAAAAGATTTCAGGCTTTGTAAACGCCAGCTGGAATAAGGAGACGTCACATTGTGCCAGAATCTGTGACGTCTCATCAGGAAAACTGGTGTAAACACTGGGATGAATCAGAGCTTTGTTGGTTGTGTCATTTCTTCTCCTCACTCGGTGCATTCAGTCATCTGGGGCTGTCTGCCCATGCTGTCCATGCTGTTGGATTGGTGAAGGCTCATATGTTTGACCATTTACAGTAGCAGTGATCAGTTCCTGCAGCTCTGGTGGATTTAGGATATGGACCTTTCCAGATGTTCCTGCTGATGAAGCCACTGTTGTAACGTTGGCGCCTGTTCATTGGTTGGTGACCGGTTCCTGATCTGCTCCAACAAAGAAAATCTTCAGTCTTCAGTAATAAAAAACA
This sequence comes from Allobates femoralis, assembly GCA_033576535.1. Classification (NCBI taxonomy): domain Eukaryota; kingdom Metazoa; phylum Chordata; class Amphibia; order Anura; family Aromobatidae; genus Allobates; species Allobates femoralis. The sequence goes on from JARQOC010000006.1 coordinate 508,569,467, forward strand.
TAAAGGTGGCTTCACACCTGGAGACGTCGCTAGCGACATCGCCGAAAAAGTGACGTATCAGCGATGTCGCTAGCGACGTCGCGCTGTGTAAACGCGCGGCGCGACCGCGTTTTATCGCCGGTCGCAGGTTGACAGGTTTACAGGAAGAACCGTAAACCTGTCAACCGGCGACCCGTGATAAGGCTGGATCGCGCCGTGTGACATCGCCAGAGCGATGTCGGCGGCGATCCAGCCTATACTGCAGCGTTGCTGCGGATCGCTCGCTGGGCTGAGCCCAGCCCAGCGAGCGATGTCACCACCCGCATCGCTGCGGTGTTGCCGGCCGCAGCGATGCTGTGTGACAGCTGGCCAGCGATGTCGGAAGCGAGCGGGCACCCGCGCATCGCTTCCGACATCGCTGGCCAGATCGTGCTGTGTGACGGCACCATCGGTCTCTCTATCTCGATCTCTCCATTTCAGTCTCTCCGTCTCAGTGCCTCCATCTCTTCATCTCTTGATCTCGGTCTCTCTATCTCGATCTCTCCATTTCGGTCTCTCCATCTCAGTGCCTCCATCGCTTCATCTCTTGGTCTCGGTCTCTCATGGGGACGTCACACACGTCAATATCGCGTGCAATATCACTGCTGCACATGACGTTGCAACGATATTGACGTGTGTGACAGGGCGATAAATCGCTGGTTGATGGTTGCCAGGTTTTAGAATCTGCTGGTCGCCCGGTGGACATGAGACATCGCTGCATGTGACACCAGGAGACAAGCGATCAGCCAGCTCCCAGTGCCTCTCAGCAAGCGCTGGGAGCTGGTATCCATGGTAAACAGCGGGTAACTAGGCGCCGCACGGCGCTTAGTTACCCGCTAGTTTACATGATCACCAGCGTTCTTGCTGGTACTAATCTCTGGTGAGTCTGCCTGTGTGACAATTAACCAGCGATCAGCCTTCAATGTCGCCAGCAATGAGATCGCTCTCGACATTGATATGTGTGACGTCCCCATTAGTCTCTCTGTCTCGGTCTCTCTGTCTCGGTCTCTCTGTCTCGGTCTCTCTGTCTCGGTCTCTGTCTCTGTGTCTCGGTCTCTCTGTCTCGGTCTCTCTGTCTCAGTCTCTCTGTCTCGGTCTCTGTGTCTCGGTCTCTGTGTCTCGGTCTCTGTGTCTCGGTCTCTCTGTCTCGGTCTCTCTGTCTCGGTCTCTCTGTCTCGGTCTCTCTTTCTCGGTCTCTCTGTCTCGGTCTCTCTGTCTCGGTCTCTTCGTCTCGGTCTCTCTGTTTCGATCTCTACATCTCAGTCTAAAGGTGCCGTCACACAGCACGATCTGGCCAGCGATGTCGGAAGCGATGCGCGGGTGCCCGCTCGGTTCCGACATCGCTGGCCAGCTGTCACACAGCATCGCTGCGGCCGGCGACACCACAGCGATGCGGGCGGTGACATCGCTCGCCGGGCTGGGCTCAGCCCAGCGAGCGATCCGCAGCAACGCTGCGGTATAGGCTGGATCGCCGCCGACATTGCTCTGGCGATGTCACACGGCGCGATCCAGCCTTATCGCAAGTCGCCAGTTGACAGGTTTACGGTTCTTCCCGTAAACCTGTCAACCTGCGACCAGCGATAAAACGCGGTCGCGCCGCTCGTTTACACAGCGCGACGTCGCTAGCGACATCGCTGATACGTCACTTTTTCGGCGATGTCGCTAGCGACGTCGCCAGGTGTGACAGCACCATAATGGTACCGTCACACGCTGCAATCTCGCCTGGCGATATGAGGCGACATAACGTACACATGCACATTTTTCATGGTCGCCTCAGATCGCCGATGGCGGCATCACATACCGCAATCTCGCCCTAAAAGAAAAGCCATGTGTCGCTCCGGAAATCACCTCCCCTATAGCGGAATCAATCTTGCCTAATTCCATCGCCACTTCACACGCCGCAATCTCAAAGGCCATGTGGGCGTACAGGTTCAACGCGGCGAGGAGATAGGTGTGCCACAGTGGTGTATACCGCGCCCCATACACGCTCATTGGACAACACAACAGCGTTACGATTGGTCAGCCTGCTCTGGGAGGCGGCTAATACATGACGCCATTGTCTATCGGAGTTTGCGGTGAGTTTGCGGACGGTTGTGTAGCTGAAGATGTGTGCCGTGCTGGACGGACAGCTCTTCACATATGGCGCGGTGTCAACTGACAGCCAATGGGAACACAGGAGCCCACACCAATCATCTCAGACGGGGCACGGGCTTCTGCACGCTGAGGCACGCCTACGGGAAATCATAGACAACGCTCTTTCCATCACTATCGCCCTGTCACGCGCCACAACACGGAAATATTGCCTGACCGATAGCGCCTGATTACTGAGCTGTGTTCAGGAATCAGGCGATGGCGGATGGGCGATTTATCACCGTGAAATTCCCAAGTCACACGCCGCAACTGTGAGGCAAGTTCACGCCGATTACTCCGGGGCGCCATATGATTTCCAGGCGAGATTGCGGCGTGTACCTTAATGGGGACATCACACACATCAATGTCGCCAGTGTGGCGTTCTGCTCACGCAGGTAACCACAGATCTCTCTGATGCACAGCTGGGTTTCCACAGCAGGTACCTACTACATACAATATCTTCCACCCCGGCACAGTAGGGGGAGCCCCACTTGCTGACCTTAGGCAAGATCCCCTATAAATACTGCTGCCGGGGGCGGAGTTAGTTAGAGTATGCAGACGCTAGAAGAGCTGCAAGGACGTCCTGGTGGTCGGTGCTGCGTTCAGGCCCGAGCCAGTGACCCGGAGTGGCCCTTCGGCGTCCCACAAGCCTGAGTGGGACTGAAGGCAGGGAGCTTAGAACAGAGAAGGGAGCGAGGAACTTGGAAGGGTTCATCCCAGGAGAACGCCGGATATTGGGGATCCGTACCTGTGGGGAACTATAGGCCCACAGAAAACCCTGTCGCACCATGGAAGCTTCAGCTACCCGGTCTCCCAGGAGGGTCAAGAGAGGGAGCCAGGCACAGCAGGGCAGAGCCGCAGTGTCCAGAGAGGGTCATCCTGGAGTCCGCACAGGAGGAGAGCGAGACAGGCAAAAGAAGAGAGTGGAGGCAAGTCAGGCTACAGCAGGCTGTGCTTCAGAAACTACACAAAGCAGAGGAGGCCTTCTCCAGAGCTGCCCCTTCTCACTACGCTGCCCCGGAGGTCCCAGTCCTGCCTGCGGGTTTCTACACCATCTCAGCCACAATACCATCGACCTACGGAGGACTGTGGCGGCGCTGGTGATATCTCACCGGGTACTGCAGGTGGCGTCACGACAAACTCGTAAATAACTCCCTGTACATAATTCCCCTCTTTTCAAAGATAGGCCCAGGACATGGGATCAGGCGCGGCCGCCATTCCCCGTGACAAAGTTAACCCTTGCCGCCTGATACCCGAGTACCCCAAAGCCTGGGTGCTACATCTATCTTTCCTGGCGTGACGAACAGGATCTCGTGCCCAGTATTACCGGGTACTGTGTGCCGTTTTATTGACTGTATTGAATGACTGTTTAAACTACGCTGCCAATACTGCGCCAAAGAGCGGGAAGAAAGGGGACGTGTCAGCCGCGAAACTGAAACCTGCCCCTCGCTCAGCCGAGCATTCCCGAGTGCCGCGGCCTAGTCCAGAAACTCCCGAACTGTTTAACTCTTCAACGACTGGCTGTAATTCACTAGGGGGGCCTCCAACATGTCGGCCTCCTCTAGCGACGACGACGCTACGTACGCTGATCCCCGGAATTACACGGAAGGACTCATGGCTGCCTCCGGTAGCACTGCCAGCACCTCCGGCGCTCCAGGTACAGTTACCCCGATAATGCCCATGTCATTCCCACACATCCCGGGGGCCAAGTGGTTGCCCAGTATGACGGCCGGCCTGATACGCTGGACGAGTTCAAGTGAAAGATCAATGGCGTCCTGGGTATGTATGTGTTGGGCCCACTGGGACGGGGGTACTCGGTACCGGACCGTTCTGCTACGGGGAAGTCACGGGTGGTCCTGGTCCGGTCCGTGTCCCGGGCTCGGCAATAAAAGGGGATATTTACAGGGGATGTCAGTCGTGACGCCACCCACTATATGCGGCCAGTGATGGGGCCGCCGCTGCTGCAGAATCTCCGGGGATGATGGAATAGCTGCTTAGGTGGTACAGTTCCAGTGGGTAGAACTGTGTTCCCCGGGGCAGTAAGGGTTAAGTCTATGGTGGAGTGTTCAATACACTTACTTTGCAGACGCTGCAGGGATCTCTCCTCTTTGCTGGTGCTGTGGCTCTGCAGGTGGAGGGCTTTCTGTAGTCCTGTATGGAGAGAATCGCTTTCATGCAGAGAACAAGGGAGGCAATCTCAGGGTTTTACGTGTTTACTCTCAGTTCTTCAAACAGTTCACAAGTCACTTTACAGTTCAGTGCAGTTCTTACAAAGTTACAGTACAAGTACACGGGCACGCTCTCCCTCTCCGGGTTCCCTTTGCTCTGCAGCCAGGCCTCTCTCTCTGTGACCCCTCACACAGTCTCTGTGTCCTTTCCGGGCTATTAACGGTCTCCGTCTCCACGGGTGTGTGTGTGTGAAACGCCGGACAGTATGGCGGTGACTCGGGCCCTTGTGGGTCCTCCATTGTGTCACTGAGCTGCCTGTCCTTTGGGGTAGGGACCCTAACGTGAAGCTGTGGTCCCCCGTCGGTGTCTGGGACTTCTCTGCCTGCAGTCTGGTCGTCTCAGCTGTCCTTTAGGGCCCGGGTATCACCGTCCCTCTCAGTCCTCTCACACTCCTGGTGGCATCAGCTTGGGACGTGCTTTCTCTCTCCTCAGGCTCACACTGGCTCGGTACAGATTCTGCGCTTCTAGGCCTTACATTCACAGGACGTGTGATTTCCAGTCTTTGCCTCTCAGCCTACCTCGGCCTACTGAACTCCTTCCTCCTCCCCCTTCCTATATACTGCCAAGTCACCTCACTACGTGTGTGCCCAACCCACTCCTCCAAATCCACCACCCCTCAATTGCCTAGAGTATTCCAATCTTAGGGCTGGATGCTGCCACCTACTGAACGTGGGTTATGTGGGCTGTGAGGGTGTTGTTGTGCAACAAGTGTCCTACCTGCCTGGCTGCAGTTCCCTTTTGTGGCCTCCTGGACGCAGGGGCGCCACACTCTCCCGGAGTTAACTAACGCGTCCCCGCGCTACCCGTCATGGATCCCTCTGAAAACATTTTATTTTATAACAACAATAACATTAAGCATTCTTGGTTTCTTCCCATCCGGGAGGTTCGAGTCTTCTTAAACGTTACTTTAACTATAAACAAGTGCATGGGTATATCAACTTCATTACCCTTTCTGGACCTCTACGTGGTCTAATGCTACAACGCATTCACTTCCTTTATAAAACACACATTATAAACATTACTTTGTATCAAAAGTATAAAAAACATTCTTCTTTTCTCAAAGTGCAAAAAGTTTCAAAAACTCTCAAAAAGCAGTTCAAAGTGCAAAATTCACGATTCAAAACAGTCAAAGCACAGTCACTTGCACTATCTCTCAGGTGCACAGCTGGTCTTAAAACCAAAGGGGAGCACACTGAGGTGCTCAACTATATACAAGGGAGAGTTCATATCACTTCATCGTCCGTGATATCAATGTCAATTAACATATAAGAGACAAACAGGGGAATGCTAGCAGTCATTCAGGTATGGGATGGGGTCAATAAGGAAAACACTTCATTCACTCTTACAAGTCTTCTTTTTGTCTTCTTGATGCAGGACCCGTGTTCATTCTTTCTTGCCTTGCTTCCACGGTAACATCTGCGATGGTCTTCTCCTTGCATAAACCTCCAGGTTCTGCAACGCAGTTATCAGCAAGTAGCTTTCAGGGGTCTGGGTAACAGCATCCTTCTTGGCTTTGGATGTATCGGTCTCAAGTATGACAACTGGATCAGTGTTCACTGCCACATCCGTGTAGCTTGTTATTTCAGGATCATCACTGGATTCAGGGTACTCTAGTGCTGGCATGTCATTCTCTTCCGCAGAGTCTAAGCACAATCTCTTCACTTTAATGCCGTATGGGCCACGCTCACCTTGAACAATATGGTACGACACCCATTCTTCTACTTCCACTTGTCTGTCTGGATGATCTGATGGTAATTGTTCTTCCACCTCTCTTTTATTTATGAAAATGTCACATCTGGTACCTGGTTCACGTGCGAATGCGAATCCTCGCTCTTCTATTACTTTCACTATTCTGCCCTCGTGCCGTGGGGATCGTTGAATTTCTCTGTCTCTGCGGGCGATATTTTTGGCCTCTTTAGCATGGGTTATCATCACCTGTTTCTGTACCTGCCGCTCAATTTCCTCTTTCTCCCACTTTCGTATACATCTGCGGATGTACTCTTCCCGTGTGATCAGTTCTGCAGGGCCTACTTCACTGCCGGGATCTCCTAAGAAGCCCATCAAGTCCTCACAGTCTTTGTCGCGCTCCCACCAGCAACGGAGCTGCTCCCCTCTCACCTCTGTTGTTGCAGGTGCCGGGATCAGGGGCTGCAGTAACGCCAGGTATCCCTCCGGTAAGGCTCCTAGTGGGTCAGTCTCCTTTTTGGCAGCACGCGGTGCAGTACGTGGCACGGATAGATCCACCAACGTTGCGGTACGGCATGAGGCTTCGCCTTCAGTGCGGTCACGTGTCGTTCCAACCCAGCCGGGTTGTTTGGACAGAGTCTCATAAGTTCGGCAGTGCTCAACATCAATCTGGATCCGGGTCCGATGCTCCTCCTGGGCCCGTGTCATCTGCTGGGGTTGCAGCCGCAGCACACCCCGCCGGGTGTGTCTTGGACTTGGGGATACTCTCTGCCGCCTTCCGCCATCTCGACTGGGTCACACAAGTTCTTTCCCTTGCCAGGTTCCTCCACCGGGTCACTCCGTGGGCCCTCCGGGATCACTTGTGATCTTCCGGGTGCAGCGTTCTTCTCGCCGTCCTCCGCTTCCGTCCTCGTGTACTGCAATGGTGACTGCTTCTCTTCCGGTTCTTCGTTCTGCCCCCTCCTGATGACGATTTCCTTCTTCGTTCCCGCCAGCTTGTTAGGAGGAGGGTCTAGGGGCGGAGGCTCTTCTTTGAGAGTGACGGTTGACTCTCCCGGAGTTAAGGGGAGCCAGGGCGGGTCCTTCTCTTCGCGCCTTGGACCGGGCCGGCCCACAATGGGAGTTTCGGTTACACCTCCTCTGCACATGGCGTTAGTCTCCCCTGGCCGTCATTAAGGTCAGATTTTGGCGGGAAAGTCCAGAACATGTTCTTTAGGTGCACGGGGTCCAATTCTTTTGGACCAGGTAGATCCTGTTCGTGACGCCAGGTTGTCGGGCCCACTGGGACGGGGGTACTCGGTACCAGACCGGTTCTGCTATAGGGAAGTCACGGGTGGTCCTGGTCCGGTCCGTGTCCCGGGCTCGGCAATAAAAGTGGATATTTACAGGGGATGTCAGTCGTGACGCCACCCACTATATGCGGCCAGTGATGGGGCCGCCGCTGCTGCAGAACCTCCGGGGATGATGGAATAGCTGCTTAGGTGGTGTAGTTCAAGTGGGTAGAACTGTGTTCCCCAGGGCAGTAAGGGTTAAGTCTATGGTGGAGTGTTCAATACACTTACTTTGCAGACGCTGCAGGGATCTCTCCTCTTTGCTGGTGCTGACAGGCTGTGCTGTGGCTCTGCAGGTGGAGGGTTTTCTGCAATCCTGTATGGAGAGAATTGCTTTCATGCAGAGACACAAGGGAGGCAATCTCAGGGTTTTCCGTGTTTACTCTCAGTTCTTCAAACAGTTCACAAGTCAGTTACAGTTCAGTGCAGTTCTTACAAAGTTACAGTACACGGGCACTCTCTCCCTCTCCGGGTTCCCTTTGCTCTGCAGCCAGGCCTCTCTCTCTGTGACCCCTCACACAGTCTCTGTGTCCTTTCCGGGCTATTAACGGTCTCGTCTCCACGGGTGTGTGTGTGAAACCCCGGACAGTATGGCGGTGACTCGGGCCCCTGTGGGTCCTCCAGTTTGTCACTGAGCTGCCTGTCCTTTGGGGTAGGGACCCTAACGTGAAGCTGTGGTCCCCCGTCGGTATCTGGGGATTCCGGGTAAACTACGGTCCCCTCTAGAGCCGACACTCTACTTCAGCCCAGCCTTCAGCAGTCTTCAGGTGTGAGGCTCTACCAGGCTCCTTTCTCTCTGTTTCTCTCGGTATCATAGGAGGGCTACTCCGCCTGCAGTCTGGTCGTCTCGGCTGTCCTTTAGGGCCGGGTATCACTGTCCCTCTCAGTCCTCTCACACTCCTGGTGGTATCAGCTTGGGATGTGCTTTCTCTCTCCTCCGGCTCACACTGGCTCGGTACAGATTCTGCGCTTCTAGGCCTTACACTCACAGGACGTGTGATTTCCAGTCTTTGCCTCTCAGCCTACCTCGGCCTACTGAACTCCTTCCTCCTCCCCCTTCCTATATACTGTCAAGTCACCTGACTACGCGTGTGCCCAACCCACTCCTCCAAATCCACCACCCTCAATTGCCTAGAGTATTCCAATCTTAGGGCTGGATGCTGACACCTACTGTACGTGGGTTGTGTGGGCTGTGAGGGTGTTGTTGTGCAACAAGTGTCCTACCTGCCTGGCTGCAGTTCCCTTTGGTGGCCTTCTGGACGCAGGGGCGCCACATATGCCATGACCGGTCAACAATGCGCTGCTGTGGTACTCTGACAGTTAACTGGTGCAGCAGAGAAAGAAAGTGCGTCCTGGTCTGCTGCTGAATGGAGATCAGCCCCTGCTATATTCAATAAACTGAGAGCTACCTTCGAGTAGTGCAACGAGGCTGATATACGCATTCACTTCCATCACTGCTACCAGAGGCCGGGAGATGACATCAGAGCTTATGCCTGGCGTCTGGAGGAAGCATTGCACACCCTCATACATGACAGCCCTGCCAGTGTACCTGATGAAAACAAGCTCCTGATTGAACAATTCACCTGGGGACTGCTGTCCCCCGAGGACAGTAGGACTGTACGTTGGTGGTCATTAAGCAATCCAGAAGCTGACTTTAACACCCTGAAGGAAATGGCCATCAAAGGGTTAAAGCCGGTAGAGACCCATGAAGCTGCTATAAAACAGTGGTGTGAGGGTGAGGTGCAGGATACCCCAAAACCAGTAACCGTGTCTACAGCCGCGCACAATGTGCAATCTGCTCAGCCTGACAGATATGATTCCCTGAGAGCTGAGATACGGGAGGTGAATAAAAACATCTCCAAACTAATGGACGCTCTGCAGTTACAGCAAAATCAATAGCCAGCACCAAGACCCCAGCCCCGACCTCAGCCGCTGATCCAACTTGCTGACAGCCCGGAGGATGTCCCCTGGATGTGAGGGAAGCAAGACACAGCGTACAGAGGAAGGACTATGAAGCGTTAGTGGAGCCCGTCAGCACAGAGCACAGACCTAAACAGGTGACAGCCAGGGGGGTGGTGGACGTGCACAATGGGAGAGTACCTGTTCACATCTTAAACTGTGGTAGTGAGGAGGTTAAATTATCCAGGTATACCACCGTTGCCAAATTATACACAGTCAGTGTGGCACCCCAGGGGTTAATGTGCCACAGAAACATCAACACAAATTCACTCCCCACACAACACTGACACTGTACTAGCACCTCTAGGCCAGAAGGGGGAGCTAAAGCAGCTCCCTTATATATTCTGGTCTGGGGAGAGGAAGTGGGGAACAGGAGAGTGGTGGGTGGAGCTTAAGTGGCACCTGCAGGAGTGGCAGGAGCTAATGTTGTTTACCTCAGAGTGGCAGTGACAGTCAGTTGGAGTGAGTTCAGTGCAGGGAACACTAAGAAGAAGAGAGGCTGTGGTGTAAAGAGACTGCCCTAGGCCTCTCCACAGTCTGCTATCCACTTCCAGGCCTAGCCAGGATCTGAGGAAGGAGTAAGAGAAACAGGAGAACACATCTGGGAGACTGAGTAACCTCATAACTCACCCTGGAGGAGTGCACAGACCGGATACCGGATCCGAAACTGTGACTGACGCACGCAGCACAGTAAACACCGGAATAGTGGAGGTTATAGACCTACACCGTACCTTAGCGAAGCAAACACGGCAGGGTCAGAAGCACAGAGGAAAGATTCAAGTTGTCTAGCAAAGGGGGTACCTGTCAGGAGAGACAGTGCCAGCAGCTCAGATAAAAGCAGCAGCAGGGCCACACACACAGCGCAGCAGTGGGAAGCTGAGGACCCGGCCAGGGTGGGAGCAACCCGGCTCCGGTGCAGACTCCGTGGACAGGACTCTGCTGAATGCCATCTGCAGTAAAGACTTGGAAAACTTCAAAACTGTGAGTCTATGTGATCCTTGTGCTCAAGCCCTGCGTGCCCTCACAAACTGCCATCATCTCTACTACTACCCTATCCTGCAATATCCATAGCGCCATCTATAGACTATTACTACCACTGCCCCTGGGGAATCAAGCTCTACCCGCGGAGAGCCATTACATCTCCAGCTGCCAAACATCATCCCCAGAGGTTCTGCAGCAGCGGTTGTCACCCTGAGCACAACCCGTGGGTGGCGTCACGACAAACTCCCCTGTAAATATCCCCCCATTTTTTGCGGAACCCGGGACACGGTCCAGACCCAGACCACCTGATATCCCCAGCAGTACCCCGGTCCGGTACCGAGTACCCGTCCCAGTGGGCTCCACAACTGTAACGAGATCCAAACAGTGCAGCCCGAACCCCGCGAAAAAGGGGCAAAACCTGATCAAACAACCGGGCTACTGGAGGACTGGTGCCATCAGCTCCATGTCGGAACTGACACCACTCCTGTGTATGAGAAGCAAGGTGTGTACTCGGTAGTTCAAGAATTTGAACAAGTCTTTAGTAAGCATCCACTTTCTTTTGGTAGGATAAAAGGGGTACAACATCATAACCCCACAGGTACACATCCACCAATCAAAGAGCGGTACAGGCCTATTCCACCTGCACATTATCAGAAAGCCAAAGAAATGTTACAGGACATGAAAGACGCAGGGGTTATACGAGATAGCTGTAGTCCCTGGGTAGCTCCATTAGTCCTAGTTAGGAAAAAGGATGGCAGTAAGAGGATGTGTGTAGACTATAGGCAAATAAACCGCATAACACACAAGGATGCTTACCCGTTACCCCGTATAGAGGAATCTCTAGCTGCGTTGAAGTCTGCCAACAACTTCTCCACCTTAGATCTCACTAGTGGGTATTGGCAGGTGTCCGTAGCCGAGGAAGATAGAGAGAAGACGGCATTCGCAACACCTATGGGCCTATGTGAATTTAACAGCATGCCCTTCGGACTATGTAATGCATCCAGTACCTTCCAGCCGTTAATGGAGAGTTGCCTGGGGCATAAGAACTTTGAGACGGTGCTGCTCTACCTGGATGATGTGATCGTGTACTCCAAGACTTACGAGGAACATGTCGCATATCTAGGAGAGTGTTCAAAGTTCTGGCCAAATACAGGATGAACATAAATCATCGAAATGCCACCTGTTAAAGCCAAGAGTACAGTACCTGAGACACATAGTCAGTACTGAAGGCGTTGCCCCTGATCCAGACAAGGTGACAGCAATCAAATAGTGGCCAGAACCCAAGACCATCAAGGAAATCCTGGGTTTGATAGGCTACTATCGGAGGTTCATCAAGGAGTACACCAAGAAGGCTGCTCCCTGCAAGACCTCCTAGTAGGCCAACCCATGAAGGGCAAGTCCAAGGATTCTTCGTGGAAATGGGGTAAGGAACAGGAGGAATCATTCCAGACCATGAAGGAAGCCCTGACAGGAGAGAAAATCCTTGCTTACCTGGACAACAACCTGCCATTCCTGCTGTACACAGACGCCAGCAATGTGGGACTCGGTGCTGTCCTTTCCAAAAACAAGACGGCAAGGAGAGGGTAATTGCCTATGCCAGCAGAAAGCTGCGACCCACAGAGAGGAACCAAGAGAACTATAGTTCCTTCAAGCTGGAATTCCTGGCCTTGGTCTGGCCCATTACAGACACGTTGGTGGGATCTCAGTTGTGTGGTCTCCTTCTCTTGGTGGGGCCTCAGTTGTGTAGTCTCCTTCTCTTGGTGGGGTCTCAGTTGTGTGGTCTCCTGCTCTTGGTGGGGTCTCAGTTGTGTGGTTCCTGCTCTTGGTGGGGCCTCAGTTGTGTGGTCTCCTGCTCTTGGTGGGGTCTCAGTTGTGTGGTCTCCTGCTCTTGGTGGGGCCTCAGTTGTGTAGTCTCCTGCTCTTGGTGAGGTCTCAGTTGTGGGGTCTCCTGCTCTTGGTGGGGTCTCAGTTGTGTGGTCTTCTGCTCTTGGTGGGGTCTCAGATGTGTGGGGTATCCTGCTTTTGGTAGGGTCTCAGTTGTGCGGTCTCCTACTTTTGTGGGGTCTCAGTTGAGTAATCTAATGCTCTTGGTGGGGTCTCCTGCTTTTGATGGGACCTCAGTTATGTAGTCTCCTGCTCTTGGTGGGGTCTCAGTTATGTAGTCTCCTGCTCTTGGTGGGGTCTCTGTTGTGTGTCACCTGCTTTTGGTGTTGGTCTCAGTTGTGTGGTCTCCTGCTTTGGTGTGGTCTCAGTTGTGTAGTCTCCTGCTCTTGGTGGGGTCTCAGTTGTGTGGTCTCCTGCTTTGGGTGTTGGTCTCAGTTGTGGGGTCTCCTGCTTTGGTGGGGTTTCAGTTTTGGGGTCTCCTGCTCTTGGTGGGGTCTTAGATATGGGGTCTTAGTTATGGGGTCTCCTACTCTTGTGGTTGGGGGTGTCCTGCACATGGTGGGGTCTCAATTGTGAGGTCTCCTCTTGATGATTGTCTCAGTTGTGATATCTCCGCTCTTGGTGGGGGTCTTTGATATGGGGTCTCTTGCTCTTGGTGGGGTGTTAGATATTGGTTCTCCTGCTCTTGGTTGGGGGTGTCCTGCACATGGTGGGGTCTCAATTGTGAGGTCTCCTGCTCTTGATGGTTGTCTCAGTTGTGGTTTCTCCTGCTCTTGGTGTTTGCCTCAGTTGTGAGGTCTCCTGCTCTTGGTGGGGTCTCAGTTGTGGGGTCTGCTCTTGGTTGGTGTCACAGTTGCATGGTTAGGTTTTGGGTGAGAGTCTCAGTTGTGGGGTCTCCTGCTCTTTGTGGGGTCTCAGTTGTGGGGTCTCCTGCTCTTGGTGGGTTCTCAGTTGTGTAGTCTCCTGCTCTTGGTGAGGTCTCAGTTGTGGGGTCTCCAGCTCTTGGTGTGGTCTCCTGCTCTCAGTGAAGTCACAGTTGTGGGTCTCCTGTTCTTGATGGGGTCTCCTGCTCTTGGTGGGGGTCACAGTAGTGGGGTCTCCTGCTGTTGGTGAGATCACTGTTGTGGGGTCTCCTGCTCTTGGTGGGGTCAGGTTTTGGGTGGGGGTCTCAGATGTGGGGTGTCCTGCTCTTGGTTGGGGTCACAGTTGTATGGCCAGGTTTGGGTGGTGGTCTCAGTCTTGGGGTCTCCTGCTCTTGGTGGGGTCTCAGTTGTGTGGTCTCCTGCTCTTGGTGGGGTCTCAGATGTTGCGTTATCCTGCTTTTGGTGGGGTCTCAGTTGAGTAGTCTAATGCTCTTGGTGGGGTCTCCTGCTCTTGGTGGGACCTCAGTTATGTAGTCTCCTGCTCTTGGTGTGGTCTCAGTTATGTAGTCTCCTGCTCTTGGTGGGGTCTCAGTTGTGTGGTCATCTGCTTTTGGTGTTAGTCTCAGTTGTGGGGTCTCCTGTTCTTGATGGGGTCTCCTGCTCTTGGTGGGGGTCACAGTAGTGGGGTCTCCTGCTGTTGGTGAGATCACTGTTGTGGGGTCTCCTGCTCTTGGTGGGGTCAGGTTTTGGGAGGGGGTCTCAGATGTGGGTTGTCCTGCCTTGGTTGGGGTCACAGTTGTATGGCCAGGTTTGGTGGTCTCAGTCTTGGGGTCTCCTTCTCTTGATGGGGTCTCATTCTTGGGGTCTCCTGTTCTTTGTTGGGCCTCAGTTGTCATGTCTCCTGCTGTTGGTGATGTCACAGTTGCATGGTCAGGTTTGGTGGTGGTCTCAGTCTTGGGGTCTCCTGTTCTTGGTGGGGTCTCAGTTGTAAGGTCTCCTGCTCTTGGTGGGGTCTCAGCTGTGTGCGGTATCCTGCTCTTGGTGGTGTCTCAGTTGTGAGCTCTCCTGCTCTTGGTGGGTCTCAGTTGTGTGGTCTCCTGCTCTTGGTGGGGTCTCAGATGTGTGCGTTATCCTGCTTTTGGTGGGGTCTCAGTTGTGGGGTTTCCTGCTTTTGGTGGGGTCTCAGTTGAGTAATCTAATGCTCTTGGTGGGGTCTCCTGTTCTTGGTGGGGTCTCAGTTGTGGGGTCTCCTGTTCTTGGTGGTGTCTCAGTTGTGTAGTCTCCTGCTCTTGGTGGGGTCTCAGTTGTGTGGCCTCCTGCTCTTGGTGGGGTCTTAGATATGGGGTCTCCTGCTCTTGGTGTTGGTCTCAGTTGTGGGGTCTCCTACTCTTGGTTGGGTCTTAGTTGTGGGGTATCCTGCTTTTGGTGGGGTCTCAGTTGTGTGGTCTCCTGCTTTTGGTGTTGGTCTCAGTTGTGGGGTCTCCTGCTTTGGTGGGGTCTCAGTTGTGTGGTCTCCTGCTTTTGGTGTTGGTCTCAGTTGTGGGGTCTCCTGCTTTGGTGGGGTTTCAGTTTTGGGGTCTCCTGCTCTTGGTGGGGTCTTAGATATGGGGTCTCCTACTCTTGGTTGGGTCTCAGTTGTGGGGTCTCCTGCTCTTGGTGGGGTCTCAGTTATGAGGTCTTCTGCTCTTGGTTGGGTGTTTCCTGCACATGGTGGGGTCACAATTGTGAGGTCTCCTGCTCTTGATGGTTGTCTCAGTTGTGGTTTCTTCTGCTCTTGGTGGGATCTCAGTTGTGAGGTCTCCTGCTCTTGGTGGGGTCTCAGTTGTGTGGTCTCCTGCTCTTGGTTGGGGTCACAGTTGCATGGTTAGGTTTTGGGTGAGGCTCTCAGTTGTGGGTCTCCTGCTCTTTGTGGGGTCTCAGTTGTGGGGTCTCCTGCTCTTTGTGGGGTCTCAGTTGTGGGGTCTCCAGCTCTTTGTGGGTTCTCAGTTGTGTGGTCTCCTGCTCTCGGTGGTGGTCTCAATTGTGTAGTCTCCTGCTCTTGGTGACGTCTCAGTTGTGGGGGTCTTCAGCTCTTGGTATGGTTTCCTGCTCTCAGTGAGGTCACAGTTGTGGGGTCTCAGTTGTGGGGTCTCAGTTGTGGGGTCATCTGCTCTTTGTGGGGTCTCAGTTGTGTGGTCTCCTGCTCTTGGTGGTGGTCTCAGTTGTGTGTTCTCCTGATCTCAGTGAGGTCACAGTTGTGGGGTCTCCTGTTCTTGATGGGGTCTCCTGCTGTTGGTGAGATCACTGTTGTGGGGTCTCCTGCTCTTGGTGGGGTCAGGTTTTGGGTGGGGGTCTCAGATGTGGGGTGTCCTGCTCTTGGTTGGGGTCATAGTTGTATGGCCAGATTTGGGTGATGGTCTCAGTCTTGGGGTCTCCTACTCTTGATGGGGTCTCAGTTCTGAGGTCTCCCGCTCTTGGTGGGGTCTCAGTTGTGGGGTCTCCTGCTCTTGGTGGGGTCTCCTGCTCTTGGTGGGGTCACAGTTGCATGGTTAGGTTTTGGGTGAGGCTCTCAGTTGTGGGGTCTCCTGCTCTTTGTGGGGTCTCAGTTGTGGGGTCTCCTGCTCTCGGTGGTGGTCTCAATTGTGGGGTCTTCAGCTCTTGGTATGGTTTCCTGCTCTCAGTGAGGTCACAGTTGTGGGGTCTCAGTTGTGGGGTCTCAGTTGTGGGGTCATCTGCTCTTTGTGGGGTCTCAGTTGTGGGGTCTCCCGCTCTTGGTTGGGTCTCAGTTGTGGGGTCTCAGTTGTGGGGTCTCAGTTGTGGGGTCTCAGTTGTGGGGTCTCAGTTGTGGGGTCTCCTGCTCTTGGTGGGGTCTCAGTTGTGGGGTCTCCTGCTCTTGGTGGGGTCTCAGTTGTGGGTCTCCTGCTCTTGGTGGGGTCTCAGTTGTGGGGTCTCCTGTTCTTTGTGGGGTCTCAGTTGTGGGGTCTCCCGCTCTTGGTGGGGTCTCAGTTGCATGGTCAGGTTTGGGTGGGGGTCTCTTGGGTGGGCGGATTCCTGTGTAATGAGTGCAGCTGGTGGGGGGAGGCTGGAGCTGCAGGAGATGATGTGATGTCAGGCAGCGGCTCAGATCATTCTGCCGAAGTCTGCGGAGCAGATGGACGCTGCAGCCTCCTCCACAGGGACCACAGAGATACACAGAGACTACAGAGACCACCCGCAGGACACAGAGCCGAACATGAGATCCCCTGCAGAGGTCAACAGTCCACAGGTGGAGCAGAGTCATGGGGGATCCCCTGCAAGGTCAGCAAGTCTGCAGGTGGAGCAGAGTCATGGGGGATCCCCTGCACAGGTCAGACAGTCCCAGGTGGAGCAGAGTCATGGGGGACCCCCTGCAGAGGTCAGCAGTCCCAGGTGGAGCAGAGTCATGGGGGATCCCCTGCAGAGGTCAGCAATCTGCAGGTGAGCAGAGTCATGGGGGATCCCCTGCAGAGGTCAGAGTCTGCAGGTGGAGCAGAGTCATGGGGGATCCCCTGCAGAGGTCAGCAGTCTGCAGGTGGATCAGAGTCATGAGGGATCCCCTGCAGAGGTCAGCAAGTCTGCAGGTGGGAGCAGAGTCATGGGGGATCCCCTGCAGAGGTCAGCAGTCTGCAGGTGGAGCAGAGTCATGGGGGATCCCCTGCAGAGGTCAGAAGTCTGCAGGTAGAGCAGAGTCATGGGGGATCCCCTCGAGGTCAGCATTGCAGGATCAGAGTC
The DNA here is from genome assembly GCA_033576535.1 of Allobates femoralis. NCBI lineage: Eukaryota > Metazoa > Chordata > Amphibia > Anura > Aromobatidae > Allobates > Allobates femoralis. The sequence continues at coordinate 508,586,277 of JARQOC010000006.1, forward strand.
ATGGGATCCACTACAGGACAGCGTCCCAGAGGAGCAGAATCATGGGGGATCCCCTGCAGAAGTCAGCAGTTGCAGTAGACAGAGTCATGGGGATCCCCTGCAGAGATCAGCCACAGCAGGTGAGCAGAGTCATGGGGGATCCCTGCAGAGTCAGAGTCTGCAGGGAGCAGATCTTGGGTCCTGCAAGGTCAGCAGTCGCAGGTGGAGCAGAGTCATAGGGAATCCCCTGCAGAGGTCAGCAGTCTGCAGGTGGAGCAGAATCTTGGGGGATCCCCTGCAAAGGTCAGCAGTCCGCAGGTGGAGCAGAGTCATGGGGGATCCCCTGCAGAGGTCAGCAGTCTGCAGGTGCAGCAGAATCTTAGGGGATCCCCTGCAAAGGTCAGCAGTCTGCAGGTGAGCAGAGTCATAGGGAATCCCTGCAGAGGTCAGCAGTCGCAGGTGGAGCAAAAATCTGGGGGATCCCTGCTAAAGGTTGTTCCCGCAGGGGTGGAGCAAGTCATGGGGATCCCGCAAGTTACCCCATGTCCGCAGGTGTGGACAGAGTCATAGGGGTCCCTGCAGTGTCCCACGCAGGTGGAGCAGAGTCATGGGATTCCCCTGCAGAGTTCACAGTCCCAGGTGGATGCAGAGTCATAGGGGATCCCCTGCAGAGGTCAGCATTCCCGCAGGTCAGCAGAGTCATGGTTCCCCTGCAGAGGTCAGCAGTCCGCAGGTGGAGCAGAGTCATGGGGGATCCCCTGCAGAGGACAGCAGTCCGCAGGTGGAGCAGAGTCATGAGGGATCCCCTGCAGAGGTCAGCAGTCTTCAGGTGGAGCAGAGTCATGGGGGATCCCCTGCAGAGGTCAGCAGTCTGCAGGTAGAGCAGAGTCATGGGGGATCCCCTGCAGAGGTCAGCAGTCTGCAGGTGGAGCAGAGTCATGAGGGATCCCCTGCAGAGGTCAGCAGTCTGCAGGTGGAGCAGAGTCATGGGGGATCCCCTGCAGAGGTCAGAAGTCCGCAGGTGGAGCAGAGTCATGGGGGATCCCCTGCAGAGGTCAGCAGTCTGCAGGTGGAGAAGAAAGAGAGGGGTCCAGCTGAAAGTTGTTCCCCTGCAGGGGTCGGCTGTCTGTATGGCCGCATACCCCAGTACTCCCCAGCAGTGGTGGACACCCCCCGTGTGATGCAGAATGGCATTGCCCCCCAGTGCTCCCCAGCGGTAGTTGGTTCCTTTACAGTGAACAGTCACTCCCTGGCAGTGGTCAAATGTCCTCCTGAAGTGGTAGACACAGCGTGAAGCCGGACCGTAGCACCCCCAGATGTTACTCTGTATTAGTCAGATGTTTGCCAGCAGTGGTTGAATGCGGCCCTGCAGTGGGCAGCTGCTCCCCAACAATGATGCGTTGCTCCCCGGGAGTGGGAGGTTGTTCCCCAAAAATGGTCGGTTTCTCCCCGGCAGTGATGAGTTGCTCCTCTGCAGGGATTAGTTTTTCCCCCGCAGTGATGAGTTGCTCCCTGGCAGTGGTCAGTTGCTCCCTGGCAGTGATGAGTTGCTCCCCAGCAATGGCTGGTTGCTTCCCGCCAGTGACGAGTTGCTCCCCATCAGTGATGAGTTGCTCCCCGGCAGTTACAAGTTGCTCCTCGGCAGTGGGTCGTTTCTCCCCGGCAGTGACATAGTTGCTCCACTGGCAGTGACAAGTTGCTCCCCATTCAGTGGAGCGTGTTGCTCTCCGGCAGCGATCAGTTGCTCTCCAGCAGTGCAGACTTGCTCTACGGCAGCGATGAGATGCTCCCCAGCACTGGGCAGTTGCTCTACGGCAGCGATGAGTTGCTCCCCAGCAGTGATGAGTTGCTCCCCAGCAGTGGACGGTTGCTCTCCGGCAGTGAGATGAGTTGTCTCCCCAGCAAGTGCATGAGTTGCTCCCCAGCAGTGGGCGGTTGCTCTCCGGCAGTGAAGAGTTGCTCCCCAGCAGTGATGAGTTGCTCCCCAGCAGTGGGCGGTTGCTCTCCGGCAGTGAAGAGTTGCTCCCCAGCAGTGATGAGTTGCTCCCCAGCAGTGGGCGGTTGCTCTCCGGCAGTGAAGAGTTGCTCCCCAGCAGTGATGAGTCGTTGCTCTCAGGCAGAGCACATTGAAGTTTTGGAGTCTGAGGATATCGCACCTGTGGCCGCGGTAAGTCGCATTTTCTGCCTCATAATCGGATGTTCCTGCTTTAGCACTAAGTTTAGCTGTGTAGGGATTACATAAGTCCCCTCCCCATAAAGAGAGTTAACCCTTTTGTGTTCAGGTAGGGAAGCTCAAACTGGTTGTCGGGTACATGGTATACCGGGGTCCCCCATCACCACCAGTCACTATTGTATTGATGGGACCATAGTACAGAAATGCTCTCCAGGATACCGCACCTCTGATTCGAGACCTCCCCCCATACTCAAGGGACCCCCGTACACTGATAGACGTCACACACAGGGGACCCCGCACACTGATGCACGTAACATACAGGAGACCCCAAACAACACCTTGTATCCATCATGCATCTGACAGTCTGTATCCATCACGTATCTGATGACCTGTATCATCATGCATCTGACAGCCTGTATCCATCATGTATCTGATGACCTGTATCCATCATGTATCCGACAACCTGTATCCATCATGTATCTGACAGCCTGTATCCCATCATGCATCCGACAACCTGTATCCATCATGTATCCGACAACCTGTATCCATCATGTATCGGGTTACCTGTATCTGACGATCTGTATCCATCATATATCTGTTGGCCTATATCCGACGACCTGTATCCATTATGTATCTGGTTACCATTATCGATGACCTGTATCCATTATGTATCTGGTTACCATTATCCGATGACCTGTATCCATTATGTATCTGACAACCTGTATCCGTCATGTATTCGATGACCTGTAAGCATAATTTATCTGATGACCTGTATCCATCATGTATCCGGTTACCTGTACCTGATGTCCTGTATCCATCATGTATCTGACGACCTGTATCTATCATGTATCAGACCTGTATCGATCATGTATCCATCATGTATCTAGTTACCTGTATCCGACAACCTGTATCCATCATGTATTCAACCTTTATCCATCATTTATCCAGCGACCTGTATCTATCATGTATCTGGTTACCAATATCCGACGATCTGTATCCATCATATATCCGATGACCTGTATCCAACACCTGTACCATCATTTATCTGGTTACCTGTATCTGATGACCTGTATCCATCATTTACCGGATTACCTGCATTCATCTTGTATTCAATGACCTGTATCCATTATGTATCTCATGAGCTGTATCCATCATGTATCTGGTTACCTGTATTATTATTATTATTATTATTTATTTATAGAGCACCATTGATTCCATGGTCTGTACATGAGAAGGGTTACATACAAACAAGTTATAAATACAATGAACAAACTAACAGTGACCGACTGATACAGAGGGGAGAGGACCCTGCCCTTGTGAGCTTACATCTAAGGGCAATGGGGAGGGAGCAGTAGGTCGGGTCTGCTTGGTGGTGGGTGGAGTGCCGGGTCCAGTGGTGGTGGAGTGACGCCGTGGTCCAGTGGTGGTGGAGTGGAGTGCCGGGTCCAGTGGTGGTGGTAGTGGAGCATGCCGGGTCCAGTGGTGGTGGAGGGAGCGCCGGTCCAGTGGTGGTGGAGTGCGGGGTCCAGTGGTGGTGGATGAGCGCCGGTCCAGTGGTGGTGGAGCGCCGGTTCCAGTGGTGGTGGACGGAGCGCCGGGTCCAGTGGTGGTGGGAGCGGAGCGCCGGGTCCAGTGGTGGTGGTGGTGAGCGGAGCAGCCGGGTTCCAGTGGCGGTGGAGCGCCGGTTCCAGTGGCGGTGGAGCGCCGGGTCCAGTGGCGGTGGAGCGCGGGTCCAGTGGTGGTGGAGCGCGGGTCCAGTGGTGGTGGAGCGCCAGGTCCAGTGGTGGTGGAGCCGGTCAGTGTTGGGCGCCGGGTCCAGTGGTGGTGAGGTAGCACCATGGTCATTGCAGGCTGTAGGCTGTTCTGAAGAGATGGGTTTTCAGGTTCTGCTTGAAGGTTCTGCATGTGGGGGACAGTCAGATATTTTGGGGTGCAGAGTTCCAGAGGATGGGGGATGCTCGGACGAAGTCTTGCAGGCGGTTAGATGAGGAACGTACAAGTGTGGAGGAGAGGAGGAGATCTTAGGAGGATCAAAGATTACGAGTTGGATGATATCGGGAGATTAGTTCAGAGATATATGGGGGGGACAGATTGTGGACGGCTTTGTAAGTCAATGTTAGGAGTTTGAATTGGATACATGGGAACTGGGAGCCAGTGGAGGGATTTGCAGAGGGGAGAAGTGGAGGAGCAGCGAGGAGAAAGGAGGATTAGTCGGCAGCAGAGTTAAGGACAGATTGGAGAGGTGCAAGAGTGTTAGCAGGGAGGCCACAGAGGAGGAGGTTGCAGTAGTCGAGACGGGAGATGATGAGGGCAGGCACTAGTAGTTTAGTAGATTGAGGGCTGAGTAAGGGATGGATTCTGGAAACATTTTTGAGGTGGAGGCGGCAGGAGGTGGCGAGGGCTTGGATGTGCGGTCTGAAGGACAAGGCAGAGTCAAGGGTTACTCCGAGGCAGCGGACTTCAGGTACAGGGCAGAGTGTGATGTCATTTATTGTGATAGATCAGGTAAGGGAGGTGTGTGAGATGGAGGAAAGATGAGGAGTTCAGTTTTGTCTACATTGAGTTTTAGGAAGCGACAGGAGAAGGAGGATATGGCTGATAGACACTCCGGGATTCTGGACAGCAGAGAGGAGAAGGAGGATATGGCTGATAGACACTCCGGGATTCTGGACAGCAGAGAGGAGAAGGAGGAGGATATGGCTGATAGACACTCTGGGATTCTGGACAGCAGAGAGGTGACGTCTGGACCAGAGAGGTAGATCTGAGTGTGATCAGTGTACAGGTGATACTGGAAGCCATGGGGCTGTATGAGCTGTCCTAGGCCAAGGGTATAGATGGAAAAAAGAAGGGGTCCCAGGACAGAGCCTTGAGGGACCCCAACAGAGAGGGGATGGGGCGAGGAGGTCGTGTGGGAGTGGGGGACACTAAATGTGCAGTTAGAAAGGTATGAGGAGATCCAGGAGAGGACAAGGTCAGTGATACCAATGGAGGAGAGGATCTGTAATAGGAGGGAGTGGTGGACTGTGTCACATGCAGAGGACGGGTCTAGAAGGACGAGGACGGAGAACTGTCTGTTAGCTTTGGCTGTGAGTAAGTTGTTACTAATTTTGGTCAGGGGTGGTTTCGGTGGAGTGGTGGGGGTGGAAGCTGGGTTGAAGGTTGTCAAAGAGAGAGAGATGAGAGGTGGGATGAGAGGACAGTGTGGACATGATTTTCAAGAGGTTTGGAGGTGAATGGGAGCAGGGATATGGGGCGGTAGCTGGATGTGGAGGTTGGGTCGAGGGACGGCTTCTATAAGATAGGTGTAATTGTTACGTGTTTGAGAGCAGAAGGAAAGGAAGTCAGTGATAGGTTGAAGAGGTGGGTTAGGGCTGGGATGAGTGTGGTGGTGAGGTTGGGGAGGAGGTGGGTTAGGGCTGGGATAAGTGTGGTGGTGAGGTTGGGGAGGAGGTGGGTTAGGGCTGGGATGAGTGTGGTGGTGAGGTTGGGGAGGAGGTGGGTTAGGGCTGGAATGAGTGTGGTGGTGAGGTTGGGGAGGAGGTGGGTTAAGGCTGGGATGAGTGTGGTGGTGAGGTTGGGGAGGAGGTGGGTTAGGGCTGGGATGAGTGTGGTGGTGAGGTTGGGGAGGAGGTGGGTTAGGGCTGGGATGAGTGTTGTGGTGAGGTTGGGGAGGAGGTGGGATGGGGTCCAGTGCACAAGTGGTGAGGTGCGATCTGGAGAGGAGGTGTGCAAGTTCTTCAGTGATGGAGGGGCGGAGGGTTAGTGGGGGAGGGGAGTGATCCGATATACATGAGGGTTGTGGTGGTTCGGTAGCAAAGACTTGTCTGATCTGGTGGATCTTGTTGGTGAAGTATGTTGCAAAGTCTTCTGCAGAGATACAAGAAGTAGGAGGGGGCAGTGGGGGCGGAGGAGGGAGTTAAACGTGTTGAATAACTGCCTGGGGTTGTGGGATAAAGAGGATATGAGGGTGATGAAGTAATTGTGTTTAGTGGTGGTGAGTGCTGACTTGAATGTGAGAAGTGCTTGTGTGAATGCTGTGTATCTTCCCGTGAGTGTGATTTCTTCCCTCGCCGCAGTTTGTTAGTGGCGTCTGTGTGACAGGGTTGTCTGTTGGTTTGTCATCAATAGCTGATGTGAGTGTAGAGTTATAGAAAGCTGTGGCGTTATCTGTGTCATGGAGTGAGGATATGGAAGATAGCGGTAAAATGGAGTTGGGGAGTGTGTGAGCCTCAAGATGTGTGAGGTCTCTAGGAGGGTGTACGAGTTGGTGGACTTGGGGGGCAGATGAGGAGGACGAGGATGAAAAGGTAAGTAGATGGTGGTCAGAGAGGGGGAGAGGGGAGGTTGTGGGGGTTAGTTAGGGAGCAGAGGCGGGTGAAGATGAGGACTAGTGTGTGTCCGTCTGTGTGGGTGGCTGTACCTAATGACCTGTATCCATCATGTATCCTATGACCTGTATCCATCATGTATGTAGTTACCAGTATCCAACGACCTGTATCCATCATGTATCCGACTTGTATTTATCATGTATCTGACCTGTATCCATCATGTATCCGATGACCTGTATCTAACACTTGTATCTGAAAACCTGTATCCAACAACCCGTATCAATCATGTATCCTACACCAAGGGATAATTTTTTAGTAGTACATCCGAGAATGACTGGGGCAGTAGTACACTGGATATGACTGGGGTGGTAGTACACCGGAGATGACTGGGGTGGTAGTACACCCGGAGATGACTGGGGTGGTAGTACACCCATGGATGATTGGGGTGGTAGTACACCCGGAGATGACTGGGGTAGTAGTACACCTGGGAATGACTGGGGCAGTAGTACAGCTGGAGATGACTGGGGTGGTAATACACCGAAGATGATTGGAGTGGTAGTACACCCGGGAATGACTGGGGTAGTAGTACAGCCGGAGATGACTGGGGTAGTAGTACACCTGGGAATGACTGGGGCAGTAGTACAGCTGGAGATGACTGGGGTGGTAATACACCCGAAGATGATTGGAGTGGTAGTACACCCGGGAATGACTGGGGTAGTAGTACAGCCGGAGATGACTGGGGTAGTAGTACAGCCGGAGATGACTGGGGTAGTAGTACAGCCGGAGATGACTGGGGTAGTAGTACAGCCGGAGATGACTGGGGTAGTAGTACAGCTGGAGATGACTGGGGTAGTAGTACAGCTGGAGATGACTGGGGAGTAGTACACCCGGGAATGACTGGGGTAGTAGTACAGCCGGAGATGACTGGGGTAGTAGTACAGCCGGAGATGACTGGGGTAGTAGTACAGCCGGAGATGACTGGGGTAGTAGTACAGCTGGAGATGACTGGGGTAGTAGTACAGCTGGAGATGACTGGGGTAGTAGTACAGCCGGAGATGACTGGGGTAGTAGTACAGCCGGAGATGACTGGGGTAGTAGTACAGCTGGAGATGACTGGGGTAGTAGTACAGCCGGAGATGACTGGGGTAGTAGTACAGCCGGAGATGACTGGGGTGGTAGTACAGCCGGAGATGACTGGGGTAGTAGTACACCCGGAGATGACTGGGGTAGTAGTACAGCCGGAGATGACTGGGGTAGTAGTACAGCCGGAGATGATTGTGGACATTGCTGGGATTGTGGTGATGAGACATCAGACTCTGTAGCTGCTCCTCGCAGTGATGCCCCCACTATCCTGATATACGGGGGAGTCATCACTCCACACTGGGGGGGGGACACGTACTGCAGAACCTGTGACTGATGATCTCATGTGTGATGAGCGCTGCAGAGCGGTGCTGGTACTGTCATACCTGTCTGCAATGTCCTCACCCGTCCTCAATGATGATGTCTTCACCTGTCCTCAATGGTGATGTCCTCACCTGTCCTCAATGATGATGTCCTCACCTGTCCTTAATGATGATGTCATCACCCGTCCTCAATAGTGATGTCCTCGCCCGTCCTCAATGGTGATGTCATCACCCGTCCTCAATGGTGATGTCATCACCTGTCCTCAATGGTGATGTCATCACCTGTCCTCAATGGTGATGTCATCACCCGTCCTCAATGATGATGTCCTCGCCCGTCCTCAATGGTGATGTCATCACCTGTCCTCAATGGTGATGTCATCGCCTGTCCTCAATGGTGATGTCCTCACCTGTCCTCAATGGTGATGTCCTCACCCGTCCTCAATGGTGATGTCCTCGCCTGTCCTCAATGGTGATGTCCTCGCCTGTCCTCAATGGTGATGTCATCGCCTGTCCTCAATGGTGATGTCCTCGCCTGTCCTCAATGGTGATGTCCTCACCCGTCCTCAATGGTGATGTCCTCGCCTGTCCTCAATGGTGATGTCCTCGCCTGTCCTCAATGGTGATGTCATCGCCTGTCCTCAATGGTGATGTCATCGCCTGTCCTCAATGGTGATGTCCTCACCTGTCCTCAATGGTGATGTCCTCACCTGTCCTCAATGGTGATGTCCTCACCTGTCCTCAATGGTGATGTCCTCACCTGTCCTCAATGGTGATGTCCTCACCTGTCCTCAATGGTGATGTCCTCACCTGTCCTCAATGATGATGTCCTCGCCTGTCCTCAATGGTGATGTCCTCGCCTGTCCTCAATGATGATGCCCTCGCCTGTCCTCAATGATGATGTCCTCGCCTGTCCTCAATGGTGACGTCATCACCTGTCCTCAATGTTGATGTCCTCGCCTGTCCTCAATGGTGATGTCCTCGCCTGTCCTCAATGGTGATGTCCTCGCCTGTCCTCAATGGTGATGTCCTCGCCTGTCCTCAATGGTGATGTCATCGCCTGTCCTCAATGGTGATGTCCTCACCTGTCCTCAATGGTGATGTCCTCACCTGTCCTCAATGGTGATGTCCTCACCTGTCCTCAATGGTGATGTCCTCACCTGTCCTCAATGGTGATGTCCTCGCCTGTCCTCAATGTTGATGTCCTCGCCTGTCCTCAATGTTGATGTCCTCGCCTGTCCTCAATGGTGATGTCCTCGCCTGTCCTCAATGTTGATGTCCTCGCCTGTCCTCAATGTTGATGTCCTCGCCTGTCCTCAATGGTGATGTCCTCACCTGTCCTCAATGGTGATGTCCTCGCCTGTCCTCAATGGTGATGTCCTCACCTGTCCTCAATGGTGATGTCCTCGCCTGTCCTCAATGGTGATGTCCTCGCCTGTCCTCAATGGTGATGTCCTCGCCTGTCCTCAATGTTGATGTCCTCGCCTGTCCTCAATGGTGATGTCCTCGCCTGTCCTCAATGTTGATGTCCTCGCCTGTCCTCAATGGTGATGTCCTCGCCTGTCCTCAATGGTGATGTCCTCGCCTGTCCTCAATGGTGATGTCCTCGCCTGTCCTCAATGGTGATGTCCTCACCTGTCCTCAATGGTGATGTCTTCGCCTGTCCTCAATGGTGATGTCCTCGCCTGTCCTCAATGTTGATGTCCTCGCCTGTCCTCAATGTTGATGTCCTCGCCTGTCCTCAATGGTGATGTCCTCACCTGTCCTCAATGTTGATGTCCTCACCTGTCCTCAATGTTGATGTCCTCACCTGTCCTCATTGGTGACGTCTTCACTGTCAGGGTAGTTGGTTGGGTACAATATAGATACGGTACCACATAACAGTATACAATATAAGATGAGGGCGGAGGAGGCGAAGCCCCCAGCTAAGGCCCTACATAAACCCCTGACCACGGTGTCCTCCAGGCGTCTGTATTGGGGGCTTCTGGTCTACATCCCGATTTCAGGCTATTTTTACAATTTGTTTTGTGGTAAAAGTATAAGGATTTTTGTGATTTAGGGTTTTCACCATATATTTCCACGATGAAGAGGATTAATACTTTGTAGAGGACAAGGAAACAAAATGGTGGTGATCGGCGGCCATGACCCTGACTCCAGAGACTCTTCATTAGCTGGACTGTCGCTGTATAAAATGGCGTCCGGCTATCAAGTGTTGTTTCCTGCAGTCATATTCAGTCGGCCGTCCTCTTCCTCATCCTCATCCTTTTCCTCTTCTTCATCCTCATCACTTTTTTTTAAGTTATTATTTATGTTTTTGCCGACATTAATCCTGTCACAAATTGTTTAAACTTCTAAAGTTCACCAATAACTCAGCGTCCACTCACCTGAGCCTTCAGTGTGAGGCGTCTGAGGTAAAGTGAAAGCAGAGCTGTGATTGGCTGCTCTGGACACTGGAGCGGTCTGACATACCTGAGATCTCAGGTGATTAAACACTGTTTATTAAAAATGCCCCAGAAACAGCACCACCATTGGGCGAGAATACACACACCAGGCCGACAGAGCGCTCCCTATAAGTCATGTCCTCCTCCCTCTGTCATCATCCTCCTGTGGCCCTCCTCCTCTCCATGTCATCCTCCTCCTCCCTCTGTCCATCATCCACCCATCCTCCTCCGCCTCCCTCTGTCCGTTGTCCACCTGTCGTCCTCCTTCGACTTCCTTTGTCCTTCGTCCACCTGTCGTCCTCCTCCCTCTGTTCGTTGTCCACCTGTAGTCCTCCTCCCTCTGCCCATCATCCACCTGTCGTCCTCCTCTTCCTTCCTCTGTCCACCTGTCATCCTCTTCCTCCCTCTGTCCATCATCCACCCATTCTCCTCCGCCTCCCTCTGTCCGTTGTTCACCTGTCCTCATTCTGTCCGTTGTCCACCTGTCGTCCTCCTCCAACTTCCTTTGTCCTTCGTCCACCTGTCGTCCTCCTCCTCCCTCTGTTCGTTGTCCACCTGTAGTCCTCCTCTCTCTGCCCATCATCCACCTGTCGTCCTCCTCTTTCTTCCTCTGTCCTTTGTCCATCTGTCGTCCTCTTCCTCCCTCTGTCCATCATCTACCCATTCTCCTCCGCCTCCCTCTGTCCGTTGTTCACCTGTCCTCATTCTGTCCGTTGTCCACCTGTCGTCCTCCTCCAACTTCCTTTGTCCTTCGTCCACCTGTCGTCCTCCTCCTCCCTCTGTTCGTTGTCCACCTGTAGTCCTCCTCCCTCTGCCCATCATCCACCTGTCGTCCTCCTCTTCCTTCCTCTGTCCTTTGTCCACCTGTCGTCCTCTTCCTCCCTCTGTCCATCATCCACCCATCCTCCTCCGCCTCCCTCTGTCCGTTGTTCACCTGTCCTCATTCTGTCCGTTGTCCACCTGTCGTCCTCCTCCAACTTCCTTTGTCCTTCGTCCACCTGTCGTCCTCCTCCTCCATCTGTTTGTTGTCCACCTGTAGTCCTCCTCCCTCTGCCCGTCATCCACCTGTTGTCCTCCTCCTCCATCTGTCCATCGTCCACCTGTCATCCTCCTCCTCCTTCTGTCCATCATCAACCCATCCTCCTCCGCCTCCCTCTGTCCGTTGTTCACCTGTCCTCCTCCTTCTGTCCATTGTCCACCTGTCGTCCTCTCCGACTTCCTTTGTCCTTCATCCACCTGTCCTCCTCCTCCCTCTGTACGTTGTCCACCTGTCGTCCTCCTCTCTCTGTCCATCGTCCACCTGTCGTCCTCCACCACACTTTGTCGTCGTCCTACTCGTTCCTCTGTCATCCTCCTCCCTCCGTCTATTGTCGTCCTTCTCTCATCTTCCTGTCGTCCTCCAGCTGTTGGTGTTATCCTCTCTCTATCATCCTACTTGCTCTGTCTTCCTCTTCCCTCTGCTCGCCAGATCTCAGTTATATTATACAGGAGGTGACATCACCGCTCGCCAGATCTCAGTTATATTATACAGCAGTGACATCACTGCTCTCCAGATCTCAGTTATATTATACAGGATGTGACATCACGCTCTCCAGATCTCAGTTATATTATACAGCAGTGACATCACCGCTCCCCAGATCTCAGTTATATTATACAGCAGTGACATCACCGCTCTCCAGATCTCAGTTATATTATACAGGATGTGACATCACCGCTCCCCAGATCTCAGTTATATTATACAGGAGGTGACATCACCGCTCCCCAGATCTCAGTTATATTATACAGGAGGTGACATCACCGCTCTCCAGATCTCAGTTATATTATACAGGAGGTGACATCACCGCTCTCCAGATCTCAGTTATATTATACAGGATGGTGACATCACCGCTCCCCAGATCTCAGTTATATTATACAGGAGGTGACATCACCGCTCCCCAGATCTCAGTTATATTATACAGCAGTGACATCACCGCTCTCCAGATCTCAGTTATATTATACAGGAGGTGACATCACCACTCTCCAGATCTCAGTTATATTATACAGCAGTGACATCACCACTCTCCAGATCTCAGTTATATTATACAGGAGGTGACATCACCGCTCTCCAGATCTCAGTTATATTATACAGCAGTGACATCACCGCTCTCCAGATCTCAGTTATATTATACAGGAGGTGACATCACCGCTCTCCAGATCTCAGTTATATTATACAGCAGTGACATCACTGCTCTCCAGATCTCAGTTATACTATACAGGAGGTGACATCACCGCTCTCCCGATCTCAGTTATATTATACAGCAGTGACATCACCGCTCTCCAGATCTCAGTTATATTATACAGCAGTGACATCACCGCTCCCCAGATCTCAGTTATATTATACAGGAGGTGACATCACCGCTCCCCAGATCTCAGTTATATTATACAGGAGGTGACATCACCGCTCTCCAGATCTCAGTTATATTATACAGGAGGTGACATCACCGCTCCCAGATCTCAGTTATATTATACAGGAGGTGACATCACCGCTCTCCAGATCTCAGTTATATTATACAGCAGTGACATCACCGCTCTCCAGATCTCAGTTATATTATACAGGAGGTGACATCACCACTCTCCAGATCTCAGTTATATTATACAGGAGGTGACATCACCGCTCTCCAGATCTCAGTTATATTATACAGCAGTGACATCACTGCTCTCCAGATCTCAGTTATACTATACAGGAGGTGACATCACCGCTCTCCAGATCTCAGTTATATTATACAGCAGTGACATCACCGCTCTCCAGATCTCAGTTATATTATACAGCAGTGACATCACCGCTCCCCAGATCTCAGTTATATTATACAGGAGGTGACATCACCGCTCCCCAGATCTCAGTTATATTATACAGGAGGTGACATCACCGCTCTCCAGATCTCAGTTATATTATACAGGAGGTGACATCACCGCTCTCCAGATCTCAGTTATATTATACAGCAGTGACATCACCGCTCCCCAGATCTCAGTTATATTATACAGCAGTGACATCACCGCTCTCCAGATCTCAGTTATATTATACAGCAGTGATATCACCGCTCTCCAGATCTCAGTTATATTATACAGGAGGTGACATCACCACTCCCCAGATCTCAGTTATATTATACAGGAGGTGACATCACCGCTCTCCAGATCTCAGTTATATTATACAGGAGGTGACATCACCGCTCTCCAGATCTCAGTTATATTATACAGGATCAGTTTTAGTTAAGGTCTGTATGCCTGAACTCTGCTGTGCAGATAATATCTGAGCTCCTTTTTCCTTCTCCTGCATTAGACAGTAATGTTCTTGCCGCCTCCGCAGTGATGTATGGAGGCGGCAGCTGGGGGGGGGGAGGCTAGGTGATGCTGCAGCTTCATAATCACCTGCGATAAAGTGCAAAATGTACATGTGGAGCAGACCGCAGTATGTGCTGATATCCCCAACCCCTCATGGTGAGGATGAGGCTGAAGGTGGAGATGATCCTACAATGATGACTACCGTATTTGAGTCAGTCACCTGCCTCATATTGGGAAAGGAGCAGGTCCCAGCAGCACAGAGTATTTCAGGATAAGTGTCACAGAGATACATAGAGGAAGGAGCAGGTCCCAGCAGCACAGAGGATGTCAGGAGAGGAGTCACAGAGATACATAGAGGAAGGAGCAGGTCACAGCAGCACAGAGTATTTCAGGATAAGTGTCACAGAGATACATAGAGGAAGGAGCAGGTCCCAGCAGCACAGAGGATGTCAGGAGAGGAGTCACAGAGATACATAGAGGAAGGAGCAGGTCCCAGCAGCACAGAGGATGTCAGGAGAGGAGTCACAGAGATACACAGAGGCAGGAGCAGGTCCCAGCAGCACAGAGGATGTCAGGAGAGGAGTCACACAGATACATAGAGGAAGGAGCAGGTCCCAGCAGCACAGAGGATATCAGGAGAGGAATCACAGAGATACATAGAGGAAGGAGCAGGTCCCAGCTGCACAGAGGATGTCAGGAGAGGAGTCACAGAGATACATAGAGGAAGGAGCAGGTCCAGCAGCACAGAGGATGTCAGGAGAGGAATCACAGAGATACATAGAGGAAGGAGCAGGTCCCCGCAGCACAGAGGATTTCAGGAGAGGGGTCACAGAGATACATAGAGGAAGGAGCAGGTCCCAGCAGCACAGAGGATTTCAGGAGAGGAGTCACAGAGATACATAGAGGAAGGAGCAGGTCCCAGCAGCACAAAGGATTTCAGGAGAGGAGTCACAGAGATACATAGAGGAAGGAGCAGGTCCCAGCAGCACAGAGGATGTCAGGAGAGGAGTCACAGAGATACATAGAGGAAGGAGCAGGTCCCAGCAGCACAGAGGATTTCAGGAGAGGAGTCACAGAGATACATAGAGGAAGGAGCAGGTCCCAGCAGCACAAAGGATTTCAGGAGAGGAGTCACAGAGATACATAGAGGAAGGAGCAGGTCCCAGCAGCACAGAGGATTTCAGGAGAGGAGTCACAGAGATACATAGAGGAAGGAGCAGGTCCCAGCAGCACAGAGGATGTCAGGAGAGGAGTCACAGAGATACACAGAGGCAGGAGCAGGTCCCAGCAGCACAGAGGATGTCAGGAGAGGAGTTACAGAGATACATAGAGGCAGGAGCAGGTCCCAGCAGCACAGAGGATGTCAGGAGAGGAGTCACACAGATACATAGAGGAAGGAGCAGGTCCCAGCAGCACAGAGGATGTCAGGAGAGGAGTCACAGAGATACATAGAGGAAGGAGCAGGTCCCAGCACCACAGAGGATTTCAGGAGACGAGTCACACCGATACATAGAGGAAGGAGCAGGTCCAGCAGAACAGAGGATTTCAGGAGAGGAGTCACAGAGATACATAGAGGAAGGAGCAGGTCCCAGCAGCACAGAGGATGTCAGGAGAGGAGTCACAGAGATACATAGAGGAAGGAGCAGGTCCAGCAGCACAGAGGATTTCAGGAGAGCAGTGTGCTGATCCTATAGGAGGATCAGACGTATCACCCGGGTTCATCGCCGCCTGTGTGACCCCAGATTAATAGGAATGTTGGGGGTCGGTGAAGCACCTGCCGCCCCACAGCCCCCAGAGTTTATATCCCCAGACAAAAGTTCATTGTGCGAAGAGAGGAGACATAAGAGGATAACCCCCACCGCGCCCGGCCGCTCCACCATCTGCCGCTCCATTGTCCGCAGCTTTTCACCCAATGTCTCAGCTGGACATCGCCGGATTACAATGGTTTCTCTGTCATTGAGATGTGAACAAGGCGTGACCGTCTGCGCCAAAAATATACTGTGATGGAGAGACTGAGGAAAAGTGGGAGAAAGAGGAAGAAGATGGAGAAAAAAAGAAGAGGAATAGTGAGAAGGAAGAGGAAGAAGAAGGAAGAGGAAGATGATGATGATGATGATGATGATAAAGAAAGAAGAGGAATAGTGAGAAGGAAGAGGAAGAAGAAGAAGATGATGGAGGAAGATGATGATGATGAGAGAGAAAGAGAGAAAGAAAGAAAGAAAGAAAGAAAAGAAAGAAAGAAGAAAGAAAGAAAGAAAAGGAAAGAAAGAAAAGGAAGAGGAAGAAGAAGGGAAGGAAGAGAAGAGAAGATGGATGGAGAAAGATGATGATGAGATGATGAAGAAAGAAAGAAAGAGAGAAAGGAAAGAAGAGAGAAAGAAGGAAGGAAGAATGAATAGTGAGAAGGAAGAGGAAGATGAATAAGAAAGAAAGAAAGAAAGGAAAGAAGGAAGAGGAAGAAGAGAAGGAAGAGGAAGAAGATGATGGAGGAGGAAGATGATGAGAGAATGATGAGAAGAAAAAGAAAGAAGAAGAGGAGAGGAAAGGAAGGAAAGAAGAGAGGAGAAGAAGAAGAGAGAAGAAAGAAAGAAAGAGGAAAAAGTGGAAGAGGGAAGAAGAGGAAGAGAAGAAAGAATGAAAGAAAGGAAAGAGGAGAGGAAGAAGAAAGGAGAGAAGATAGAAGAAGAAGGAAGAATGATGGAGAAAGAAAGGAAGAAGAAAGAAAGGAAGAAGAGAGAAGAGAAGAAGAGGAGAAGAAAGAAAGAAAGGAAGATGAGAAGAAAGAAGAAGAAGAGAGGAAAGAAGATAGAGAGGAGAATAAGAAGAAGAATGAGAAGGATGAGTGAAGTGTAGTAGAAAGGAGAGACGATTAGAAGGAAAGAAGTGCAAGAAATTATGAGGAGAAGAATAAGGAATAGTGGAAGGAAGATAGGTAGAAAGGGTAGAATAGAAAAGCAGAAAAAATTAGAGGGGAAGATAAGAAGAGGAAGGAACGAATAGAAAGAAGTAGACAGTTAAAAGAAGATAAAAGGAAGCAGAGACAATAAAGGAGATAACAAGTGTTATCTAGTAGAAAACTGAATCAACACCAAGTTTCTCTAGTTCCTCCAGTGTATTAAGGGCGGCCTCTCAGGTCCTGCTGGTGTGTTGTATCTAGTTCCTCCAGTATAATTAAGGGCGGCCTCTCAGGATCCTCCTGTGTGTTGTATCTAGTTCCTCCAGTATATTAAGGGCGGCCTCTCAGGATCCTCCTGTGTGTTGTATCTAGTTCCTCCAGTATAATAAGGGCGGCCTCTCAGGATCCTCCTGTGTGTTGTATCTAGTTCCTCCAGTATATTAAGGGCGGCCTCTCAGGATCCTCCTGTGTGTTGTATCTAGTTCCTCCAGTATATTAAGGGCGGCCTCTCAGGATCCTCCTGGTGTGTTGTGTCTAGTTCCTCCAGTATATTAAGGGCGGCCTCTCAGGATCCTCCTGTGTGCTGTATCTAGTTCCTCCAGTATATTAAGGGCGGCCTCTCAGGATCCTCCTGGTGTTTGTATCTAGTTCCTCCAGTATAATAAGGGCGGCCTCTCAGGATTCTCCTGTGTGTTGTATCTAGTTCCTCCAGTATATTAAGGGCGGCCTCTCAGGATCCTCCTGTGTGTTGTATCTAGTTTCTCCAGTATATTAAGGGCGGCCTCTCAGGATCCTCCTGTGTGTTGGATCTAGTTCCTCCAGTATATTAAGGGACGGCCTCTCAGGATCCTCCTGTGTGTTGTATCTAGTTCTCCAGTATATTAAGGGCGGCCTCTCAGGATCCTCCTGTGTGTTGTATCTAGTTCCTCCAGTGTATTAAGGGCGGCCTCTCAGGATCCTCCTGTGTGTTGTATCTAGTTCCTCCAGTATATTAAGGGCGGCCTCTCAGGATCCTCCTGGGTGTTGTATCTAGTTCCTCCAGTATATTAAGGGCGGCCTCTCAGGATCCTCCTGGGTGTTGTATCTAGTTCCTCCAGTATAATAAGGGCGGCCTCTCAGGATCCTCCTGGTGTTGTATCTAGTTCCTCCAGTGTATTAAGGGCGGCCTCTCAGGATCCTCCTGTGTGTTGTATCTAGTTCCTCCAGTTATTAAGGGCGGCCTCTCAGGATCCTCCTGTGTGTTGTGTCTAGTTCCTCCAGTATAATAAGGGCGGCCTCTCAGGATCCTCCTGTGTGTTGTATCTAGTTCCTCCAGTATAATAAGGGCGGCCTCTCAGGATCCTCCTGTGTGTTGTGTCTAGTTCCTCCAGTATAATAAGGGCGGCCTCTCAGGATCCTCCTGTGTGTTGTATCTAGTTCCTCCAGTATATTAAGGGCAGCCTCTCAGGATCTTTCTGTGTGTTGTATCTAGTTCCTCCAGTATATTAAGGGCGGCCTCTCAGGATCCTCCTGTGTGTTGTATCTTGTTCCTCCAGTGTATTAAGGGCGGCCTCTCAGGATCCTCCTGTGTGTTGTGTCTAGTTCCTCCAGTATAATAAGGGCGGCCTCTCAGGATCCTCCTGTGTGTTGTATCTAGTTCCTCCAGTATATTAAGGGCGGCCTCTCAGGATCCTCCTGTGTGTTGTATCTAGTTCCTCCAGTATATTAAGGGCGGCCTCTCAGGATCCTCCTGTGTGTTGTATCTAGTTCCTCCAGTATATTAAGGGCGATCTCTCAGGATCCTCCTGGGTGTTGTATCTAGTTCCTCCAGTTATTAAGGGCGGCCTCTCAGGATCCTCCTGGGTGTTGTATCTAGTTTCTCCAGTATATTAAGGACGGCCTCTCAGGATCCTCCTGGGTGTTGTATCTAGTTCCTCCAGTATAGTAAGGGCGGCCTCTCAGGATCCTCCTGTGTGTTGTGTCTAGTTCCTCCAGTATATTAAGGGCGGCCTCTTAGGTACCTCCTGGGTGTTGTATCTAGTTTCTCCAGTATATTAAGGGCGGCCTCTCAGGATCCTCCTGGGTGTTGTATCTAGTTCCTTCAGTATATTAAGGGCGGCCTCTCAGGATCCTCCTGTGTGTTGTATCTAGTTCCTCCAGTATATTAAGGGCGATCTCTCAGGATCCTCCTGGGTGTTGTGTCTAGTTCCTCCAGTATATTAAGGGCGACCTCTCAGGATCCTCCTGTGTGTTGTATCTAGTTCCTCCAGTATATTAAGGGCGACCTCTCAGGATCCTCCTGTGTGTTGTATCTAGTTCCTCCAGTGTATTAAGGGCGGCCTCTCAGGATCCTCCTGGGTGTTGTATCTAGTTTCTCCAGTATATTAAGGACGGCCTCTCAGGATCCTCCTGGGTGTTGTATCTAGTTCCTCCAGTATAGTAAGGGCGGCCTCTCAGGATCCTCCTGTGTGTTGTGTCTAGTTCCTCCAGTATATTAAGGGCGGCCTCTCAGGATCCTCCTGTGTGTTGTATCTAGTTCCTCCAGTATATTAAGGGCGGCCTCTCAGGATCCTCCTGTGTGTTGTATCTAGTTCCTCCAGTATATTAAGGGCGGCCTCTCAGGATCCTCCTGTGTGTTGTATCTAGTTCCTCCAGTATATTAAGGGCAGCCTCTCAGTATCCTCCTGTGTGTTGTATCTAGTTCCTCCAGTATATTAAGGGCGGCCTCTCAGGATCCTCCTGTGTGTAGTATCTAGTTCCTCCAGTATATTAAGGGCGGCCTCTCAGGATCCTCCTGGGTGTTGTATCTAGTTCCTCCAGTATATTAAGGGCGGCCTCTCAGGATCCTCCTGTGTGTTGTGTCTAGTTCCTCCAGTATATTAAGGGCGGCCTCTCAGGATCCTCCTGTGTGCAGTATCTAGTTCCTCCAGTATATTAAGGGCGGCCTCTCAGGATCCTCCTGTGTGTTGTGTCTAGTTCCTCCAGTATATTTAGGGTGGCCTCTCAGGATCCTCCTGTGTGTTGTATCTAGTTCCTCCAGTATATTTAGGGCGGCCTCTCAGGATCCTCCTGTGTGTTGTATCTAGTTCCTCCAGTATATTAAGGGCGGCCTCTCAGGATCCTCCTGTGTGTTGTGTCTAGTTCCTCCAGTATATTAAGGGCGGCCTCCAGGATCCTCCTGTGTGTTGTATCTAGTTCCTCCAGTATATTAAGGGCGGCCTCTCAGGATCCTCCTGTGTGTTGTATCTAGTTCCTCCAGTATATTAAGGGCGGCCTCTCAGGATCCTCCTGTGTGTTGTGTCTAGTTCCTCCAGTATATTAAGGGCGGCCTCTCAGGATCCTCCTGTGTGTTTGTATCTAGTTCCTCCAGTATATTAAGGGCGGCCTCTCAGGATCCTCCTGTGTGTTGTGTCTAGTTCCTCCAGTATATTAAGGGCGGCCTCTCAGGATCCTCCTGTGTGTTAGTATCTAGTTCCTCCAGTATAATAAGGGCGGCCTCTCAGGATCCTCCTGTGTGTTGTATCTAGTTCCTCCAGTGTATTAAGGGCGGCCTCTCAGGATCCTCCTGGGTGTTGTATCTAGTTCCTCCAGTATATTAAGGGCGGCCTCTCAGGATCCTCCTGTGTGTGTATCTAGTTCCTCCAGTATATTAAGGGCGGCCTCTCAGGATCCTCCTGGGTGTTGTATCTAGTTCCTCCAGTATATTAAGGGCGGCCTCTCAGGATCCTCCTGTGTGTTGTGTCTAGTTCCTCCAGTATATTAAGGGCGGGTCCTCTCAGGATCCTCCTGTGTGTAGTATCTAGTTCTCCAGTATATTAAGGGCGGCCTCTCAGGATCCTCCTGTGTGTTGTGTCTAGTTCCTCCAGTATATTAAGGGGCCTCTCAGGATCCTCTGTGTAGTGTATCTAGTTCCTCCAGTATATTTATAGGGCGGCCTCTCAGGATCCTCCTGTGTGTTGTATCTAGTTCCTCCAGTATATTAAGGGCGGCCTCTCAGGATCCTCCTGTGTGTTGTTCTAGTTCCTCCAGTATATTAAGGGCGGCCTCCCAGGATCCTCCTGTGTGTTGTATCTAGTTCCTCCAGTATATTAAGGGCGGCCTCTCAGGATCCTCCTGTGTGTTGTATCTAGTTCCTCCGTATATTAAGGGCGGCCTCCTCAGGATCCTCTTGTGTTGTGTCTGTTCCTCCAGTATATTAAGGGCGGCCTCTCAGGATCCTCCGTGTGTGTATCTAGTTCCTCCAGTATATTAAGGGCGGCCTCTCAGGATCCTCCTGTGTGTTTGTCTAGTTCCTCCGTTATTAAGGGCGCTCTCAGGATCCTCCTGTGTGTTGTATCTAGTTCCTCCAGTATATAAGGGCGGCCTCTCAGGATCCTCCTGTGTGTTGTATCTAGTTCCTCCAGGTATTAAGGGCGGCCTCTCAGGATCCTCCTGGGTGTTGTATCTAGTTCCTCCAGTATATTAAGGGCGGCCTCTCAGGATCCTCCTGTGTGTTGTTCTAGTTCCTCCAGTATATTAGGGCGGCCTCTCAGGATCCTCCTGTGTGTTTATCTAGTTCCTCCAGTATAATTAAGGGGGCCTCTCAGGATCCTCCTGTGTGTTGTATCTAGTTCTCCAGTATATTAAGGGCGGCCTCTCAGGATCCTCCTGTGTGTTGTATCTAGTTCCTCCAGTATATAGGGCGGCCTCTCAGGATCCCCCTTGTGTTGTATCTAGTTCCTCCAGTATATTAAGGGCGGCCTCTCAGGATCCTCCTGTGTGTTGTATCTAGTTCCTCCAGTATATTAAGGGCGGCCTCTCAGGATCCTCCTGTGTGTTGTATCTAGTTCCTCCAGTATATTAAGGCGGCCTCTCAGGATCCTCCTGGGTGTTGTATCTAGTTTCTCCAGTTATTAAGGCGGCCTCTCAGGATCCTCCTGGGTGTGACTAGTTCTCCAGTATATTAAGGAGGCCTCTCAGGATCCTCCTGTGTTGTATCTAGTTCCTCCAGTATAGTAAGGGCGCCTCTCAGGATCCTCCTGTGTGTTGTTCTAGTTCCTCCAGTATATTAAGGGGGCCTCTTAGGTCCTCCTGGTGTTGTATCTAGTTTCTCCAGTATATTAAGGGGCCTCTCAGGATCCTCCTGGTGTTGTATTAGTTCCTTCAGTATATTAAGGGCGGCCTCTCAGGATCCTCCTGTGTGTTGTATCTAGTTCCTCCAGTATATTAAGGGCGCTCTCAGGATCCTCCTGGTGTTGTGTCTAGTTCTCCAGTATATTAAGGCGGCCTCTCAGGATCCTCTGTGTGTTTATCTAGTTCCTCCAGTATATTAAGGGCGACCTTCAGGATCCTCCTGTGTGTTGTATCTAGTTCCTCCAGTTATTAAGGGCGGCCTCTCAGGATCCTCCTGGTGTTGTATCTAGTTTCTCCAGTTATTAAGGACGGCCTCTCAGGATCCTCCTGGGTGTTGATCTAGTTCCTCCAGTATATAAGGGGGCCTCTCAGGATCCTCCTGTGTGTTGTTCTAGTTCCTCCAGTATATTAAGGGCGGCCTCTCAGGATCCTCCTGTGTGTTGTATCTAGTTCCTCCAGTATATTAAGGGGCCTCTCAGGATCCTCCTGTGTTGTATCTAGTTCCTCCAGTATATTAAGGGGGCCTCTCAGGATCCTCCTTGTGTTGTATCAGTTCCTCCAGTATATTAAGGGCAGCCTCTCAGATCCTCCTGTGTGTTGTATCTAGTTCCTCCAGTATATTAAGGGCGGCCTCTCAGGATCTCCTGTGTGTGTATCTAGTTCCTCCAGTATATTAAGGGCGGCCTCTCAGGATCCTCCTGGTGTTTATCTAGTTCCTCCAGTATATTAAGGGCGGCCTCTCAGGATCCTCCTGGTGTTGTTCTGTTCTCCAGTATATTAAGGGCGGCCTCTCAGGATCCTCCTGTGTGTGTATCTGTTCTGTATATTAAGGGCGGCCTCTCAGGATCCTCCTGGTTTGTGTCTAGTTCCTCCAGTATATTTAGGGGGCCCTCAGATCCTCCTGTGTGTTGTATCATTCCTCCAGTATATTTAGGGGGCCTCTCAGGATCCTCCTGTGTGTTGTATCTAGTTCCTCCAGTATATTAAGGGCGCCTCTGATCCTCCTGTGTGTTGTGTCTAGTTCCTCCAGTATATTAGGGCGGCCTCCAGGTCCTCTGTGTGTTGTATCTAGTTCCTCCAGTATATAAGGGCGGCCTCTCAGGATCTCCTGTGTGTTGTATTAGTTCCTCCATATATTAAGGGCGCTCTCAGATCCCCTGTGTGTTGTGTTATTCCCCAGTATATTAAGGCGGCCTCTCAGGATCCCCTGTGTGTAGTATCTAGTTCTCCAGTATATTAAGGGCCTCTCAGGATCCTCCTGTGTGTTGTTCTAGTTCCTCCAGTATATTAAGGCGGCCTCTCGGATCCTCCTGTGGTATATTAGTTCCTCAGTAAATAAGGGCGGCCTCTCAGGATCCTCCTGTGTGTTGTATCTAGTTCCTCCAGTGTATTAAGGGCGGCTCTCAGATCCTCTGGGTGTTTATCTAGTTCCTCCAGTATATTAAGGGGGCCTCTCAGGATCCTCCTGTGTGTTGTGTCTAGTTCCTCCAGTATATTTAGGGTGGCTCTCAGGATCCTCCTGTGTGTTGTATCTAGTTCCCAGTATAAAAGGGCGGCCTAGATCTCTGTGTTATCTATTCTCAGTTATTAAGGGCGCCCTCAGATCTCCTGGTTGTATCTTTCCTCCTAATTAAGGCGCCTCTCAGATTCTCCTATGTGTTGGTCTAGTTCTCCATATATTAGCGCTCTCAGGATCCTCTGTTGTTTATCTAGTTCCTCGTATTAGGCGGCCCCAGATCCCTTGTTGTATCTATTCTCCATATATTAAGGGCTCTCGGATCTCCTGGTGTTGTATATTCCATTTTAAGGACGGCTCTCAGGATCTCCTGGGTTTGGATCTTTCTCCTATATAAGGGCTTCAGATCCTCCTGTGTGTTCTATTTGTTCTAGTTCTCCATATATAAGGCCTTCAGGATCCTCCTGTGTGTATCTAGTTCTCAGTATATTAAGGCGCCTCTCAGGACCTCCTGTGTGTTTATCGTCCTCAGTATTAGGGCGGCCTCTCAGATCCTCCTGGGGTTGATCTAGTTCCCCATATATAAGGCGGCCTCTCAGGATCTCCTGGTGTTGTATCTGTTCCTCAGTTATTAGGCGGCCTAGGATCCTCTGGTGTTGGTTTCCTCAGTAATAAGGGGGCCTCTCAGATCCCCTGTGTGTTATCTAGTTCCTCGTATATTAAGGCGCTTCAGGATCTCCTGTGTGTTGTATCTATTCCCCAGTATATTAAGGGGGCTCTCAGGATCCCTGTGTTTGTATCTAGTCCTCAGATATAGGCTTAGATCCTCCTGGTTTGTATCTAGTTCTCCAGTTATTAAGGGCGGCTCTCAGATCTCTGGTGTGTATCTAGTTCTCAGTATATAAGGCGGCTCAGGATCCTCTGGGTGTTGTTAGTTCTCCAGTATATTAGGGCGCCTCTCAGGATCTCCTGTGTGTTTCTAGTCCTCCGTATATTAAGGGGGCCTCTGTCCTCTGGGGTTGTATCATTCCTCGTTATTAAGGGCGCTCTCAGGATCTCCTGGTGTTTCTATTCCTCAGATATTAGGGGGCCTTCAGGACTCCTGTTTGTATTAGTTCCCAGTATTAAGGGGCCTTCAGGATCCTCGGGGTTGTTCTATCCTCAGTTATTAAGGGCGCCTCTCGGATCCTCCGTGTGTGCTAGTTCTCATTATTAAGGGCCTCCGATCTCTTGTGTTGTATCTAGTTCTCCATTATTAAGGCGGCCTCCAGGTCCCCTTGTTTGTATCTAGTTTCCAGTATATTAGGGCCTCTCAGTCTCCTGGTGTGTTAGTTCCTCAGTATTAGGCGCCTTCAGATCTCTGGGTTTCTAGTTCCCGTATATTAAGGGCGGCCTCAGATCCTCCTGTGTTTGTTCTATTCCTCATATAAGGGGCCTCTCAGATCTCCTGTGTGTTATCATTCCTCCTTATAAGGGCGGCTCTCAGGATCCTCCTGTGGTTGTTCTAGTTCCTCATTAAAGGCGCCTTCATCCTCTGTGTTTGTATCTAGTTCCTCCATATTTAGGGCCCCTCAGGATCCTCCTTGTTTTCTAGTCCTCCAGTATTTAAGGGGCTCTCAGGATCCCTGTGTTGTATCATTCTCCAGTATATAAGGCGGCTCTCAGGATCCTCCTGGTGTGTTTATTCTCCAGTATAAGGCGGCCTCAGGATCTCTGGTGTGTATCATTCAGTATATAAGGCGCTCTCAGGATCCTCCTGTTTGTTCTGTTCTCCAGTATATTAGGCCTCTCGATCCTCCGTGTGTTGTTATCCTCAGTATATAGGGCCTCAGGATCCTCCTGTGTGTTGTATCTAGTTCCTCCAGTATATTAAGGGCGCTCTAGGATCCCCTGGTGTTGTTTAGTTCCTCCTTATGGGCGGCTTCAGGATCCTCTGGTGTTGATCTAGTTCCTCAGTATTAAGGGGCCTTCAATCCTGTGTGTGTTCTAGTTCTCGTTATTAAGGGCGGCCTCAGGATCCTCCTGGTTGTTTAGTTCCTCCAGATATAAGGGGCCCCTCAGATCCCTGTGTGTACTGTCCTCCAGTATATAGGGGCCTTAGGATCCTCCTGTGTTTTTAGTCCTCCAGATTAGGGCGCCTCTCAGATCCTCTGTGGTGTATCTAGTTCCTCATATAATAAGGGGGCCTCTCAGATCTCCTGTGTGTTGTATCTAGTTCCTCCAGTTATTAAGGGCGGCCTCTCAGGATCCTCCTGTGTGTTGTATCTAGTTCCTCCAGTATATTAAGGGCGGCCTCTCAGGATCCTCCTGTGTGTTGTGTCTAGTTCCTCCAGTATATTAGGGGGCCTCTCAGGATCCTCCTGTGTGTTGTATCTAGTTCCTCCAGTATAATAAGGGCGCCTCTCAGGATCCTCCTGTGTGTTGTATCTAGTTTCTCCAGTATATTTGGCGGTCCTCTCAGGATCCTCCTGATGTGTTGTATCTAGTTCCTCCAGTTATTAAGGCGGCTCTCAGACCTCTGTGGCTAGTATCTAGTTCCTCCAGTATATTAAGGGCGGCCTCTCAGGATCCCTGTGTGTTGTATCTAGTTCCTCCAGTATATTAAGGGCGGCCTTCTCAGGGATCATCCTGTGTGTTGTATCTAGTTCCTCCAGTATAGGGCGGCCTCTCAGATCCTTCCTGTGTGATATGTCAGTTCTCCAGGTATATTAAGGCGGCCTCTCAGGATCTCTATGTGTGTTGTATCTAGGTTCCTCCAGTATTTAGGGCGGCCCTCTCAAGATCCTCCGTGTGTTGTATCTAGTTCCTCCAGTATATTAGGGCGGCCTCTCAGGATCCTCCTGTGTGTTTGTATCTAGTTCCTCCAGTATAATTAAGGGCGGCCTCTCAGGATCCTCCTGTGTGTTGTATCTAGTTCCTCCAGAATTGTCCTTAGGATCATTAGATTTTCTAAGACGTCTTCAGATTCTCTACATTTATAGAATGACAGGACATTTTTGCTGATGTACTTGGTGCCAGGAGCCCTCCAGTCTTGTGGCCCTGTTATAATAGATGATGGTGGATCCAGCTTCCAGAACCTGAATCCGTGTTCACTTTTGCAGTGTGATCCTGAGAGCAGCGGCTTCATCAGCAGCGGACAATTCTGGACCCTCCTGCAGAAACACGGCTCTGAGTTGGACCCCCACAAGCTGGACGTCCTGCTGGCCCTCGCACACAGCAGTGCTGATGGGAAGATCTGCTACCAAGATGTCCTAAATCTGGTGAGTCTCCGGAAACTGGAGAGCGCCGGATCTTAGATGAGTGTTGTCTAAAGGGGTTCATGCCAGCCATCTCTGCAGATGTCAAGAGCACTCTTACAATGCATTTTACGCACAATAGTCATGTGACCTTCTCTTTGTCCCTTCCAGATGTGCAACAAAAGATCGAACAGCTTTCGCCGTGCAATTCTGCAGGGAAACCGTCGCTTATGCAATAAGACTCTTCTGGAGGAGTCAAGCTTGGACCTGACGCAGCGCCTGATCCGCCATGTTGCCTATGAGACCCTGCCCCGAGAGATAGACCGGAAGTGGTTCTACGACAACTACACGGGATGTCCACCGCCCTGGTTCATGATCACGGTCACCATCGTAGAGGTGAGTCTGGCAGCCATCTTTAGTCTCATCACATAAAAGAGGGATAGATAAAGGCACTGTGGGTTCCGCGGGGGCGGAGATAATTTGCAGTAATCTTGTTTTTTGTGTCGCAGGTCGCCATCTTTGTGTACTATGGGTTTCTGCTTGACCGCTTCGTCCTGCAAGTGACACATCCGCAATACCTGAAGAAGAATCCTCTGGTATATCATCCGCAGCTCCGGGCGCAGGCGTGGCGATACCTCAGCTACATGTTCATGCATGCCGGGTGAGTATGGCTCCGCCAGTCACATGCAGGGTCAGCGCTGTTATTTCAAGACACTGTCTCTTTAAATTTAAGATCATGGGGTTAGTGTTGTGCCAAGACACGGGGATGCAATCACAATGGGCAGTGATGTCATCTGCATTTAAATCCGGGGCCCCCCCATATTAAGAGTCATTCTCATATAACGGGGTCTTGCCTTCTAGGATCGAGCATCTAGGGGTGAATGTGGCGCTGCAGCTGCTGGTCGGGGTCCCCCTGGAGATGGTGCACGGGGCGCTCAGGGTCAGCTTCGTATATTTGGCCGGAGTCCTGGCAGGTGAGGTGTCATGGTGGTCGCTCATTATTTGGAGGGCACAGGGGGATAGAGGAAAGTCCTGATGCTTCTCTTCCCTGCAGGTTCCCTGGCCGTGTCTGTGGCGGATATGACGGCTCCGGTGGTGGGATCATCGGGCGGAGTGTACGCCATTGCATCTGCCCACCTCGCCAACATAGTCATGGTACAGAACCCCCCAACACACCCCCCAGTGAAACACGAATCCCCCCAATGATCCACGAGTGAGGCATGGAACCCAACGATCCCCCAGTGAAACACGAATCCTCCCAATGATCCACCAGTGAGGCATGGAACCCAACCATCCCCCAGTGAAACACGAATCCCCCCCAATGATCCACCAGTGAGGCATGGAACCCAACGATCCCCCAGTGAGGCATGAATCCCCTCAATGATCCACCAGTGAGGCATGGAACCCGACGATCCCCCAGTGAAACACGAATCCCCCCCAATGATCCACCAGTGAGGCATGGAACCCAACGATCCCCCAGTGAGACACGAATCCCCCCAATGATCCACCAGTGAGGCATGGAACCCAACCATCCCCCAGTGAAACACGAATCCCCCCAATGATCCACGAGTGAGGCATGGAACCCAACGATCCCCCAGTGAGGCATGAATCCCCTCAATGATCCACCAGTGAGGCATGGAACCCGACGATCCCCCAGTGAAACACGAATCCCCCCCAATGATCCACCAGTGAGGCATGGAACCCAACGATCCCCCAGTGAAACACGAATCCCCCCAATGATCCACCAGTGAGGCATGGAACCCAACGATCCCCCAGTGAGGCATGAATCCCCTCAATGATCCACCAGTGAGGCATGGAACCCAACGATCCCCCAGTGAAACACGAATCCCCCCAATGATCCACCAGTGAGGCATGGAACCCAACGATCCCCCAGTGAGGCATGAATCCCCCCAATGATCCACCAGTGAGGCATGGAACCCAACGATCCCCCAGTGAAACACGAATCCCCCCAATGATCCACCAGTGAGGCATGGAACCCAACGATCCCCCAGTGAGGCATGAATCCCCTCAATGATCCACCAGTGAGGCATGGAACCCAACGATCCCCAGTGAAACACGAATCCCCCCAATGATCCACCAGTGAGGCATGGAACCCAACGATCCCCCAGTGAGACACGAATCCCCCCAATGATCCACCAGTGAGGCATGGAACCCAACGATCCCCCAGTGAAACACGAATCCCCCCAATGATCCACGAGTGAGGCATGGAACCCAACGATCCCCCAGTGAGACACGAATCCCCCAATGATCCACGAGTGAGGCATGGAACCCAACGATCCCCCAGTGAGGCATGAATCCCCTCAATGATCCACCAGTGAGGCATGGAACCCAACGATCCCCCAGTGAGGCATGAATCCCCCCAATGATCCACCAGTGAGGCATGGAACCCAACGATCCCCCAGTGAGGCATGAATCCCCTCAATGATCCACCAGTGAGGCATGGAACCCAACGATCCCCCAGTGAAACACGAATCCCCTCAATGATCCACCAGTGAGGCATGGAACCCAACGATCCCTCAGTGAGACACGAATCCCCTCAATGATCCACCAGTGAGGCATGGAACCCAACGATCCCTCAGTGAGACACGAATCCCCTCAATGATCCACCAGTGAGGCATGAAACCCAACGATCCCCCAGTGAGACACGAATCCCCCAATGATCCACCAGTGGGCATGGAACCCAACGATACCCCAGTGAAACACAAATCCCACAATGATCCACCAGTGAGGCATGGAACCCAACGATCCCCCAGTGAGACACGAATCCCCCCAATGATCCACCAGTGAGGCATGGAACCCAACCATCCCCCAGTGAGGCATGAATCCCCTCAATGATCCACCAGTGAGGCATGAAACCCAACGATCCCCCAGTGAGGCATGAATCCCCCCAATGATCCACCAGTGAGGCATGGAACCCAACCATCCCCCAGTGAAACACGAATCCCCTCAATGATCCACCAGTGAGGCATGGAACCCAACGATCCCCCAGTGAGACATGAATCCCCCCCAATAATCTCCCAGTGAGGGATGAAACCCTCCAATGATCCCACTGTGAGGCACAGATTCCCTCAATGATCTCCCAGTGAGGCACAAATCCCCCCAATGATCTCCCAGTGAGGCACAAATCCCCCCAATGATCTCCCAGTGAGGGATCAAACCCTCCAATGATCCCCAGTGAGGCATAAATCCCCCCAATGATCTCCCGGTGAGGCGTGAATCCCCCCAATGATCTCCCAGTGAGGCACGGAACCCCCCAATGATCTCCCGGTGAGGGATAAAAACCATCCAATGATCCCCCAGTGAGGCACAGAACCTCCAAATGATCTCCTGGTGAGGCATGAATCCCCTCAATGATCTCCCAGTGAGGCGCAGATCCCCCCCTAATGATCCATAATTGAGGGACAGAATCCACCTTTGCCCCATAGCGAGGCACCAAATCCCCCAACGACTCCCAGTGAGGCACAGAACCCCCCCAACACTCTCCAGTGAAGCATGGAACCCCTCCAACACCCACCTAGTGATTCACAGAATCCCCTTATGTTGGGTTGGTTTCAGTTTTGGGGTGTCATGTTGGGGTGACAGTGGTTTTGGGGTGTCATGTTTGAGCGGCAGTGGTTTGGAGTGTCATGTTGGGGTGCCTGTGGTTTTGGGGTATCATGATGGGGTGGCAGTGGTGTTGGGGGTATTATGTTGGAGTGGCAGTGGTTTTGGGGTATCATGTTGGAGTGGCAGTGGTTTTGGGGTATCATGTTAGGATGTCATGTTGGAGTGGCAGTGGTTTTGGGTTATCATGTTAGGATTTCATGATGGGGGTGGCAGTGGTTTTGGTGTATCACATTGGGGTGGCAGTGGTTTTTGGGGTGTCATATTGGGGTGGCAGTGGTTTGGGGGTGTCATGTTGGGGTGGCAGTGGTTTGGGGTGTCATTTGGGGTGGCAGTGGTTTCGGGTGTGGCAGTGGATTTGGGGTGTCACATTGGGGTGGTAGTGGTTTGGGTTGTCCTGTTGGGTTGGCTGTGGTTTTGGGGTATCCTGTTAGGATGTCATGTTGGAGTGGCAGTGGTTTTGGGTTATCATATTAGGGTGGCAGTGGTTTGGGGTGTCATTTGGGGTGGCAGTGGTTTCGGGGGTGGCAGTGGATTTGGGGTGTCATATTGGGGTGGCTGTGGTTTGGGTTTGTCATGTTGGGGTGACAGTGGTTTTGGGGTATCACATTGGGGTGGCAGTTGTTTTGGGGAGTCATATTGAGGTGGCAGTGGTTTGAGTTTGTCATGTTGGGGTGACAGTGGTTTTGGGGTATCACATTGGGGTGGCAGTTGTTTTGGGGAGTCATATTGGGGTGGCAGTGGTTTGAGTTTGTCATGTTGGGGTGACGGTGTTAGGGTGTCATTTTGGGGTGGCAGTGGTTTTGGGGTGTCACATTGGGGTGGCAGTGGTTTAGGGTATCATGTTGGGGTGGCAGTGGTATGGGATGTCATGTTGGAGTGGCAGTGGTTTGGGTTTGTCATGTTGGGGTGACAGTGGTTTTGGGGTATCACATTGGGGTGGCAGTGGTTTTGGGGTGTCATGTTGGGGTGACAGTGGTGTTAGGGTGTCATTTTGGGGTGGCAGTAGTTTGGGGGTGTCATTGGTTGTGGCGGTTTTAGGGTGTCATTTTGGGGTGGCAGTGGTTTTGGGGTGGCAGTGGATTTGGGGTGTCATGTTGGGGTGGCAGTGGTTTGGGGTGTCATGGTGGGGTGGACAGTGGTTTTGGGGTATCACATTGGGGTGGCAGTGGTTTTGGGGTGTCATATTGGGGTGGCAGTGGTGTGGGGGTGTCATGGGGTGGCAGTGGTGTTAGGGTGTCGTTTTGGGGTAGCAGTGGTTTTGGGGTATCATGTTGGGATGGCAGTGGTTTGGGGTGTCATGTTTGGGTGAGAATGGTTTTGGGGTGTCACATTCGAGTGGTAGTGGTTAAGGTGTCATGTTGGGGTGGCAGTGGTTGTGGGGTGTCATGTTTGAGTGGCAGTGGATTTGGGGTGTCATGTTGGGGGTGGCAGTGGTCTTGGGGTGTCATGGTGGAGTGGCAGTGATGTAGGGGTATTATATTGGGGTGGCAGTGGTTTTGAGGTATCATGTTGGGGTGGCAGTGGTTCTGGGGTGTCATTTTGGAGTGTCAGTGGACTTGGGGTATCATGTTGGGTTGGCAGTGGTTTTGTGGTATCATGTTGGGGTATCATGTTGGGGTGGCAGTGGTTTTGGGGTATCATGTTGGGGTGGCAGTAATTTTGGAGGTATGTTGGGTAACAGTGGTTTTGGGGTATCATGTTGGGATGGCAGTGGTTTTGAGGTATATTGGGGTGTCATGTTGGGGTGGCAGTGGTTTTGGGATATCATGTTGGGGTGGCAGTGGTTTTGGGGTATCATGTTGGGGTGGCAATGGTTTTGAGGTATCATGTTGGGGTGTCATGTTGGGGTGGCAGTAGTTTTGAGTATCATGTTGGGGTGGCAGTGGTTTTGGGGTATCATGTTGGGGTGGCAGTGGTTTTGAGGCATCATGTTGGGTTGTCATGTTGGGGTGTCATGTTGGGGTGGCAGTGGTTTTGAGGTATCATGTTGGGGTGGCAGTGGTTTTGAGGTATCATGTTGGGGTGTCATGTTGGGGTGGCAGTGGTTTTGGGGTATCATATTGGGGTGGCAGCAGTTTTGGGGTATCATGTTGGGGTGTCATGTTGGGGTGGCAGTGGTGTTAGGGTGTCATGTTGGGGTATCATGTTGGGGTGGCAGCAGTTTTGGGGCATCATGTTGGGGTATCATGTTGGGGTGGCAGTGGTTTTGGGTATCATGTTGGGGTGGCATGTTGGGGTGGCAGTGGTTTTGAGGTATCATTTTGGGTGTCATGTTGGGGTGGCAGTGGTTTTGAGGTATCATTGGGATGTCATGTTGGGGTGGCAGTGGTTTTGAGGTATCATTGGGGTGTCATGCTGGGGTGGCAGTTGTTTGGGGTATCATGTTGGGGTGTCATGCTGGGGTGGCAGTGGTTTGGGGTATCATGTTGGGATGTCATGCTGGGGTGGCAGTGGGTTGGGGTATCATGTTGGGGTGGCAGTGGTTTTGGATATCATGTTGGGGTGGCAGTGGTTTTGAGGTATAATGTTGGGGTGGCAGTGGTTTTGAGGTATCATGTTGGGGTGTCATGTTGGGGTGGCAGTGGTTTTGGGGTATCATGTTGGGGTATCATGTTGGGGTGGCAGTGGTTTTGAGGTATCATGTTGGGGTGTCATGTTGGGGTGGCAGTGGTTTTGAGGTATCATGTTGGGATGTCATGCTGGGGTGGCAGTGGGTTGGGGTATCATGTTGGGGTGGCAGTGGTTTTGGATATCATGTTGGGGTGGCAGTGGTTTTGAGGTATAATGTTGGGGTGGCAGTGGTTTTGAGGTATCATGTTGGGGTGTCATGTTGGGGTGGCAGTGGTTTTGGGGTATCATGTTGGGGTATCATGTTGGGGTGTCATGTTGGGGTGGCAGTGGTTTTGAGGTATCATGCTGGGGTGGCAGTGGTTTGGGGTATCATGTTGGGGTGTCATGTTGGGGTGGCAGTGGTTTTGAGGTATCATGTTGGGGTGTCATGTTGGGGTGGCAGTGGTTTTGGGGTGTCATGTTGGGGGTGGCAGTGGTTTGGGGTATCATGTTGGGGTGTCATGTTGGGGTGGCAGTGGTTTTGAGATATCATGTTGGGGTGTCATGTTGGGGTGGCAGTGGTTTTGAGGTATGTTGGGGTGGCAGTGGTTCGGGGTATCATGTTGGGGTGGCAGTGGTTTGGGGTGTCATGTTGGGGTGGCAGTGGTTTTGGGGTATCATGTTGGGGTATCATGTTGGGGTGGCAGTGGTTTGGGGTATCATGTTGGGGTGTCATGTTGGGGTGGCAGTGGTTTGGGGTATCATGTTGGGGTGTCATGTTGGGGTGGCAGTGGTTTTGAGATATCTTGTTGGGGTGTCATGTTGGGGTGTGGCAGTGGTTTTGGGGTGTCATGTTGGGGTGGCAGTGGTTTTGGGGTGTCATGTTGGGGTGGCAGTGTGGTTTGGGGTATCATGTTGGGGTGGCAGTGGTTTGGGGTATCTTGTTGGGGTGTCATGTTGGGGTGGCAGTGGTTTTGGGGTGGTTCATGTTGGGGTGGCAGTGGTTTGCGGTATCTTGTTGGGGTGGCAGTGGTTTTGGGGTGTCATGTTGGGGTGGCAGTGGTTTTGGGTATCATGTTGGGGTGTCATGTTGGGGTGGCAGTGGTTTTGGGGTATCATGTTGGGGTGTCATGTTGGGGTGGCAGTGGTTTGGGGTATCATGTTGGGGTGTCATGTTGGGGTGGCAGTGGTTTTGAGATATCTTGTTGGGGTGTCATGTTGGGGTGGCAGTGGTTTTGGGGTGTCATGTTGGGGTGGCAGTGGTTTTGGGGTGTCATGTTGGGGTGGCAGTGGTTTTGGGGTGTCATGTTGGGGTGGCAGTGGTTTTGGGGTGTCATGTTGGGGTGGCAGTGGTTTGGGGTATCATGTTGGGGTGGCAGTGGTTTGGGGTATCTTGTTGGGGTGGCAGTGGTTTTGGGGTGTCATGTTGGGGTGGCAGTGGTTTTGAGGTATGTTGGGGTGTCATGTTGGGGTGGCAGTGGTTTTGGGGTGTCATGTTGGGGTGGCAGTGGTTTGGGGTATCATGTTGGGGTGGCAGTGGTTTGGGGTATCCTGTTGGGGTGTCATGTTGGGGTGGCAGTGGTTTTGGGGTGTCATGTTGGGGTGGCAGTGGTTTTGAGGTATCATGTTGGGGTGTCATGTTGGGGTGGCAGTGGTTTTGGGGTGTCATGTTGGGGTGGCAGTGGTTTGGGGTATCATGTTGGGGTGGCAGTGGTTTGGGGTATCTTGTTGGGGTGTCATGTTGGGGTGGCAGTGGTTTTGGGGTGTCATGTTGGGGTGGCAGTGGTTTTGAGGTATCATGTTGGGGTGTCAGTGGTTTGGGGTATCATGTTGGGGTGTCATGTTCAGGTCACTGATCTGTTTTCTTCTCCCCAGAACTGGTCGGGGATGCGCTGTCAGTTCAAGCTCCTACGCACGGCCTTCGCCTTAATTTGCTGTAAGTATGAGCCCCAACAGCTGAGGTTTGGGGGACCCCAGATCCCATAATCCGGCAACCCGGACTTATGTGAATACAATACCGAGCGACACCTCATATAGCGCCAGCAGCCAATCACAGCACAGCTTTCAGATTATACTGTCTGGTGGGGGCGACTCCTGCTCCCCAGATTATACAGCCACAAGTCACCCCGAAAATAAACATCAGAAGAGACCATAATGCCCCTGCAGACAACAAATACAGCCAGACGCCCCCTGCTGGATACTTAGTGAACGACAGTAGGCACAATACGTATAGAGAGGCCGGGAGTGTAATGCTCTGCAGGATGTGGAGGAGCGATGCTATGTGACGAAATTGCTACCGGACCTGGCAGCTCTCTAGCGCCTCCTCTATACTCAGGACAGTCAGGGAACTGCCTGAGGATAAGGAAGGGGCCGCAGCTGCTCTGTCAGTGCTGGTTTATTAGGGCGCCCCTCAGGGGCTTTTGTCAACCTCCTCTCACCCACCGACCTCCCCCTGATGACTTCATGTGGGCTGGTCTTTCCCATAACTCTGCCTGGGAGCGTCCTAGGTGGAAGATAATGCTCTCATATTTAAATTTATGATGGTAGGACACACGACTTATCTGCGATTGTCCCACTAGACAATATTAATTTCGGGGTAGTTAGGAAGGTCGCACAATTAAGAAGAAATATGCGCTACCATCCTATACTTCTCCAGGTGTCATATTTATGATTGTCATATTTAGGGGAGTTATGTGTAGTAAAATATTAAGACTTCTTTTCTATGGCTTATGTGTGTCTGCTAGAAATCTATGGAGTCCCCAGGCAGAAGGATGTGACTTCAGATCTGTAGAGGGCAGTGGTGTAATAATCTGCAGGATCTATCACTATGTATCTGTCAGGAGGTGGAGGAGCGATGCTCTGCAGATCTGTAGAGGGCAGTGATGTAATAATCTGCAGGATCTATCACTATGTATCTGTCAGGAGGTGGAGGAGCGATTCTCTGCAGATCTGTAGAGGTCAGTGGTGTAATAATCTGCAGGATCTATCACTATGTATCTGTCAGGAGGTGGAGGAGTGATGTTCTGCAGATCTGTAGAGGTCAGTGGTGTAATAATCTGCAGGATCTATCACTATGTATCTGTCAGGAGGTGGAGGAGCGATGCTCTGCAGATCTGTAGAGGCAGTGGTGTAATAATCTGCAGGATCTATCACTATGTATCTGTCAGGAGGTGGGAGGAGCGATGCTCTGCAGATCTGTAGAGGTCAGTGGTGTAATAATCTGCAGGATCTATCACTATGTATCTGTCAGGAGGTGGAGGAGCGATGTTCTGCAGATCTGTAGAGGTCAGTGGTGTAATAATCTGCAGGATCTATCACTATGTATCTGTCAGGAGGTGGAGGAGCGATGTTCTGCAGATCTGTAGAGGTCAGTGGTGTAATAATCTGCAGGATCTATCACTATGTATCTGTCAGGAGGTGGAGGAGCGATGCTCTGCAGATCTGTAGAGGTCAGTGGTGTAATAATCTGCAGGATCTATCACTATGTATCTGTCAGGAGGTGGAGGAGCGATGCTCTGCAGATCTGTAGAGGGCAGTGGTGTAATAAT
This sequence comes from Allobates femoralis, assembly GCA_033576535.1. NCBI lineage: Eukaryota > Metazoa > Chordata > Amphibia > Anura > Aromobatidae > Allobates > Allobates femoralis. Next base: position 508,622,320 of record JARQOC010000006.1, read on the forward strand.
CTGCAGGATCTATCACTATATATCTGTCAGGAGGTGGAGGAGCGATGCTCTGCAGATCTGTAGAGGGCAGTGGTGTAATAATCTGCAGGATCTATCACTATGTATCTGTCAGGAGGTGAAGGAGCGATGTTCTGCAGATCTGTAGAGGTCAGTGGTGTAATAATCTGCAGGATCTATCACTCTGTATCTGTCAGGAGGTGGAGGAGCGATGTTCTGCAGATCTGTAGAGGTCAGTGGTGTAATAATCTGCAGGATCTATCACTATGTATCTGTCAGGAGGTGGAGGAGCGATGCTCTGCAGATCTGTAGAGGTCAGTGGTGTAATAATCTGCAGGATCTATCACTATGTATCTGTCAGGAGGTGGAGGAGCGATGCTCTGCAGATCTGTAGAGGGCAGTGGTGTAATAATCTGCAGGATCTATCACTATGTATCTGTCAGGAGGTGGAGGAGCGATGCTCTGCAGATCTGTAGAGGGCAGTGGTGTAATAATCTGCAGGATCTATCACTATGTATCTGTCAGGAGGTGGAGGAGCGATGCTCTGCAGATCTGTAGAGGGCAGTGGTGTAATAATCTGCAGGATCTATCACTATGTATCTGTCAGGAGGTGGAGGAGCGATGCTCTGCAGATCTGTAGAGGGCAGTGGTGTAATAATCTGCAGGATCTATCACTATGTATCTGTCAGGAGGTGGAGGAGCGATGCTCTGCAGATCTGTAGAGGGCAGTGGTGTAATAATCTGCAGGATCTATCACTATGTATCTGTCAGGAGGTGGAGGAGCGATGCTCTGCAGATCTGTAGAGGTCAGTGGTGTAATAATCTGCAGGATCTATCACTATGTATCTGTCAGGAGGTGGAGGAGCGATGCTCTGCAGATCTGTAGAGGTCAGTGGTGTAATAATCTGCAGGATCTATCACTATGTATCTGTCAGGAGGTGGAGGAGCGATGCTCTGCAGATCTGTAGAGGTCAGTGGTGTAATAATCTGCAGGATCTATCACTATGTATCTGTCAGGAGGTGGAGGAGCGATGCTCTGCAGATCTGTATAGGGCAGTGGTGTAATAATCTGCAGGATCTATCACTATGTATCTGTCAGGAGGTGGAGGAGTGATGTTCTGCAGATCTGTAGAGGTCAGTGGTGTAATAATCTGCAGGACCTATCACTATGTATCTGTCAGGAGGTGAAGGAGCGATGCTCTGCAGATCTGTAGAGGTCAGTGGTGTAATAATCTGCAGGATCTATCACTATGTATCTGTCAGGAGGTGAAGGAGCGATGCTCTGCAGATCTGTAGAGGGCAGTGGTGTAATAATCTGCAGGATCTATCACTATGTATCTGTCAGGAGGTGGAGGAGCGATGCTCTGCAGATCTGTATAGGTCAGTGGTGTAATAATCTGCAGGATCTATCACTATGTATCTGTCAGGAGGTGGAGGAGCGATGCTCTGCAGATCTGTAGAGGGCAGTGGTGTAATAATCTGCAGGATCTATCACTATGTATCTGTCAGGAGGTGGAGGAGCGATGCTCTGCAGATCTGTATAGGGCAGTGGTGTAATAATCTGCAGGATCTATCACTATGTATCTGTCAGGAGGTGGAGGAGTGATGTTCTGCAGATCTGTAGAGGTCAGTGGTGTAATAATCTGCAGGACCTATCACTATGTATCTGTCAGGAGGTGAAGGAGCGATGCTCTGCAGATCTGTAGAGGTCAGTGGTGTAATAATCTGCAGGATCTATCACTATGTATCTGTCAGGAGGTGAAGGAGCGATGCTCTGCAGATCTGTAGAGGGCAGTGGTGTAATAATCTGCAGGATCTATCACTATGTATCTGTCAGGAGGTGGAGGAGCGATGCTCTGCAGATCTGTATAGGTCAGTGGTGTAATAATCTGCAGGATCTATCACTATGTATCTGTCAGGAGGTGGAGGAGCGATGCTCTGCAGATCTGTAGAGGGCAGTGGTGTAATAATCTGCAGGATCTATCACTATGTATCTGTCAGGAGGTGGAGGAGTGATGCTCTGCAGATCTATAGAGGTCAGTGGTGTAATAATCTGCAGGATCTATCACTATGTATCTGTCAGGAGGTGGAGGAGCGATGCTCTGCAGATCTATAGAGGTCAGTGGTGTAATAATCTGCAGGATCTATCACTATGTATCTGTCAGGAGGTGGAGGAGCGATGTTCTGCAGATCTGTAGAGGGCAGTGGTGTAATAATCTGCAGGATCTATCACTATGTATCTGTCAGGAGGTGGAGGAGCGATGCTCTGCAGATCTGTAGAGGGCAGTGGTGTAATAATCTGCAGGATCTATCACTATGTATCTGTCAGGAGGTGGAGGAGTGATGTTCTGCAGATCTGTAGAGGGCAGTGGTGTAATAATCTGCAGGATCTATCACTATGTATCTGTCAGGAGGTGGAGGAGCGATGTTCTGCAGATCTGTAGAGGGCAGTGGTGTAATAATCTGCAGGATCTATCACTATGTATCTGTCAGGAGGTGGAGGAGCGATGCTCTGCAGATCTGTAGAGGGCAGTGGTGTAATAATCTGCAGGATCTATCACTATGTATCTGTCAGGAGGTGGAGGAGCGATGCTCTGCAGATCTGTAGAGGGCAGTGGTGTAATAATCTGCAGGATCTATCACTATGTATCTGTCAGGAGGTGGAGGAGCGATGCTCTGCAGATCTGTAGAGGTCAGTGGTGTAATAATCTGCAGGATCTATCACTATGTATCTGTCAGGAGGTGGAGGAGCGATGCTCTGCAGATCTGTAGAGGGCAGTGGTGTAATAATCTGCAGGATCTATCACTATGTATCTGTCAGGAGGTGGAGGAGCGATGCTCTGCAGATCTGTAGAGGTCAGTGGTGTAATAATCTGCAGGATCTATCACTATGTATCTGTCAGGAGGTGGAGGAGCGATGCCCTGCAGATCTGTAGAGGGCAGTGGTGTAATAATCTGCAGGATCTATCACTATGTATCTGTCAGGAGGTGGAGGAGCGATGCTCTGCAGATCTGTAGAGGTCAGTGGTGTAATAATCTGCAGGATCTATCACTATGTATCTGTCAGGAGGTGGAGGAGCGATGCTCTGCAGATCTGTAGAGGGTAGTGGTGTAATAATCTGCAGGATCTATCACTATGTATCTGTCAGGAGGTGGAGGAGCGATGCTCTGCAGAGATCAGTGGTGTAATAATCTGCAGGCTGTATCAGTCAGGAGCGATGCTCTGCAGTGTAGTGTTCGGCCTCTGGTAACCCCGGTGTCCTCTTCTTGCAGTGAGTCTGGAGTTCGGCAGGGCGGTCTGGCTGCGGTTCTCACCCTCCTCGTACGCCCCCTGCCCTCCCCCTAGCTTTGTGGCGCACCTGGGTGGGGTTGTGGTCGGGATCACGTTGGGGGTCGTCATCCTGAGGAACTTCGGGCAGCGTCTGGTGGATCAGTCGATCTGGTGGATCTTCCTGGGCGGCGCCGTCCTCTTCGTCACCTTCGCGGTGCTGTGGAATGTGTTTGCGTTCAGTCTGCCCGGTCTACGGTTACCGCCGCCGCCATGACAGAGGTGGTGTGACTTCATGCTGGACACCGCTCCTCATCCGGACAGATCTCTGCTGGCTGTCAGTGAATGGAAACCTTCTCGTTTACTGTCAAAGGCGAAACATCTTGTACAGTGTAACGACCCCGCAGCTGTGCCCGAGCAGACCCAGCACACAGGCATCTGGAGCAGAGGACTGGACACACTGGACTCTATGGACTTTACCCTCTGGATGTTTCTAGTCAGCGACAGTAAATCACGGTGAAATGTCATTACCCTCTGAAGAAGCTTAATGTACAGTGTAATTAGCATAGCCCCTCCCCTTCTGAATATTAATGTCATCACCTGACCCATGCTGTATGATAGCCTTTTTATACTGTGGTTTTATAAAGCGTTGAGTCTATAGCAGCCTCATCATTGATTCCAGTTATACAAGACTGACCCCTGAGGTGCAGAGTCAGGCGAAACAGCATCTCTGACATGAAGGAACCTGTCACCAGAAGGAGGCGCGATCCCTCATGTAAAGAGTCAGGCGAAACAGCATCTCTGACATGAATTCACCTGTCACCAGCAGGAGGTGCGACCCCTCATGTAAAGAGTCAGGCGAAGCAGCATCTCTGACATGAAGTCACCTGTCACCAGCAGGAGGCGCGACCCCACAGGTAGAGACAGGCGAAGCAGCATCTCTGACATGAAGGAACCTGTCACTAGCAGGAGGCGCGATCCCTCATGTAAAGAGACAGGCGAAACAGCATCTCTGACATGAAGGAACCTGTCACTAGCAGGAGGAGAGACAGGCGAAACAGCATCTCTGACATGAATTCACCTGTCACTAGCAGGAGGAGAGATCCCTCATGTAAAGAGTCAGGCGAAACAGCATCTCTGACATGAAGGAACCTGTCACTAGCAGGAGGAGAGATCCCTCATGTAAAGAGTCAGGCGAAACAGCATCTCTGACATGAAGGAACCTGTCACCAGCAGGAGGCGCGACCCCTCATGTAAAGAGTCAGGCGAAGCAGCATCTCTGACATGAAGGAACCTGTCACTAGCAGGAGGCGCGATCCCTCATGTAAAGAGACAGGCGAAACAGCATCTCTGACATGAATTCACCTGTCACCAGCAGGAGGAGAGATCCCTCAGGTAAAGAGTCAGGCGAAACAGCATCTCTGACATGAAGGAACCTGTCACTAGCAGGAGGAGAGATCCCTCATGTAAAGAGTCAGGCGAAACAGCATCTCTGACATGAAGGAACCTGTCACTAGTAGGAGGAGAGATCCCTCAGGTAAAGAGTCAGGCGAAACAGCATCTCTGACATGAAGGAACCTGTCACTAGCAGGAGGAGAGACCCCTCATGTAAAGAGACAGGCAAAACAGCATCTCTGACATGAAGGAACCTGTCACTAGCAGGAGGCGCAACCCCTCAGGTAGAGACAGGCGAAACAGCATCTCTGACATGAAGGAACCTGTCACTAGCAGGAGGAGAGATCCCTCATGTAAATAGTCAGGCGAAGCAGCATCTCTGACATGAAGGAACCTGTCACCAGCAGGAGGCGCGACCCCTCAGGTACAGACAGGCGAAACAGCATCTCTGACATGAAGGAACCTGTCACTAGCAGGAGGCGCGATCCCTCATGTAAAGAGACAGGTGAAACAGCATCTCTAACATGAAGGAACCTGTCACTAGCAGGAGGAGAGATCCCTCATGTAAAGAGACAGGTGAAACAGCATCTCTGACATGAAGGAACCTGTCACTAGCAGGAGGAGAGATCCCTCATGTAAAGAGACAGGCAAAACAGCATCTCTGACATGAAGGAACCTGTCACTAGCAGGAGGCAAGATCTCTCATGTAAAGAGACAGGCGAAACAGCATCTCTGACATGAAGGAACCTGTCACTAGCAGGAGGTGCGATCCCTCATGTAAAGAGACAGGCGAAACAGCATCTCTGACATGAAGGAACCTGTCACTAGCAGGAGGAGAGATCACTCATGTAAATAGTCAGGCGAAGCAGCATCTCTGACATGAAGTCACCTGTCACCAGCAGGAGGCGCGATCCCTCATGTAAAGAGACAGGCGAAACAGCATCTCTGACATGAAGGAACCTGTCACTAGCAGGAAGAGAGATCCCTCATGTAAAGAGACAGGCGAAGCAGCATCTCTGACATGAAGTCACCTGTCACCAGCAGGAGGCGCGATCCCTCATGTAAAGAGACAGGCGAAACAGCATCTCTGACATGAAGTCACCTGTCACTAGCAGGAGGAGAGATCCCTCAGGTAAAGAATCAGGTGGCAGCGGCATCTGATATGAAGTCACCTGTCACCAGCAGGAGGCGCGACCCCTCAGGTAAAGAATCAGGTGGCAGCAGCATCTGATATGAAGTCACCTGTCACCAGGAGGAGGTGTGACCCATCAGGTAAAAAGGCGGAAGCAGCATCTGACCTGAAGGAACCTTATCATCATCAGCAGCAGCTGCAAGCCCTCAGGTTCCTTCATGTCAGATGCTGCTGACGCCTGATTCTTTACCTGTGGAGTCACGCCTCCTGCTGGTGACAGGTAAAGAATCAGGCGGCAGGATATGACATGAAGAAACCTGTCACCAGCAGGAGGCATGACCCCACAGGTTAAGAGTCAGACAAACCAGCATCTGATATGAAGGATGATGTCACCAGCTGGAGACGCAACCCCTCAGGTAAAGAGGCAACAACATAAGCATCTGACATTAAGGAACCTGTCACCAGCAGGAGGCGCGACCCTTAAGGTACCTTCACACACGGCAATATTGCTAGGCAATGTCACTGGCAATTTGCTGGTTGCAGTGAAATCATGGACACATTGTTACATTTGTACACAGCCACAAAATAGAACAATGTGTCCATGATTTCACTGCAACCAGCAAATTGCCAGTGACATTGCCTAGTAATATTGCCGCATGTGAAGGTACCCTTACATCATGGCATATTGTAGTTACCTGCGAAACCCCTCTGTCCTTCACACTGTCCCTCACCCATCTCCACCTCCAGTTCTCCTCCAAATCTTTGTCACCAGGCGCCTCTGTTCTTCTCCGGGCTCTTCTCGGTCCTCTTTCACCACTCTCCAAACTCTTCTCTGTCCTCCTCCTTCTCTGTCCACCCTCTTTGTCCTTCACTCTCCACCTTCCTCTGTCCTTCTCCACCACTCTTCACCCTCTACTAGGTCCTTCTCCTCCACCACCACTCTTCAGCCTCTTCTCAGTCCTCCTCCACTATCCAATCTTTTCTCTGTCCTCCTTCACCATTCTCTACCCTCTTTTTTGTCCTCCTCCTCCACATTCCTCTCTGTCCTCCTCCACCACTCTTCACCCTCTTCTCGGTCCTCCTCCTCCACCAATCTCCACACTCTTGTTGGTCCTCCTCCTCCACCACTCTCTACCCTCTTCTCGATCCTCCTCCTCCTCAGTCCACCCTCTTCTCTGTCCTCCTCCACCACTCTCCACCCTCTTTTTTGTCCTCCTCTACCACTCTCCACCTTTTTCTCTGTTCTCCTCAACCAATCCCCACCCTCTTCTCATATCTCCTCCACCACTCTATGCTCTTCTTGGTCCTCCTCAGTTCACCTTCTTCTGTGTCCTCCTCTACCACTCTCCACCTTCCTCTCTGTCCTCCACCACGCTCCACCCTCTTCTCTGTCCTCCTCCTCCACCATTCTTCACCCTCATCTCGGTCCTCCTCCAGCACCACTCTCCACCCTCTTCTCCGTCCTCTCTCCACCCTCTTCTCAGTCCTCCTCCACTCTCCACCCTCTTCTCCGTCCTCTCTCCACCCTCTTCTCAGTCCTCCTCCACTCTCCACCCTCTTCTCCGTCCTCTCTCCACCCTCTTCTCAGTCCTCCTCCACTCTCCACCCTCTTCTCCGTCCTCTCTCCACCCTCTTCTCCGTCCTCCTCCACTCTCCACCCTCTTCTCCTTCCTCCTCCTCCTCTCTCCACCCTCTTCTCCGTCCTCCTCCACTCTCCAACCTCTTCTCCGTCCTCTCTCCACCCTCTTCTCCGTCCTCCTCCTCCTCTCTCCACCCTCTTCTCCGTCCTCTCTCCACCCTCTTCTCCGTCCTCCTCTATCCACCCTCTTCTCCGTCCTCCTCTATCCACTCTCTTCTCAGTCCTCCTCCTCTCTCCACCCTCTTCTCAGTCCTCCTCCTCTATCCACCCTCTTCTCCGTCCTCCTCCTCTCTCCACCCTCTTCTCCGTCCTCCTCCTCTCTCCACCCTCTTCTCCGTCCTCCTCCTCTCCTCCATCCTGTGACGGTGGGAGTGACACATGAGTCTGATGGGACGACGTTCCGGCATAGCATCTTTATTAGCACAGACACGGCCGGACGCTCACATTGTAGTGCAATCTATGACATGCGGGGTCAGGGGGGCCCCGAAACGTCTGGAGGATAAAGTGTCTAAGTACAGGAGTGCGGCGGGGGGCGCTGCATCGCAAGGACACTACCGGAATATATAACCCAGAATGGACTGTCACCCCGTGCTACATAGCTCTAGGATCCAAATCGGATCACTGACCGCTGCGACCAATCACAGCTCTAGGATCCACACTATCAGATCACTGACCGCTGCCACCAATCACAGCTCTAGGATCCACACTATCAGATCACTGACCGCTGCCACCAATCACAGCTCTAGGATCCACACTATCAGATCACTGACCGCTGCCACCAATCACAGCTCTAGGATCCACACTATCAGATCACTGACCGCTGCCACCAATGACAGCTCTAGGATCCACACTATCAGATCACTGACCGCTGCCACCAATCACAGCTCTAGGATCCACACTATCAGATCACCGACCGCTGCCACCAATCACAGCTCTAGGATCCACATCGGATCACTGACCGCTGCCACCAATCACAGCTCTAGGATCCACACACTCAGATCACTGACCGCTGCCACCAATCACAGCTCTAGGATCCACACTATCAGATCACTGACTGCTGCCACCAATCACAGCTCTAGGATCCACACTATCAGATCACTGACCGCTGCCACCAATGACAGCTCTAGGATCCACACTATCAGATCACTGACCGCTGCCACCAATCACAGCTCTAGGATCCACACTATCAGATCGCTGACCGCTGTGACCAATCACAGCTCTAGGATCCACACTATCAGATCACCGACCGCTGCCACCAATCACAGCTCTAGGATCCACATCGGATCACTGACCGCTGCCACCAATCACAGCTCTAGGATCCACACTATCAGATCACTGACCACTGCCACCAATCACAGCTCTAGGATCCACACTATCAGATCACTGACCACTGCCACCAATCACAGCTCTAGGATCCACACTATCAGATCACTGAGCACTGCCACCAATCGCAGCTCTAGGATCCACACTATCAGATCGCTGACTGCTGCGACCAATCACAGCTCTAGGATCCACACTATCAGATAACTGACCGCTGCCACCAATCACAGCTCTAGGATCCACACTATCAGATCACTGACCGCTGCCACCAATCACAGCTCTAGGATCCACACTATCAGATCGCTAACTGCTGCCACCAATCACAGCTCTAGGATCCACACTATCAGATCACCGACCGCTGCTACCAATCACAGCTATAGGATCCACATCGGATCACTGACCGCTGCCACCAATCACAGCTCTAGGATCCACACTATCAGATCGCTGACCCCTGCCACCAATCACAGCTCTAGGATCCACACTATCAGATCGCTGACCGCTGCCACCAATCACAGCTCTAGGATTCACACTATCAGATCACTGACCGCTGCCACCAATCACAGCTCTAGGATCCACACTATCAGATCACTGACCGCTGCCACCAATCACAGCTCTAGGATCCACACTATCAGATCGCTGACCGCTGCCACCAATCACAGCTCTTGGATCCACACTATCAGATCACTGACCGCTGCCACCAATCACAGCTCTAGGATCTACACTATCAGATCGCTGACACCAATCACAGCTCTAGGATCCACACTATCAGATCACTGACCGCTGCCACCAATCACAGCTCTAGGATCCACACTATCAGATCACTGAGCACTAGCCACCAATCACAGCTCTAGGATCCACACTATCAGATCACTGACCGCTGCCACCAATCACAGCTCTAGGATCCACACTATCAGATCGCTGACTGCTGCCACCAATCACAGCTCTAGGATCCACACTATCAGATCACTGACCGCTGCCACAATCACAGCTCTAGGATCCACACTATCAGATCACTGACCGCTGCCACCAATCACAGCTCTAGGATCCACACTATCAGATCACTGACCACTGCCACCAATCACAGCTCTAGGATCCACACTATCAGATCACTGAGCACTAGCCACCAATCACAGCTCTAGGATCCACACTATTAGATCATTGACCGCTGCCACCAATCACAGCTCTAGGATCCACACTATCAGATCGCTGACACGCTGCCACCAATCACAGCTCTAGGATCCACACTATAAGATCACTGAAAGCTGCCACCAATCACAGCTCTAGGATCCACACTATCAGATCACTGAAAGCTGCCACCAATCACAGCTCTAGGATCCACACTATCAGATCATTGACTGCTGCCACCAATCACAGCTCTAGGATCCACACTATCAGATCGCTGACCACTGCCACCAATCACAGCTCTAGGATCCACACTATAAGATCACTGAAAGCTGCCACCAATCACAGCTCTAGGATCCACACTATCAGATCACTGAAGCTGCCACCAATCACAGCTCTAGGATCCACACTATCAGATCATTGACTGCTGCCACCAATCACAGCTCTAGGATCCACACTATCAGATCGCTGACCTGACCACCAATCACAGCTCTAGGATCCACACTATCAGATCTGACGCTGCACCAATCACAGCTCTAGACTGACGCTGCACCAATACAGCTCTAGGATCCACACTATCAGATCACTAGACACGCTGCCACCAATCACAGCTCTAGGATCCACACTATCAGATCACTGACCGCTGCCACCAATCACAGCTCTAGGATCCACACTATCAGATCGCTGACGCTGCCACCAATCACAGCTCTAGGATCCACACTATCAGATCACTGACCGCTGCCACCAATCACAGCTCTAGGATCCACACTATCAGATCACTGACCGCTGCCACCAATCACAGCTCTAGGATCCACACTATCAGATCACTGACCGCTGCCACCAATCACAGCTCTAGGATCCACACTATCAGATCACTGACCGCTGCCACCAATCACAGCTCTAGGATCACACTATCAGATCACTGACCGCTGCCACCAATCACAGCTCTAGGATCCACACTATCAGATCGCTGACGCTGCTCACCAATCACAGCTCTAGGATCCACACTATCAGATCAACTGACCGCTGCCACCAATCACAGCTCTAGGATCCACACTATCAGATCACTGACCGCTGCCACCAATCACAGCTCTAGGATCCACACTATCAGATCGCTGACGCTGCACCAATCACAGCTCTAGGATCCACACTATCAGATCGCGACCGCTGCCACCAATCACAGCTCTAGGATCCACACTATCAGATCACTGACCGCTGCCACCAATCACAGCTCTAGGATCCACACTATCAGATCACTGACGCTGCCACCAATCACAGCTCTAGGATCCACACTATCAGATCACTGACCGCTGCACCAATCACAGCTCTAGGATCACACTATCAGGATCGCTGACCGCTGCCACCAATCACAGCTCTAGGATCCACACTATCAGATCGCTGACCGCTGCCACCAATCACAGCTCTAGGATCCACACTATCAGATCACTGACCGCTGCCACCAATCACAGCTCTAGGATCCACACTATCAGATCACTGACCGCTGCCACCAATCACAGCTCTAGGATCCACACTATCAGATCACTGACCGCTGCCACCAATCACAGCTCTAGGATCCACACTATCAGATCGCTGACCGCTGCCACCAATCACAGCTCTAGGATCCACACTATCAGATCACTGACCGCTGCCACCAATCACAGCTCTAGGATCCACACTATCAGATCACTGACCGCTGCCACCAATCACCGCTCTAGGATCTACACTATCAGATCACTGACCGCTGCCACCAATCACAGCTCTAGGATCCACACTATCAGATCACTGACCACTGCCACCAATCACAGCTCTAGGATCCACACTATCAGATCACTGACCGCTGCCACCAATCACAGCTCTAGGATCCACACTATCAGATCACTGACCGCTGCCACCAATCACAGCTCTAGGATCCAGGCTTCCTCCCAGGGAAATGTAAAAGGACATTAAAAATAAAACCTACAAAGTCTCAGAATAAAAACCTGCAGTAATGTGTGAGGGGGCGGGAACCATAAATATGACCATCAGGGTCTCCTTCATGTAAGAAATCAGGCGGGCATCATGGGCAACGCCTATCAAGGGTGCCGGGGAGCGTCAAGGGGCCGGAGTGCGTCAAGGGGCCGAGGAGCGTCATGAGCATTGCCTATCAAGGGTGCCAGGGAGCGTCAAAGGGTCGGGGAGCGTCAAGGGTGCCAGGGTGCGTCAAAGGGCCGGGGAGCGTCAAGGGTGCGTCAATGGCAGTGGAAATCTTGGGCCAAGGGACATCATGGGCAGTGTCTATCTTGAGTCAGGGACATCATAAGCAGCCGCCATCATGGGCAGGGGCCATCTTGGTCAGGGGCCCTGCAGGAGTCTTGTTCTTGTATGGACAGGAATGTAAAGCCACATACACATAGGACATGGTCAGCAGAGACAGCAGCTGCGGGCGGTCAGGAGCTGCGGGCAGAGAAGCCTTCTTCGCGGATGAACTCCTCCAGCACGGACACCACGCTGCGGGCCTCCGGCATCTCCTCGTGCTCCACCTTCACGATCTGCAGCAGGAGGTCGCCGTTCCCGCAGTTCTTCAGGAAGTTGTAGCAGCGGAACAGGGCGTAATGGCTGCTCTCCGCCTGGCGAATCAGACGCTTCAGGTTGTTCATGTCCTGGATAACCTGGAGGGAAGAGCAGAAATCACATGAACTAGGACCTGCAGCTCTCTGGCGCCCCCCTATCCTGCTGGCCAATCAGGGTATTGACAGAGGATAAGAAAATGAGCGCGGCTGCTGTAATTTATGTTGAATATTGCGGCACGTGATGTGACACAATGTATATATACCACCAGCTCCTGCTAGGAATATATATATATATATACACCTCGGTCCAGTCACCACCATATCACATCAATACAAAAATGATACTGCCACCACCGATCACTTATAGGGGGATCGGACACCCGTTTTGTCACATGAATTTGGCGGAGGACACAGGGATGACATGTAGAGAGAGGGGAGGGGAGATCCTATAGGAACGATACAGACCCCAGCGTAGGGTTAGTCGGTCTCTCTTCATGGCTCTGGTGCCCGCTTTTATCCCATTTGGTCTCCCCTCCCTTCTGAGCTCCTATCAATGGGCGGGAGGACGACTAACTCTGAAAATGATCAATTCCTAGTTTCGTCCATGTCTTTGTCCTCGAGGGTCAAAGGCCAAAGACATTGGCATCGTCTTTCTCCTTTTGATTTTATGTTTTTATTGAGACCAAACATGATATTGTCTGTGACTTGCAGATGGGCAGAAATTCATTTCCCAGGTTTCTGACAACCCTGAATGCTGCAAAATGCTGCCATGTTTACCCCAAGGTGCCTGGACCCTGGAAATCTAATTTTGATATTTCTGGGATTAATGTGAAAAATTATATTCGCCTTGGAGCATTTCTATCTCTTAAGACAAAAGGGATTGTAGCCTGTTTTTTGGAGGGACACATATTCAGGGCCATAAACTCAGCATTTCTCCAAGTTGTAAATAGCTTGGGCTAAATAAATACCTGACGGGAGGGGGAGGCTTACAGAGAGGGGCTGCATGTAGGATTTGGTTCTATGGGAACAAACGGTGGAAGAAGTAGACTGTTAGCTCTTGTGGTGTTTCTCGAAAAATGGAAGATATTTTCATATTTTCCTGACACCATCGTCCAATCAGAAGCCAGGCTACTGGAAACTGAGTACACCCAACCCCATGCTTTACACTGCAACTTCTCTCCGTTAGGAGACCAAGAACTAACGTTTCTGTCATCAGCCACTGAGACAGCTCTGTCCACCATGCTTTACACTGCAACTGGGGCTTCATCTTCTCACCTTCAGCTTAAAATTCTCCAGTTTCTGGCGGTAGAGAAAGGGACTCCCACCATCGGAGGCGTTGATGAAGACTTGCGTCCAGTCCTCACAGAAGCGGTTACTGACTGTAGAGAAAGAGGAGAGTCCAAAATCAAGGAGAGACCTCCCCGAGACATCACACATGGAGAAGAGTGCCCAACATCAACGGGGTGACCTCCCTCGGAACATCACACAGAGGAAAGCGCCCAAAATCAAGGACAGGCCTCCCCGAGAACCTCACATAGAGGAGAGCGCCCAAAATCAAGGACAGACCTCCCCGAGAACCTCACATAGAGGAGAGCGCCCAAAATCAAGGACAGACCTCCCCGAGAACCTCACATAGAGGAGAGCGCTCAAAATCAAGGACAGACCTCCCCGAGAACCTCACATAGAGGAGAGCACCCAAAATCAAGGTCAGACCTCCCCGAGAACCTCACATAGAGGAGAGCGCCCGAAATCAAGGACAGACCTCCCCGAGAACCTCACATAGAGGAGAGCGCCCGAAATCAAGGACAGACCTCCCCGAGAACCTCACATAGAGGAGAGCGCCCAAAATCAAGGACAGACCTCCCCGAGAACCTCACATAGAGGAGAGCGCCCAAGATCAAGGACAGACCTCCCCGAGAACCTCACATAGAGGAGAGCGCTCTAAATCAAGGACAGACCTCCCCGAGAACCTCACATAGAGGAGAGCGCCCAAAATCAAGGAGAGACATCCCCGAGAACCTCACACAGAGGAGAGCACCCAAAATAAAGCACAGACCTCCCCGATAACCTCACATAGAGGAGAGCGCCCAAAATCAAGGACAGACCTCCCCGAGAACCTCACATAGAGGAGAGCGCTCAAAATAAAGCACAGACCTCCCCGAGAACCTCACATAGAGGAGAGCGCTCTAAATCAAGGACAGACCTCCCCGAGAACCTCACATAGAGGAGAGCGCTCAAAATCAAGGACAGACCTCCCCGAGAACCTCACACAGAGGAGAGCGCTCAAAATCAAGCACAGACCTCCCCGAGAACCTCACATAGAGGAGAGCGCTCAAAATCAAGGACAGACCTCCCAAAGACATCACACTTAGAAGAGAGCGCCCAAAATCAAGGACAGACCTCCCCGAGAACCTCACATAGAGGAGAGCGCCCAAAATCAAGGACAGACCTCCCCGAGAACCTCACATAGAGGAGAGCGCCCAAAATCAAGGACAGACCTCCCCGAGAACCTCACATAGAGGAGAGCGCTCAAAATAAAGCACAGACCTCCCCGAGAACCTCACATAGAGGAGAGCGCTCTAAATCAAGGACAGACCTCCCCGAGAACCTCACATAGAGGAGAGCGCCCAAAATCAAGGACAGACCTCCCCGAGAACCTCACATAGAGGAGAGCGCCCAAAATCAAGGACAGACCTCCCCGAGAACCTCACATAGAGGAGAGCACCCAAAATCAAGGACAGACCTCCCAAAGACATCACACATAGAAGAGAGCGCCCAGCATCAAAGGGGTGACCTCCCTATGAACATCAGAGGAAAGCGCCCAAAATCAAGGAGAGACCTCCCCGGTAACTATCTGCCCCCCCTCCCCCCGGGTCTCAACTGCACTGTCTAGTTCCAGCTGACTATTACCAGGGTCTCACTTACACTGACCAGCTCCGGCCGACGATCCGGCTCCCCGGGGCCTCATCTGCACTGTCCATCCAGCCCCCCGAGATCTCACACTGACCAGCTCCGGCCCCCTGGGGTCTCACCTGCACTGACCAGCTCTGGCCCCCCGGGGTCTCACCTGCACTGACCAGCTCCGGGGTCTCACCCGCACTGACCAGCTCTGGCCCCCTGGGGTCTCACCTGCACTGACCAGCTCCGGCCCCCTGGGGTCTCACCTGCACTGACCAGCTCTGGCCCCCCGGGATCTCACCTGCACTGACCAGCTCCGGGGTCTCACCCGCACTGACCAGCTCTGGCCCCCTGGGGTCTCACCTGCACTGACCAGCTCTGGCCCCCCGGGATCTCACCTGCACTGACCAGCTCCGGGGTCTCACCCGCACTGACCAGCTCTGGCCCCCCGGGGTCTCACCTGCACTGACCAGCTCCGGCCCCCCGGGATCTCACCTGCACTGACCAGCTCTGGCCCCCCGGGATCTCACCTGCACTGACCAGCTCCGGGTCTCACCCGCACTGACCAGCTCTGGCCCCCTGGGGTCTCACCTGCACTGACCAGCTCTGGCCCCCGGGGTCTCACCTGCACTGACCAGCTCCGGCCCCCCGGGGTCTCACCTGCACTGACCAGCTCCGGCCCCCCGGGGTCTCCCCTGCACTGACCAGCTCCGGCCCCCTGGGGTCTCACCTGCACTGACCAGCTCTGGCCCCCCGGGGTCTCACCTGCACTGACCAGCTCCGGTCCCCCGGAGTCTCACCTGCACTGACCAGCTCTGGCCCCCCGGGGTCTCACCTGCACTGACCAGCTCCGGCCCCCTGGGGTCTCACCTGCACTGACCAGCTCCGGCCCCCCGGGGTCTCACCTGCACTAACCAGCTCCGGCCCCCCGGGGTCTCGCCTGCACTGACCAGCTCCGGCCCCCCGGGGTCTCACCTGCACTGACCAGCTCCGGCCCCCCGGGGTCTCACCTGCACTGACCAGCTCCGGCCCCCCGGGGTCTCACCTGCACTGACCAGCTCCAGCCTCCCCCGGGGTCTCACCTGCACTGACCAGCTCCGGCCCCCCAGGGTCTCATCTGCACTGACCAGCTCCGGCCCCCCACCCCAGGGTCTCATCTGCACTGACCAGCTGCGGCCCCCCGGGGTCTCATCTGCACTGACCAGCTCCGGCCCCCCACCCCAGGGTCTCATCTGCACTGACCAGCTGCGGCCCCCCGGGGTCTCATCTGCACTGACCAGCTCCGGCCCCCCAGGGTCTCATCTGCACTGACCAGCTCCGGCCCCCCAGGGTCTCATCTGCACTGACCAGCTCCGGCCCCCCACCCCAGGGTCTCATCTGCACTGACCAGCTCCGGCCCCCCCGGGGTCTCACCTGCACTGACCAGCTCCGGCCCCCCGGGATCTCACCTGCACTGACCAGCTCCGGGGTCTCACCTGCACTGACCAGCTCCGGCCCCCTGGGGTCTCACCTGCACTGACAAGCTCTGGCCCCCCGGGATCTCACCTGCACTGACCAGCTCCGGGGTCTCACCCGCACTGACCAGCTCTGGCCCCCCGGGGTCTCACCTGCACTGACCAGCTCCGGCCCCCCGGGGTCTCACCTGCACTGACAAGCTCCGGGGTCTCACCTGCACTGACCAGCTCTGGCCCCCCGGGATCTCACCTGCACTGACCAGCTCCGGGGTCTCACCTGCACTGACCAGCTCTGGCCCCCTGGGGTCTCACCTGCACTGACCAGCTCCGGCCCCCCGGGGTCTCACCTGCACTGACCAGCTCCGGCCCCCCGGGGTCTCACCTGCACTGACCAGCTCTGGCCCCCCGGGGTCTCACCTGCACTGACCAGCTCCGGCCCCCCGGGGTCTCACCTGCACTGACCAGCTTCGGCCCCCCGGGGTCTCACCTGCACTGACCAGCTCCGGCCCCCCGGGGTCTCACCTGCATTGACCAGCTCCGGCCCCCCGGGGTCTCACCTGCACTGACCAGCTCCGGCCCCCCCGGGGTCTCACCTGCATTGACCAGCTCCGGCCCCCCGGGGTCTCACCTGCACTGACCAGCTCTGGCAGCCTGGGGTCTCACCTGCACTGACCAGCTCCGGCTCCCCGGGGTCTCACCTGCACTGACCAGCTCCGGCTCCCCGGGGTCTCACCTGCACTGATCAGCTCCGGCCCCCCGGGGTCTCACCTGCACTGACCAGCTCCGGCCCCCCCGGGGTCTCACCTGCACTGACCAGCTCCGGCCCCCCCGGGGTCTCACCTGCACTGACCAGCTCTGGCCCCCCGGGATCTCACCTGCACTGACCAGCTCCGGGGTCTCACCTGCACTGACCAGCTCTGCCCCCCCCGGGGTCTCACCTGCACTGACCAGCTCTGGCCCCCCGGGGTCTCACCTGCACTGACCAGCTCCGGCCCCCGGGGTCTCACCTGCACTGACCAGCTCCGGCCCCCCGGGGTCTCACCTGCACTGACCAGCTCTGGCCCCCGGGGTCTCACCTGCACTGACCAGCTCCGGGGTCTCACCTGCACTGACTAGCTTCGGCCCCCCGGGGTCTCACCTGCACTGACCAGCTCCGGCCCCCCTGGGGTCTCACCTGCACTGACCAGCTCCGGCCCCCCCGGGGTCTCACCTGCACTGACCAGCTCCGGCCCCCCGGGTCTCACCTGCACTGACCAGCTCCGGCCCCCCGGGGTCTCACCTGCACTGACCAGCTCCGGCCCCCCCGGGGTCTCACCTGCACTGACCAGCTCCGGCCCCCCCCAGGGTCTCACCTGCACTGACCAGCTCTGGCCCCCCGGGATCTCACCTGCACTGACCAGCTCCGGGGTCTCACCCGCACTGACCAGCTCTGGCCCCCCGGGATCTCACCTGCACTGACCAGCTCCGGGGTCTCACCTGCACTGACCAGCTCTGGCCCCCCCGGGGTCTCACCTGCACTGACCAGCTCCGGCCCCCCGGGGTCTCACCTGCACTGACCAGCTCCGGCCCCCCGGGGTCTCACCTGCACTGACCAGCTCTGGCCCCCGGGGTCTCACCTGCACTGACCAGCTCCGGCCCCCCCGGGGTCTCACCTGCACTGACCAGCTCCGGCCCCCCCGGGGTCTCACCTGCACTGACCAGCTCCGGCCCCCCGGGGTCTCACCTGCACTGACCAGCTCCGGCCCCCCGGGGTCTCACCTGCACTGACCAGCTCCGGCTGACCGTCCTTGAAGTCCACGGTGATGGATCGTTGCTGGTGTTCAGTCATGGCGATGCACAGAGACGTCATGGTTCCCTCCTGGACTAAGCCTTGCAGACTGGCCGAGCTCAGGAACCTGCGGCAGAGAACAGGGGGCTGTTAGGACCCCAGAGGACAGTGAGGGGCGAGTGGCCGCAGAGGGACCACATACCTGCTGATGTCGTTCTGTGTCCGCTCTGTGGAGTTAATCACATTCACCAGAGTGTAACTCAGCGCCTGGGTGGAGGGTGATACAGACTGTGAGCATAGGAGAGCCCGCAGGGGCCACACACCAACACAGGCCGGAAAGGGGTTCATCATCCCACCCCAAACATCACAGTCATCACCCCGAGCATCTCACCGCATGGAGCAGGTACGCCAGCTTCTCCTGGAAGACGGTCACCACCCGGTGGATGGGCAGCACCGAGGCCTCAAACCAGCAGCTGAGATGTGACCGGACCACCGGCTCCAGAGGGCCCATCTACAAGAGAGAACACAGGTGACCGAACAGGAGGGGCCCGGAGAACCCCAGAACAGGAAGGGACCCAGAAAACACTAGAACCAGAGGGGCCCAGAGGACCCCAGAACAAGGCGAGAGTGGATATTATACAGAGGGGATCAGGAGGACACCAGACCAGGAAGGGACCCAGAGAGGAAGGGAACCCAGAGACCACCAGATCAGGAAGGGATCCAGTGAGGAAGGGACCCAGAGAACACCAGATCAGGAAGGGATCCAGTGAGGAAGGGACCCAGAGAACACCAGACCAGGAAGGGACCCAGAGAGGAAGGGAACCCAGAGACCACCAGATCAGGAAGGGATCCAGTGAGGAAGGGACCCAGAGAACACCAGATCAGGAAGGGATCCAGTGAGGAAGGGACCCAGAGAACACCAGACCAGGAAGGGATCCAGAGAGGAAGGGACCCAGAGAACACCAGATCAGGAAGGGACCAGAGAGGAAGAGACCCAGAGAACACCAGATCAGGAAGGGACCAGAGAGGAAGAGACCCAGAGAACACCAGACCAGGAAGGGACCCCGAGAGGAAGGGACCCAGAGAACACCAGACCAGGAAGGGATCCAGAGAGGAAGGGACCCAGAGAACACCAGATCAGGAAGGGACCAGAGAGGAAGAGACCCAGAGAACACCAGATCAGGAAGGGACCAGAGAGGAAGAGACCCAGAGAACACCAGACCAGGAAGGGACCCCGAGAGGAAGGGACCCAGAGAACACCAGACCAGGAAGGGATCCAGTGAGGAAGGGACCCAGAGAACACCAGATCAGGAAGGGATCCAGTGAGGAAGGGACCCAGAGAACACCAGATCAGGAAGGGATCCAGTGAGGAAGGGACCCAGAGAACACCAGACCAGGAAGGGATCCAGTGAGGAAGGGACCCAGAGAACACCAGACCAGGAAGGGACCCCGAGAGGAAGGGACCCAGAGAACACCAGACCAGGAAGGGACCCCGAGAGGAAGGGACCCAGAGAACACCAGATCAGGAAGGGACCCAGAGAAGAAGGGAACCCAGAGAACACCAGACCAGGAAGGGACCCAGAGAACATCAGACCAGGAAGGGATCCAATGAGGAAGGGACCCAGAGAACACCAGACCAGGAAGGGATCCAATGTGGAAGGGACCCAGAGAACACCAGATCAGGAAGGGATCCAGTGAGGAAGGGACCCAGAGAACACCAGACCAGGAAGGGATCCAGTGAGGAAGGGACCCAGAGAATACCAGACCAGGAAGGGATCCAGTGAGGAAGGGACCCAGAGAACACCAGATCAGGAAGGGACCCAGAGAACACCAGACCAGGAAGGGATCCAATGAGGAAGAGACCCAGAGGACACCAGACCAGGAAGGGACCCAGAGAGGAAGAGACCCAGAGAACACCAGACCAGGAAGGGATCCAGTGAGGAAGGGACCCAGAGAACACCAGACCAGGAAGGGATCCAGTGAGGAAGGGACCCAGAGAACACCAGACCAGGAAGGGATCCAGTGAAGAAGGGACCCAGAGAACACCAGACCAGGAAGGGATCCAGAGAGGAAGGGACCTAGAGAACATCAGACCAGGAATGGATCCAGTGAAGAAGGGACCCAGAGAACACCAGACCAGGAAGGGATCCAGAGAGGAAAGGACCCAGAGAACATCAGACCAGGAAGGGACCAGAGAGGAAGGAACTCAGAGAACACCAGACCAGGAAGGGACCAGAGAGGAAGGGACCTAGAGAACATCAGACCAGGAATGGATCCAGTGAAGAAGAGACCCAGAGAACACCAGACCAGGAAGGGATCCAGTGAAGAAGGGACCCAGAGAACACCAGACCAGGAAGGGACCCGAGAGGGAAAGGACCCAGAGAACACCAGACCAGGAAGGGACCGAACATTAGAAGAATATTTGGGACTTGCTCTTACCTGGGGCCCTAGTTTGCTCCTCAGTCCTTCCACGTAACTGTCCAGCTCCAGTCTGAAGGTGACATCTTAAGGAAATATCAGAGGTGATGGCTATGACCCCCCCACACTGACTGCAGCAGTCATAGCCCTAATGGTGCGGGGGGCACCTGCTCTCGCCCTGTGGCCCCTCAATAATCCTGATGTGGGGGGGAACCTTGTGACACAAGCAACCACTGTGTAAATCTGGAGGGCGACTGAACCCACAATTCTGCACTGATGACACCGTGTGTCAGAGCTCACATCTACCCGCACCCTGCTTACTCAGGGGCTGCAGAGCTTAGTGTAATGTGGGGGGCACAGGGGGTAACATGGCGAGGGTAACTATGACAAAATTGCCAGCAAACCTGGCAGCTCTCTAGCGTCCCCTATTAAACTCAGGACAGTCATGGAACTGCATGAGGAGGGACGGCAGCTGCCCTGTCAGTGCTGGTTTATTAAGGCGCCCCTCAGTGAGTGTGGTATGTCCAGAAGCCCAAATAATAACCACCACCCCATCACTGATAGAGGCCCTGAATAACACAAGCACTAATTGCTGCCACCAGTTCCTCATTTGATACAAGTCCGGTCCATGATCAGGATTATAGCGGGTTAGAATCCAACCCAGGTAGAGTGTAATGTTAAATGAGCAGACGGACGTGGGAACTCGTGATCCAGATGCTCTCTTATTTTTGGTTATTATTTTAGCTTTCCTATGGTAGGACACAGGACATGTCTGCGGTCGTCCCACTGGACAATATTAATTTTGGGGTAGTTAGTAAGGTTGTACAGTTATGCAGAAATATGTGTTATGGTCCTATACATCTCCAGGTGTCATATTTATGATTGTCATATTTCGAAGAGTGATGGGCAGTGAAATATTAATACTTCTTTCCCTGGCTCTGGTGTGTCTGAAACAATTCTATGAAGCCCCCTGACAGCAGGACATGACTTCTCACCTCTCTGCAGATTCATGGGGGGGGGGGGGGGGGTCTTCCTTTTGTATGATTGTCTCTGGTCCCAATGTGTCACCTAGCTCCATTTGTTATGTATCTTTCTTGGTGTGGCCACAGTTGGCCAGGAAATTAATACCTTTTGCAGCGATTGGTGGCTTCTCCTGCGTTCCCATTGGCTGCCCGTGGCAAAGGCGCCATATTTGATGATCTGTGCGTCCTTCACCAGACTCATCATCATCTTCACAAGTGTCAGGAAAGGTATTCAACCCACGAGCGTCATGGAGTACCGTATCACAATGATACTGCAATATCAAAACCAGCATGTTGACCATACACAAATCACAAACCCTATGGGCCCCCAAATGACATAGTAACGCATGTATGTCTCCGCACGTCCGTCACCCTGCGGTTCCCTCTTGAATTAGTTTGGTGACGCCGCGGCGTCCCTGAAAGGCTCACCACTCTGTTACACCTTAAGTTGTCTGGGCCCTCAAGTCTCCTCGGCGTACCCAGCGTGCGCCATCACGTCATGTCGTTGTTGGACGTTGGTCCCCTTCCCCTGCAGAGGTAGCGATGGCGTCAGGACAGAGAGCTGCTGCATGGGGCGAGCCCAGAGCTGCACAGGTGGGATTATTGAGGTCACCGTTGCCACCATCACCAACGTCTCTACAAGCAGAAGTGAAGGGGGCCCTGCTGAGGAGACTGGGTGTGGAGCGCACCACCCGGCAGATCCAGGAGAAGGTGGCGGACATGAGATACAAGTGTCCAGGGAGCATTGACGCCATCCGGGCACGGATTAGGAGGCTGCGTGGTGAGTACTTGTGATACCTCATCCCAACACCAAGCAAACCTGTACCACCACATGGACGTGTAGCCTGTCAGGGTATACCCTGAGGACATGATGGTGAGGCCTCATCCCTCTGCATCATGAAGGTGCAGACGACACTACTATGTGTCGGCATTGTTATGTCCACATTGCTGCCATATCAGTATATCAACACACACAGCTGGATAATAAGGCTAAAGTCAACATCTACACCATTACACATACAGCCAATATGTGCGTGCTGTGTGCCGTATAGCCTGACACACAATGGTGGTGGGAATGGCAATATATCCTGGACACATAACATACATGTATACTGGCACATGACCAGTCCACCACATTAGCCTTGATGTATACGGATGGGTCAGTATTGCCATAATTCCTCCCCTAGATCCAGACCATAGGTCTGCACACACATACTTCAGCCTGGCCCTGACACAATCCATGCTCGTATGTCCAGAGTGTTGTTTGTTGCGTACCGACGTCACCAACACTCGCACACACACAGCCATTCATAGTGTCATCCACTGAGCAACACACGAGCCGTCCTGTGCCAAAGTGTCTTGCAGAAGTGGCAACACACGGCACGAGCGTGCAGGAGCGGGATAGTAGAAAGGGCACATGCGTCATGTAGCGGGCAGACGTCCAGACAAGGCTGACCAATGGTAACGCAGTTGTGTTGGTCAATCGGAGTGGTAGGGGCGCGGTGTGCGACACTCTGGCACGCCTGTCTCCTCGCCGTGGTCAAACTCTACACCCACATCGCTGATGAGGTGGTGGCGTGTGACGTGGCGATGTGTGAAGGTAATATGGTGGATATATACACCGGGTGACATGGTGAAGGGCACAGCGGGGGTCCTGCCACTCACTACAGTATTATCTGTGCCGCCGTCCTGACCAGTAAGTGACAGATAAAGGATATAGGTCCAGGCCTTTCTCGCTGCCCCCCAGGAAGCAGATGATGTGATCGGGGGGTGCAGGCTCGGGGTGGTCTTCTGGTTTTCCTTGTATCATGCAGTAATAACAACCCAGGGTGTAATCAGGAGGACTGGAAAGAGAGAAACATCAGACACATCAAAGGAGCAGAGCGCAGAGAGGTCAAGTGAGAACACAGTACAGAGAGGTCATGTGAGGGGTCCCTGGGGGAGCGCAGAGAGGTCATGTAAGGGGTCCCCGGGGGAGCGAAGAGAGGTCATGTGAGGGGTCCCTGGGGGAACGCAGCATGGAGGGTTGCCCGGGGAGAGCAGCGCGGAGAATTCCCTGGGGAGCGCAGCACGGAGGGCTTCCCTGGGGAGCGCAGCACGGAGGGCTCCCCGAGGGAGCGCAACCCGGAGGGTTCCCCGAGGGAGCGCAGTGCAGAGGGTTTCCCAGGGGAGCGCAGCGCAAAGGGCACCCCGAGGGAGCACAGTGCAGAGGGCTCCCGAGGGAGCACAGTGCAGAGGGCTCCCGAGGGAGCGCAGCCCAGAGGGTTCCCCGAGGGAGCGCAGCGCAGAGGGTTTCCCAGGGGAGCGCAGCGCGGGGGTTCCCCGAGGGAGCGCAGTGCAGAGGGTTTCCCAGGGAGCGCAGTGCAGAGGGTTTCCCAGGGGAGCGCAGCGCGGAGGGTTCCCCGGGGGAGCGCAGTATGGAGGGCACACCGAGGGAGTGCAGTACGGAGGGCACACCGAGGGAGCGCAGCGCAGACGGCTCCCCGAGGGAGGCAGCGCGGAGGGTTCCCCGAGGGAGCACAGCGCGGAGAATTCCCCGAGGGAGCAAAGCGTGGAGGGTTCCCTGAGGGAGTGCAGTGTGGAGGGTTCCCCGAGGGAGCCCCGTGCAGAGGGTTTCCCAGGGGAGCGCAGCGCGGAGGGCACCCCGAGGGAGCACAGTGCAAAGGGTTCCCGAGGGAGCGCAGCCCAGAGGGTTCCCCGAGGGAGCGCAGCGCAGAGGGTTTCCCAGGGGAGCGCAGCGCGGAGGGTTCCCCGAGGGAGCGCAGCGCAGAGGGTTTCCCAGGGGAGCGCAGCGCGGAGGGTTCCCCGAGGGAGCGCAGTGCAGAGGGTTTCCCAGGGGAGCGCAGCGCGTAGGGTTCCCCGAGGGAGTGCAGTGCAGAGGGTTTCCCAGGGGAGCACAGCGCGGAGGGTTCCCCGGGGGAGCGCAGTACGGAGGGCACACCGAGGGAGCGCAGCGCAGAGGGCTCCCCGAGGGAGCGCAGCGCGGAGGGTTCCCCGAGGGAGCACAGCGTGGAGAATTCCCCGAGGGAGCAAAGCGTGGAGGGTTCCCTGAGGGAGTGCAGTGTGGAGGGTTCCCCGAGGGAGCGCCGTGCAGAGGGTTTCCCAGGAGAGCGCAGCATGGAGGGTTCCCCGAGGGAGCGCAGTGCAGAGGGTTTCCCAGGAGAGCACAGCATGGAGGGTTCCCCGAGGGAGCGCAGCGCAGTGTGTTTCCCAGGGAAGCACAGCGCAGAGGGTTCCCCGAGGGAGCACAGTGCAGAGGGTTTCCCAATGGAGTGCAGCGCGGAGGGTCCCCCCGAGGGAGCGCAGTGCGGAGGGTTCCCCGAGGGAGCGCAGTGCGGAGGGTTCCCCGAGGGAGCACAGTGCAGAGGGTCCCCCGAGGGAGCACAGTGCAGAGGGTCCCCCGAGGGAGCACAGTGCAGAGGGTTCCCCGAGAGAGCACAGTGCAGAGGGTTCCCCGAGGGAGCGCAGCGCAGAGGGTTCCCCGAGGGAGTCCAGCGCAGAGTGTTTCCCAGGGAAGCGCAGTGCAGAGGGTTCCCTGAGGGAGTGCAGTGCAGAGGGTTTCCCAGGGGAGCGCAGCACGGAAGGTTTCCCGGGAGAGTGCAGCAACGCAGAGTCCCTGGGGAACCACAGCTAGGAATAATAATTATTTGCATTCTCTGGAATCTGATAGCGTGAGACATGACGAGACTGAGTGTCAGTAATAATCTGTATTAAATATAATCTGTTTAAGAAACAGAAACAAACAAAGGTAAACACCAAAATGAAATGCACGCGCAACCAACACCAATATGTGAATAATATGCAGGAGTGTGACCAGCACTAATACATGAATGTCCAGAAATAATATGCAGGAGTGCGAGCAGCACTAATACATGAATGTCCAGAAATAATATGCAGGAGTGCGAGCAGCACTAATACATGGATGTCCAGAAATAATATGCAGGAGTGCGACCAGCACTAATACATGAATGTCCAGAAATAATATGCAGGAGTGCGACCAGCACTAATACATGAATGTCCAGAAATAATATGCAGGAGTGCGACCAGCACTAATACATGAATGTCCAGGAATAATATGCAGGAGTGCGACCAGCACTAATACATGAATGTCCAGAAATAATATGCAAGAGTGCGACCAGCACTAATACATGAATGTCCAGAAATAATATGAGGAGTGCGAGCAGCACTAATACATGAATGTCCAGAAATAATATGCAAGAGTGCGACCAGCACTAATACATGAATGTCCAGAAATAATATGCAGAGTGCGACCAGCACTAATACATGAATGTCCAGAAATAATATGCAGGAGTGCGAGCAGCACTAATACATGAATGTCCAGAAATAATATGCAGAGTGCGACCAGCACTAATACATGAATGTCCAGAAATAATATGCAGGAGTGCGACCAGCACTAATACATGAATTCCAGAATAATATGCAGGAGTGCGAGCAGCACTAATACATGAATATCCAGGAAATAATATGCAAGAGTGCGACCAGCACTAATACATGAATTCCAGGAATAATATGCAGGAGTGCGCAGCACTAATACATGAATATCCAGGAATAATATGCAGGAGTGCGAGCAGCACTAATACATGAATATCCAGAATAATATGCAGGAGTGCGACCAGCACTAATACATGAATATCCAGAATAATATGCAGGAGTGCGACCAGCACTATACATGAATGTCCAGAAATAATATGCAGGAGTGCGAGCAGCACTAATACATGAATGTCCAGGAATAATATGCAGGAGTGCGACAGCACTAATACATGAATGTCCAGGAATAATATGCAGGAGTGCGACCAGCACTAATACATGAATGTCCAGAATAATATGCAGGAGTGCGACAGCACTAATACATGAATGTCCAGGAATAATATGCAAGAGTGCGACCAGCACTAATACATGAATGTCCAGAATAATATGCAGAGTGCGACCAGCACTATATACATGAATGTCCAGAATAATATGCAAGAGTGCGACCAGCACTAATACATGAATGTCCAGAAATAATATGCAGGAGTGCGACCAGCACTAATACATGAATGTCCAGAAATAATATGCAGAGGTGCGACCAGCACTAATACATGAATGTCCAGAAATAATATGCAGGAGTGCGAGCAGCACTAATACATGAATGTCCAGAATAAATATGCAAGAGTGCGACCAGCACTATACATAATCCAGAATAATATGCAGATGTCGACCACACAATACATGAATGTCAGAAATAATTGCAGGAGTGCGACAGCACTAATACATGAATGTCCAGAAATAATATGCAAGAGTGCGACCAGCACTAATACATGAATAGTCCAGAAATAATATGCAGGAGTGCGACCAGCACTAATACATGAATGTCCAGAAATAATATGCAGGAGTGCGACCAGCACTAATACATGAATGTCCAGAAATAATATGTAGGAGTGCGAGCAGCACTAATACATGAATGATCCAGAAATAATATGCAAGAGTGCGACCAGCACTAATACATGAATGTCCAGAAATAATATGCAGGAGTGCGACCAGCACTAATACATGAATATCCAGGAATAATATGCAGGAGTGCGACCAGCACTAATACATGAATATCCAGGAATAATATGCAGGAGTGCGACCAGCACTAATACATGAATGTCCAGAAATAATATGCAGGAGTGCGACCAGCACTAATACATGAATGTCCAGGAATAATATGCAGGAGTGCGACCAGCACTAATACATGAATATCCAGGAATAATATGCAGGAGTGCGAGCAGCACTATACATGAATGTCCAGGAATAATATGCAGGAGTGCGACCAGCACTAATACATGAATGTCCAGAAATAATATGCAGGAGTGCGACCAGCACTAATACATGAATGTCCAGAATAATATGCAGGAGTGCGAGCAGCACTATTACATGAATGTCCAGAATAATATGCAGGAGTGCGAGCAGCACTTATACATGAATGTCCAGAATAATATGCAGGAGTGCGACCAGCACTTAATACATGAATGTCCAGAAATAATATGCAGGAGTGCGAGCAGCACTAATACATGAATGTCCAGGAATAATATGCAGAGTGCGAGCAGCACTAATACATGAATGTCCAGAATAATATGCAGAGTGCGACCAGCACTATACATGAATGTCCAGGAATAATATGCAGGAGTGCGACCAGCACTAATACATGAATGTCCAGAATAATATGCAGAGTGCGAGCAGCACTATACATGAATGTCCAGAAATAATATGCAGGAGTGCGACCAGCACTAATACATGAATGTCCAGAATATATGCAAGAGTGCGACCAGCACTAATACATGAATGTCCAGGAATAATATGCAGAGTGCGAGCAGCACTAATACATGAATGTCCAGAATAATATGAGGAGTGCGAGCAGCACTAATACATGAATGTCCAGGAATAATATGCAGAGTGCGACAGCACTAATACATGAATGTCCAGGAATAATATGCAGGAGTGCGAGCAGCACTAATACATGAATGTCCAGGAATAATATGCAGGAGTGCGAGCAGCACTAATACATGAATGTCCAGGAAATAATATGCAGGAGTGCGACAGCACTAATACATGAATGTCCAGAATAATATGCAGGAGTGCGACCAGCACTAATACATGAATTCCAGGAATAATATGCAGGAGTGTTTTTTTTTTTTTTTTTTTTTTTTTTTTTTTTTTTTTTTTTTTTTTTTTAATGTCCAGGAATAATATGCAGGAGTGCGAGCAGCACTAATACATGAATGTCCAGAAATAATATGCAGGAGTGCGACCAGCACTAATACATGAATGTCCAGAAATAATATGCAAGAGTGCGACCAGCACTAATACATGAATGTCCAGAATAATATGCAGGAGTGCGACAGCACTAATACATGAATGTCCAGAATAATATGCAGAGTGCGACAGCACTAATACATGAATGTCCAGAATAATATGCAGGAGTGCGACAGCACTAATACATGAATGTCCAGGAATAATATGCAGGGGTGCGAGCAGCACTAATACATGAATTCCAGAATAATATGCAGGAGTGCGACCAGCACTAATACATGAATGTCCAGAATAATATGCAGGAGTGCGACCAGCACTAATACATGAATGTCCAGAAATAATATGCAGGAGTGCGAGCCAGCACTAATACATGAATGTCCAGAAATAATATGCAGGAGTGCGAGCAGCACTAATACATGAATGTCCAGGAATAATATGCAGGAGTGCGACCAGCACTAATACATGAATGTCCAGGAATAATATGCAGGAGTGCGACAGCACTAATACATGAATGTCCAGAAATAATATGCAGGAGTGCGACCAGCACTAATACATGAATGTCCAGAATAATATGCAGGAGTGCGAGCAGCACTAATACATGAATGTCCAGAATAATATGCAAGAGTGCGACCAGCACTATACATGAATGTCCAGAAATAATATGCAGAGTGCGACCAGCACTAATACATGAATGTCCAGAAATAATATGCAGGAGTGCGACCAGCACTAATACATGAATGTCCAGAAATAATATGCAGGAGTGCGACCAGCACTAATACATGAATGTCCAGAAATAATATGCAGAGTGCGACCAGCACTAATACATGAATGTCCAGAAATAATATGCAGGAGTGCGAGCAGCACTAATACATGAATGTCCAGAAATAATATGAGGAGTGCGAGCAGCACTAATACATGAATGTCCAGAAATAATATGCAGGAGTGCGACCAGCACTAATACATGAATGTCCAGAATAATATGCAGGAGTGCGACAGCACTAATACATGAATGTCCAGAATAATATGCAGAGTGCGACCAGCACTAATACATGAATGTCCAGAAATAATATGAGAGTGCGAGCAGCACTAATACATGAATGTCCAGAATAAATGCAGATGCGACAGCATAATACATGAATGTCAGAAATAATATGAGAGTGCGACCAGCACTAATACATGAATGTCCAGAATAATATGCAGAGTGCGACAGCACTAATACATGAATGTCCAGAAATAATATGCAGAGTGCGACCAGCACTAATACATGAATGTCCAGAAATAATATGCAGAGTGCGACAGCACTAATACATGAATGTCCAGAAATAATATGCAGGAGTGCGACCAGCACTAATACATGAATGTCCAGAATAATATGCAGAGTGCGACAGCACTATACATGAATGTCAGAATAATATGAAGAGTGCGACCACACTATACATGAATGTCCAGAAATAATATGCAGAGTGCGAGCAGCACTAATACATGAATGTCCAGAAATAATATGAGGAGTGCGACAGCACTAATACATGAATGTCCAGAAATAATATGCAGGAGTGCGAGCAGCACTAATACATGAATGTCCAGAATAATATGAGAGTGCGACCAGCACTATACATGAATGTCCAGAAATAATATGCAGAGTGCGAGCAGCACTAATACATGAATGTCCAGATAATAGAGGAGTGCGACAGCACTAATACATGAATGTCCAGAATAATATGCAGGGAGTGATGGACAGCACTAATACATGAATGTCCAGAAATAATATGCAGAGTGCGAGCAGCACTAATACATGAATGTCCAGAAATAATATGAAGAGTGCGACCAGCACTAATACATGAATGTCCAGAAATAACATGCAGAGTGCGACAGCACTAATACATGAATGTCCGAGAATAATATGCAGGAGTGCGACAGCACTAATACATGAATGTCCAGAAATAATATGAGAGTGCGACAGCACTATACATGAATGTCCAGAATAATATGCAGGAGTGCGACAGCACTAATACATGAATGTCCAGAATAATATGCAGGAGTGCGACAGCACTATATACATGAATGTCCAGGAATAATATGCAGGAGTGCGACAGCACTAATACATGAATGTCCAGAAATAATATGCAGGAGTGCGAGCAGCACTAATACATGAATGTCCAGGAAATAATATGAGAGTGCGACAGCACTAATACATGAATGTCCAGGAATAATATGCAGAGTGCGACCAGCACTAATACATGAATGTCCAGAAGTAGAGCGCATATGGTCCAGAAAGGATGCGAGCAGCACTATAATGAATGTCCAGAATAATATGAGAGTGCGACAGCACATACATGAATGTCAGAATATATGCAGAGTGCGACCAGCACTATACATGAATGTCCAGAATAATATGCAGAGTGCGACCAGCACTAATACATGAATGTCCGGAAATAATATGCAAGAGTGCGACAGCACTAATCTGAATGTCCAGTAATATCAGAGTGCGACAGCACTAATACATGAATGTCCAGAATAATATGCAGGAGTGCGACCAGCACTAATACATGAATGTCCAGAAATAATATGCAGAGTGCGAGCAGCACTAATCATGAATGTCCAGAATAATATGCAGAGTGCGACCAGCACTAATACATGAATGTCCAGAAATAATATGCAGAGTGCGAGCAGCACTAATACATGAATGTCCAGAAATAATATGCAGGAGTGCGACAGCACTAATACATGAATGTCCAGAAATAATATGCAGAGTGCGAGCAGCACTAATACATGAATGTCCAGAATAATATGAGGAGTGCGACCAGCACTAATACATGAATGTCCAGAATATATGCAGAGTGCGAGCAGCACTAATACATGAATGTCCAGAAATAATATGAGAGTGGACAGCACTATACATGAATGTCCAGAATAAATGCAGAGTGCGAGCAGCACTATACATGAATGTCAGGAATAATATGCAGGAGTGCGACACAGCACTAATACATGAATGTCCAGAAATAATTGCAGATGGAGCAGCACTAATACATTGAATGTCAGAATCAAATGAGGAGTGCGAGCAGCACTAATCACATGAATGGTCCAGGAAACTACAATGCAGAGTGCGAGCCAGCACTAATACATGAAATGTCCAGAATAATATGAGGAGTTGCGACCAGACTAATACATGAATGTCCAGAATAATATGCAGAGTCGACAGCACTAATTACATGAATGTCCAGAAAATAATTGCTAAGAGTGCGAGCAGCACTATACATGAATGTCCAGAAATAATATGCAGAGTGCGAGCAGCATAATACATGATGTCCAGAAAAATATGCAGGAGTGCGAACCAGCACTAATACATGAATGTCCAGATAATAATATGCAGAGTGCGACCAGCACTAATACATGAATGTCCAGGAATAATATGCAAGAGTGCGAGCAGCACTAATACATGAATGTCCAGAAATAATATGTAGGAGTGCGAGCAGCACTAATACATGAATGTCCAGAAATAATATGCAGCAAATGTGCAGCAAACAGATAGGTATCCGTGTACTTCTTAGGGCTGAAAGAGACCCGCTCACAGCCCGCACTGATATAGTCAAGGAATAAATACACTGACAAACAGAGAATCAAAGTTCTTACAGAACAAGGAAGTCCAGAAGTAATGGAGGTCTTCTCCTAGAGGTCTTGAAGGGAAGAAACCAACAGCAGGATCAGGATAATGCACCATAGACTGCAGACAGCTGAGAGTAATGAGGCAGAGCACAGAGCTAACAAGAGGCAGCAAGAAGTCCAGAAGCAACCAGGAGACTAGAGATCAGCTAACACAAAATACTCAGGCAGGGAATAAACCCCGGACTGGACTTATAAGCAAGACTGGCAAGGAAGTTCAAGGGCAAGGCGAGGTGAGGCATCAGACTCCATCTTGGATGAGGGCAAGAAAATACAGCAGGTTCCACTGAAACCTCGGAAACCTTACACTGAGGGACCACAGCACAGAGGGGTCCACAGGGGAGTGCAGCTCAAAGGTATCCCAGAGGAGCGCAGCGCAGAGGGGTCCACAGGGGAGTGCAGCTCAAAGGTATCCCAGAGAAGAGCAGCGCAGAGGGGTCCACAGGGGAGTGCAGCTCAAAGGTATCCCAGAGGAGCGCAGCACAGAGGGGTCCACAGGGGAGTGCAGCTCAAAGGTATCCCAGAGGAGCGTAGCGCAGAGGGATCCACAGTGGAGTGCAGCTCAAAGGTATCCCAGAGGAGCGCAGCACAGAGGGGTCCACAGGGGATGCAGCTCAAAGGTATCCCAGAGGAGCGCAGCACAGAGGGGTCCACAGGGGAGTGCAGCTCAAAGGTATCCCAGAGGAGCGCAGCGCAGAGGGATCCACAGTGGAGTGCAGCTCAAAGGTATCCCAGAGGAGCGCAGCACAGAGGGGTCCACAGGGGAGTGCAGCTCAAAGGTATCCCAGAGGAGCGCAGCACAGAGGGGTCCACAGGGGAGTGCAGCTCAAAGGTATCCCAGAATAGCGCAGCGCAGAGGGGTCCACAGGGGAGTGCAGCTCAAAGGTATCCCAGTGGAGCGCAGCGCAGAGGGGTCCACAGGGGAGTGCAGCTCAAAGGTATCCCAGAGGAGCGCAGCACAGAGGGGTCCACAGGGGAGTGCAGCTCAAAGGTATCCCAGAGGAGCGCAGCGCAGAGGGGTCCACAGGGGAGTGCAGCTCAAAGGTATCCCAGAGGAGCGCAGCGCAGAGGGGTCCACAGGGGAGTGCAGCTCAAAGGTATCCCAGAGGAGCGCAGCACAGAGGGGTCCACAGGGGAGTGCAGCTCAAAGGTATCCCAGAGGAGCGCAGCGCAGAGGGGTCCTGGGGTACGCAGCGCAGAGAGGTCATGTGAAGGGTCCCCTCATATACAGAATGAGTGAGGTGGGGGTCAGCAGAGTCCCCCTGTATACACAGATGGTAGAGCTTGTCCATCATAGCTGCCCTATCCCTCCACCATGCTCTACCCTGCATCACCACTTACCCTAGATCCACAGACGCCACATTACCCATCCCCTCAAACATGGCTCCTCGGGACAAGCGCTTGGCGATGAAACTCCGCAGCTCTGGCTCCACCTCAGCAGAGAGGTTTGTGTCCAGCAGAGACAGGCTGTACAGAGACACAACGCAAAAACGTCAGTGTAGAGACAGCAGGCTGTAGAGAGACAGCCGCACAGAGACAGCAAACTGTGCAGAGACACAAAGCAGAGACCTCAGCGCAGATGCAGCAGTCTGTAGAGAGACAGCAGCACAGACACAGCAGACTGCACAGAGACACAAAGCAGAGACCTCAGCGCAGACAGAGCAGGCTGTTGAGAGACTGCAGCACAGAGACAGCAGACTGTACAGAGACACAAAGCAGAGACGTCAGCGCATATACAGCAGGCCGTACAGAGACCTCAGCACAGACAGAGCAGGCCGTACAGAGACCTCAGCACAGACAGAGCAGAATGTACAGAGACCTCAGCACAGACAGAGCAGACCGTACAGAGACCTCAGCACAGACAGAGCAGACCGTACAGAGACCTCAGCACAGACAGAGCAGACTGTACAGAGACCTCAGCACAGACAGAGCAGAATGTACAGAGACCTCAGCACAGACAGAGCAGAATGTACAGAGACCTCAGCACAGACAGAGCAGGCCGTACAGAGACCTCAGCACAGACAGAGCAGAATGTACAGAGACCTCAGCACAGACAGAGCAGGCCGTACAGAGACCTCAGCACAGACAGAGCAGGGTGTACAGAGACCTCAGCACAGACAGAGCAGGCCGTACAGAGACCTCAGCACAGACAGAGCAGGCTGTACAGAGACCTCAGCACAGACAGAGCAGACCGTACAGAGACCTCAGCACAGACAGAGCAGGCCGTACAGAGACCTCAGCACAGACAGAGCAGGCTGTACAGAGACCTCAGCACAGACAGAGCAGGCCGTACAGAGACCTCAGCACAGACAGAGCAGAATGTACAGAGACCTCAGCACAGACAGAGCAGAATGTACAGAGACCTCAGCACAGACAGAGCAGAATGTACAGAGACCTCAGCACAGACAGAGCAGGCAGTACAGAGACCTCAGCACAGACAGAGCAGGCAGTACAGAGACCTCAGCACAGACAGAGCAGGCCGTACAGAGACCTCAGCACAGACAGAGCACGCTGTACAGAGACCTCAGCACAGACAGAGCAGAATGTACAGAGACCTCAGCACAGACAGAGCAGGCCGTACAGAGACCTCAGCACAGACAGAGCAGGCCGTACAGAGACCTCAGCACAGACAGAGCAGAATGTACAGAGACCTCAGCACAGACAGAGCAGGCCGTACAGAGACCTCAGCACAGACAGAGCAGAATGTACAGAGACCTCAGCACAGACAGAGCAGACTGTACAGAGACCTCAGCACAGACAGAGCAGGCTGTACAGAGACCTCAGCACAGACAGAGCAGGCCGTACAGAGACCTCAGCACAGACAGAGCAGGCTGTACAGAGACCTCAGCACAGACAGAGCAGAATGTACAGAGACCTCAGCACAGACAGAGCAGACTGTACAGAGACCTCAGCACAGACAGAGCAGGCCGTACAGAGACCTCAGCACAGACAGAGCAGGCCGTACAGAGACCTCAGCACAGACAGAGCAGGCTGTACAGAGACCTCAGCACAGACAGAGCAGGCTGTACAGAGACCTCAGCACAGACAGAGCAGACTGTACAGAGACCTCAGCACAGACAGAGCAGGCTGTACAGAGACCTCAGCACAGACAGAGCAGAATGTACAGAGACCTCAGCACAGACAGAGCCGGCTGTACAGAGACCTCAGCACAGACAGAGCAGGCCGTACAGAGACCTCAGCACAGACAGAGCAGAATGTACAGAGACCTCAGCACAGACAGAGCAGCGTACAGAGACCTCAGCACAGACAGAGCAGGTGTACAGAGACCTCAGCACAGACAGAGCAGGCGTACAGAGACCTCAGCACAGACAGAGCAGGGCTGTACAGAGACCTCAGCACAGACAGAGCAGGCCGTACAGAGACCTCAGCACAGACAGAGCAGGGTTACAGAGACCTCAGCACAGACAGAGCAGGCGTACAGAGAACTCAGCACAGACAGAGCAGGTGTACAGAGACCTCAGCACAGACAGAGCAGGCGTACAGAGACCTCAGCACAGACAGAGCAGCTGTACAGAGACCTCAGCACAGACAGAGCAGACTGTACAGAGACCTCAGCACAGACAGAGCAGGCTGTACAGAGACCTCAGCACAGACAGAGCAGGCTGTACAGAGACCTCAGCACAGACAGAGCAGGCCGTACAGAGACCTCAGCACAGACAGAGCAGGCTGTACAGAGACCTCAGCACAGACAGAGCAGGCTGTACAGAGACCTCAGCACAGACAGAGCAGGCTGTACAGAGACCTCAGCACAGACAGAGCAGGCCGTACAGAGACCTCAGCACAGACAGAGCAGACTGTACAGAGACCTCAGCACAGACAGAGCAGAATGTACAGAGACCTCAGCACAGACAGAGCAGGCTGTACAGAGACCTCAGCACAGACAGAGCAGACTGTACAGAGACCTCAGCACAGACAGAGCAGGCTGCTCTCTAGTCCGGTGAAAACACAAAAAAAACAGCAAAACATGTAAATCTGGGTCCCATAGAGCCGGAGCGGGACAGATCCTCCAGATAAGACCCCTGGGGCAGCGGATCGACTCCGGAGTGCAGAGGACGCTGCCCCCGAGCTCTGGAGGAGGATCAGTTCTGCAAAAACTGACTCATATGGAGCCTGAACACAGCTCTGCACATAGCGGGGGCCACACATGGCAATCACCTGAAGTCCTCTCCACAGGGAGCGTCCGCGATACCCCCATCATCCGCCGTCCGCTGGGACTCACTGAAATAGAGAATCACAGGTCAGCAGAAGAGAACAGTACAAAGACAGCCTGTACCCCCAAACTACACAGGAGAGCGAAGGGGCGGCACAGAGACCGAGGGAGAACACAGCCTGTACCCCGAACTACAGAGGAGAGCGAAGGGGCGGCACAGAGACCGAGGGAGAACACAGCCTGTACCCCGAACTACAGAGGAGAGTGAAGGGGCGGCACAGAGACCGAGGGAGAACACAGCCTGTACCCCGAACTACAGAGGAGAGTGAAGGGGAGGCACAGAGACCGAGGGAGAACACAGCCTGTACCCCCAAACTACAGAGGAGAGCGAAGGGGCGGCACAGAGACCGAGGGAGAACACAGCCTGTACCCCGAACTACAGAGGAGAGCGAAGGGGCGGCACAGAGACCGAGGGAGAACACAGCCTGTACCCCGAACTACAGAGGAGAGCGAAGGGGCGGCACAGAGACCGAGGGAGAACACAGCCTGTACCCCGAACTACAGAGGAGAGTGAAGGGGAGGCACAGAGACCGAGGGAGAACACAGCCTGTACCCCCAAACTACAGAGGAGAGCGAAGGGGCGGCACAGAGACCGAGGGAGAACACAGCCTGTACCCCGAACTACAGAGGAGAGCGAAGGGGCGGCACAGAGACCGAGGGAGAACACAGCCTGTACCCCGAACTACAGAGGAGAGCGAAGGGGCGGCACAGAGACCGAGGGAGAACACAGCCTGTACCCCGAACTACAGAGGAGAGTGAAGGGGAGGCACAGAGACCGAGGGAGAACACAGCCTGTACCCCCAAACTACAGAGGAGAGCGAAGGGGCGGCACAGAGACCGAGGGAGAACACAGCCTGTACCCCGAACTACAGAGGAGAGCGAAGGGGCGGCACAGAGACCGAGGGAGAACACAGCCTGTACCCCGAACTACAGAGAAGAGCGAAGGGGCGGCACAGAGACCGAGGGAGAACACAGCCTGTACCCCGAACTACAGAGGAGAGCGAAGGGGCGGCACAGAGACCGAGGGAGAACACAGCCTGTACCCCGAACTACAGAGGAGAGTGAAGGGGCGGCACAGAGACCGAGGGAGAACACAGCCTGTACCCAGAACTACAGAGGAGAGCGAAAGGGCGGCACAGAGACCGAGGGAGAACACAGCCTGTACCCAGAACTACAGAGGAGAGCGAAAGGGCGGCACAGAGACCGAGGAAGAACACAGCCTGTACCCCGAACTACAGAGGAGAGCGAAGGGGCGGCACAGAGACCGAGGGAGAACACAGCCTGTACCCCGAACTACAGAGAAGAGCGAAGGGGCGGCACAGAGACCGAGGGAGAACACAGCCTGTACCCCAAACTACAGAGGAGAGTGAAGGGGCAGCACAGAGACCGAGGGAGAACACAGCCTGTACCCCGAACTACAGAGGAGAGCGAAGGGGCGGCACAGAGACCAAGGGAGAACACAGCCTGTACCCCAAACTACAGAGGAGAGCGAAGGGGCGGCACAGAGACCAAGGAGAGAACACAGCCTGTACCCCAAACTACAGAGGAGAGTGAAGGGGCGGCACAGAGACCGAGGGAGAACACAGCCTGTACCCCGAACTACAGAGGAGAGCGAAGGGGCGGCACAGAGACCGAGGGAGAACACAGCCTGTACCCCGAACTACAGGAGGAGACGGGACAGGGGGCAGCACAGAGACCGAGGGAGAACACAGCCTGTACCCCGAACTACAGAGGAGAGTGAAGGGGCAGCACAGAGACCGAGGGAGAACACAGCCTGTACCCCGAACTACAGAGGAGAGCGAAGGGGCGGCACAGAGACGGAGGGAGAACACAGCCTGTACCCCGAACTACAGAGGAGAGCGAAGGGGCGGCACAGAGACCGAGGGAGAACACCGCCTGTACCCCGAACTACAGAGGAGAGCGAAGGTGGCGGCACAGAGACCGAGGGAGAACACAGCCTGTACCCCGAACTACAGAGGAGAGCGAAGGGGAGGCACAGAGACCGAGGGAGAACACAGCCTGTACCCCGAAACACGGAGGAGGAGTTGAAGGGGCGGAACAGAAACCGAGGGGGAGAACACAGCCTGTACCCCGAACTACAGAGGAGAGCGAAGGGGCGGCACAGAGACCGAGGGAGAACACAGCCTGTACCCCGAACTACAGAGGAGAGTGAAGGGGCGGAACAGAAACCGAGGGAGAACACAGCCTGTACCCCGAACTACAGAGGAGAGCGAAGGGGAGGCACAGAGACCGAGGGAGAACACAGCCTGTACCCCGAACTCCAGAGGAGAGCGAAGGGGTGGCACAGAGACCGAGGGAGAACACAGCCTGTACCCCGAACTACAGAGGAGAGCGAAGGGGCGGCACAGAGACCGAGGGAGAACACAGCCTGTACCCCGAACTACAGAGGAGAGGAAGGGGCGGCACAGAGACCGAGGGAGAACACAGCCTGTACCCCGAACTACAGAGGAGAGCGAAGGGCGGCACAGAGACCGAGGGAGAACACAGCCTGTACCCCGAACTACAGAGGAGAGCGAAGGGGCGGCACAGAGACCGAGGGAGAACACAGCCTGTACCCCGAACTACAGAGGAGAGCGAAGGGGCGGCACAGAGACCGAGGGGGAACCAGCCTGTACCCCGAACTACAGAGGAGAGCGAAGGGGCGGCACAGAGACCGAGGGAGAACACAGCCTGTACCCCGAACTACAGAGGAGAGCGAAGGGGCGGCACAGAGACCGAGGGAGAACACAGCCTGTACCCCGAACTACAGAGGAGAGTGAAGG
The DNA here is from genome assembly GCA_033576535.1 of Allobates femoralis. Lineage (NCBI taxonomy): Eukaryota > Metazoa > Chordata > Amphibia > Anura > Aromobatidae > Allobates > Allobates femoralis. Next base: position 508,661,768 of record JARQOC010000006.1, read on the forward strand.
GGCGGCACAGAGACCGAGGGAGAACACAGCCTGTACCCCGAACTACAGAGGAGAGCGAAGGGGCAGGCACAGAGACCGAGGGAGAACACAGCCTGTACCCCGAACTACAGAGGAGAGTGAAGGGGCGGCACAGAACCGAGGGAGAACACAGCCTGTACCCCGAACTACAGAGGAGAGCAAGGGGCGGCACAGAGACCGAGGGAGAACACAGCCTGTACCCCGAACTACAGAGGAGAGGAAGGGGCAGGCACAGAGACCGAGGGAGAACACAGCCTGTACCCCGAACTACAGAGGAGAGTGAAGGGGCGCACAGAGACCGAGGGAGAACACAGCCTGTACCCAGAACTACAGAGGAGAGCGAAGGGGCGCACAGAGACCGAGGGAGAACACAGCCTGTACCCCGAACTACAGAGGAGAGCGAAGGGGCGGCACAGAGACCGAGGGAGAACACAGCCTGTACCCCGAACTACAGAGGAGAGCGAAGGGGCGGCACAGAGACCGAGGGACAACACAGCCTGTACCCCGAACTACAGAGGAGAGTGAAGGGCGGCACAGAGACCGAGGGGGAACACAGCCTGTACCCGAACTACAGAGGAGAGCGAAGGGGCGGCACAGAGACCTGAGGGGGAACACAGCCTGTACCCCGAACTAGAGGGAGAGCGAAGGGGAGCACAGAGACCCAGGAAGAACACAGCCTGTACCCCGAACTACAGAGGAGAGCGAAGGGGAGGCACAGAGACCGAGGGAGGACACAGCCTGTACCCCAAAACTACAGAGGAGAGCGAAGGGGCGGCACAGAGACCGAGGGAGAACACAGCCTGTACCTGAACTACAGAGGAGAGCGAAGGGGCGGCACAGAGACCGAGGGAGAACACAGCCTGTACCCGAACTACAGAGGAGAGCGAAGGGGCGGCACAGAGACCGAGGGAGAACACAGCCTGTACCCGAACTACAGAGGAGAGCGAAGGGGTGGCACAGAGACCGAGGGAGAACACAGCCTGTACCCCGAACTACAGAGGAGAGCGAAGGGGCTGCACAGAGACCGAGGGAGAACACAGCCTGTACCCGAACTACAGAGGAGAGTGAAGGGGCGGCACAGAGACCAGGAGAACACAGCCTGTACCCGAACTACAGAGGAGAGGAAGGGGCGGCACAGAGACCGAGGGAGAACACAGCCTGTACCCGAACTACAGAGGAGAGCGAAGGGGAGGCACAGAGACCGAGGGAGAACACAGCCTGTACCCCGAACTACAGAGGAGAGTGAAGGGGCGGCACAGAGACCGAGGGAGAACACAGCCTGTACCCCGAACTACAGAGGAGAGCGAAGGGGCGGCACAGAGACCGAGGGAAACACAGCCTGTACCCAAACTACAGAGGAGAGCGAAGGGCGGCACAGAGACCGAGGGAGAACACAGCCTGTACCCCGAACTACAGAGGAGAGCGAAGGGGAGGCACAGAGACCGAGGAGAACACAGCCTGTACCCCGAACTACAGAGGAGAGCGAAGGGGCGGCACAGAGACCGAGGGAGAACACAGCCTGTACCCCGAACTACAGAGGAGAGCGAAGGGGAGGCACAGAGACCGAGGAGAACACAGCTGTACCCCGAACTACAGAGGAGAGCGAAGGGGCGCACAGAGACCGAGGGAAAACACAGCCTGTACCCCAAACTACAGAGGAGAGCGAAGGGGCGCACAGAGACCGAGGGAGAACACAGCCTGTACCCGAACTACAGAGGAGAGCGAAGGGGCGGCACAGAGACCGAGGGAGAACACAGCCTGTACCCCGAACTACAGAGGAGAGTGAAGGGGCGGCACAGAGACCGAGGGAGAACACAGCCTGTACCCCGAACTACAGAGGAGAGCGAAGGGGCGGCACAGAGACCAAGGGGAACACAGCCTGTACCCCGAACTACGAGGAGAGCGAAGGGGCGGCAGAGAGACCGAGGGAGAACACAGCCTGTACCCCAACTACAGAGAGAGTGAAGGGGCGGCACAGAGACCGAGGGAGAACACAGCCTGTACCCCAAACTACAGAGGAGAGTGAAGGGGCGGCACAGAGACCGAGGGAGAACACAGCCTGTACCCCGAACTACAGAGGAGAGTGAAGGGGCGGCACAGAGACCGAGGAAGAAACAGCCTGTACCCCGAACTACAGAGGAGAGCGAAGGGGCGGCACAGAGACCGAGGGAGAACACAGCCTGTACCCCGAACTACAGAGGAGAGCGAAGGGGCGGCACAGAGACCGAGGAAGAACACAGCCTGTACCCCGAACTACAGAGGAGAGCGAAGGGGCGGCACAGAGACCGAGGGAGAACACAGCCTGTACCCCGAACTACAGAGGAGAGCGAAGGGCAGCACAGAGACCGAGGGAGAACACAGCCTGTACCCCGAACTACAGAGGAGAGGAAGGGGCGGCAAAGAGACCGAGGGAGAACACAGCCTGTACCCCGAACTACAGAGGAGAGCGAAGGGGCGGCACAGAGACCGAGGAGAACACAGCCTGTACCCCCAACTACAGAGGAGAGCGAAGGGGCGGCACAGAGACCGAGGGAGAACACAGCCTGTACCCCGAACTACAGAGGAGAGCGAAGGGGCGGCACAGAGACCGAGGGAGAACACAGCCTGTACCCCGAACTACAGAGGAGAGCGAAGGGGCGGCATAGAGACCGAGGGAGAACACAGCCTGTACCCCAACTACAGAGGAGAGTGAAGGGGCGGCACAGAGACCGAGGGAGAACACAGCCTGTACCCCGAACTACAGAGGAGAGCGAAGGGGCCGCACAGAGACCGAGGGAGAACACAGCCTGTACCCCGAACTACAGAGGAGAGCGAAGGGCGGCACAGAGACCGAGGGAGAACACAGCCTGTACCCCGAACTACAGAGGAGAGTGAAGGGGCGGCACAGAGACCGAGGAGAACACGCCTGTACCCCGAACTACAGAGGAGAGCGAAGGGGCGGCACAGAGACCGAGGGGAGAACACAGCCTGTACCCCGAACTACAGAGGAGAGGAAGGGGCGGCACAGAGACCGAGGGAGAACACAGCCTGTACCCCGAACTACAGAGGAGAGCGAAGGGGCGGCACAGAGACCGAGGGAGAACACAGCCTGTACCCCAAACTACAGAGGAGAGCGAAGGGGCGGCACAGAGACCGAGGGAGAACACAGCCGTACCCCGAACTACAGAGGAGAGCGAAGGGGCGGCACAGAGACCGAGGGAGAACACAGCCTGTACCCCGAACTACAGAGGAGAGGAAGGGCGGCACAGAGACCGAGGGAGAACACAGCCTGTACCCCGAACTACAGAGGAGAGCGAAGGGGCGGCACAGAGACCGAGGGAGAACACAGCCTGTACCCCGAACTACAGAGGAGAGCGAAGGGGCGGCACAGAGACCGAGGGAGAACACAGCCTGTACCCCGAACTACAGAGGAGAGGAAGGGGCGGCACAGAGACCGAGGGAGAACACAGCCTGTACCCCCAACTACAGAGGAGAGTGAAGGGGCGGCACAGAGACCGAGGGAGAACACAGCCTGTACCCCGAACTACAGAGGAGAGCGAAGGGGCGGCACAGAGACCGAGGGAGAACACAGCCTGTACCCCGAACTACAGAGGAGAGCGAAGGGGCGGCAAGAGACCGAGGGAGAACACAGCCTGTACCCCGAACTACAGAGGAGAGCGAAGGGGCGGCACAGAGACCGAGGGAGAACACAGCCTGTACCCCGAACTACAGAGGAGAGGAAGGGGCGGCACAGAGACCGAGGGAGAACACAGCCTGTACCCCGAACTACAGAGGAGAGCGAAGGGGCGGCACAGAGACCGAGGGAGAACACAGCCTGTACCCCGAACTACAGAGGAGAGGAAGGGGCGGCACAGAGACCGAGGGGAACACAGCCTGTACCCCGAACTACAGAGGAGAGCGAAGGGCGGCACAGAGACGGGAGAACACATGCCTGTACCCCGAACTACAGAGGAAAGGGAAGGGGCGGCACAGAGACCGAGGGAGGGAACACAGCCTGTACCCCGAACTAGAGGAGAGCGAAGGGTGCAAAAGACTAGTACTACGATAAGGGGTATACATATATACTGGGGTCCTCTCCTCCACACTAGAGGTACACAGGATAGGGGGTGTATATGGATATTGGGGTCCTCTTCCAACTAGGGGACAGGCAGGTATAGGGGGTGTATGATGGATATTGGGGTCCTCTCTCTCCACACTGGGGTACAGGCAGGTATAGGGGGTGTATGATGGATATTGGGGTCCTCTCCTCACTATGGAGGTACAGGCAGGTATAGGGGGTGTATGATGGTATTGGGGTCCTCTCCTCCACACTGGGGGTACAGGCAGTATAGGGGGTGTATGATGGATATTGGGGTCCTCTCCCTCCACACTGGGGTACAGGCAGGTATAGGGGGTGTATGATGCTTTTGGGGTCCTCTCCTCTACAGTGGAGGTACAGGCAGGTATAGGGGGTGTATGATGGATATTGGGGTCCTCTCTCTCCACACTGGGGGTACAGGCAGGTATAGGGGGTGTATGATGGATATTGGGGTCCTCTCCTCTATAGTGGAGGTACAGGCAGGTATAGGGGGTGTATGATGGATATTGGGGTCCTCTCTCTCCACACTGGGGTACAGGCAGGTATAGGGGGTGTATGATGGATATTGGGGTCCTCCTCCTCTATAGTGGAGGTACAGGCAGGTATAGGGGGTGTATGATGCTTTTGGGGTCCTCTCCTCTACAGTGGAGGTACAGGCAGGTATAGGGGGTGTATGATGGATATTGGGGTCCTCTCCCTCCACACTGGGGGTACAGGCAGGTATAGGGGGTGTATGATGCTTTTGGGGTCCTCTCCTCTACAGTGGAGGTACAGGCAGGTATAGGGGGTGTATGATGGATATTGGGGTCCTCTCTCTCCACACTGGGGGTACAGGCAGGTATAGGGGGTGTATGATGGATATTGGGGTCCTCTCCTCTATAGTGGAGGTACAGGCAGGTATAGGGGGTGTATGATGGATATTGGGGTCCTCTCTCTCCACACTGGGGGTACAGGCAGGTATAGGGGGTGTATGATGGATATTGGGGTCCTCTCCTCCACAGTGGGGGTACAGGCAGGTATAGGGGGTGTATGATGGATATTGGGGTCCTCTCCTCCACACTGGGGTACAGGCAGGTATAGGGGGTGTATGATGGATATTGGGGTCCTCTCCTCCACACTGGGGTACAGGCAGGTATAGGGGGTGTATGATGGATATTGGGGTCCTCTCCTCCACACGGGGGTACAGGCAGGTATAGGGGGTGTATGATGGATATTGGGGTCCTCTCTCTCCACACTGGGGGTACAGGCAGGTATAGGGGGTGTATGATGGATATTGGGGTCCTCTCCTCATAGTGGGGGTACAGGCAGGTATAGGGGGTGTATGATGGATATTGGGGTCCTCTCCTCCACACTGGGGGTACAGGCAGGTATAGGGGGTGTATGATGGATATTGGGGTCCTCTCCTCAATGGAGGTACAGGCAGGTATAGGGGGTGTATGATGGATTTGGGGTCCTCTCCTCCACAGTGGGGTACAGGCAGGTATAGGGGGTGTATGATGGATATTGGGGTCCTCTCCCTCCACACTGGTAGGCAGGTATCGGGAGAGGTATTGGGTGGGTGTATGATGTTTGGGGTCCTTTCTCACAGGGGTACAGGCAGGTATAGGGGGTGTATGATGGATATTGGGGTCCTCTCCTCTATAGTGGAGGTACAGGCAGGTATAGGGGGTGTATGATGGATATTGGGGTCCTCTCCTCCACACTGGGGTACAGGCAGGTATAGGGGGTGTATGATGGATATTGGGGTCCTCTCCTCCACATGGGGGTACAGGCAGGTATAGGGGGTGTATGATGGATATTGGGGTCCTCTCCTCCACACTGGGGGTACATGCAGGTATAGGGGGTGTATGATGGATATTGGGGTCCTCCCTCCACACTGGGGGTAACAGGCAGGTATAGGGGTGTATGATGGATATTGGGGTCCTCTCCCTCCACACTGGGGGTACAGGCAAGGTATAGGGGGTGTATGATGGATATTGGGGTCCCCTCCCTCCACACTGGGGTACAGGCAGGTATAGGGGGTGTATGATGATATTGGGGTGTGCACTCTAATAGGGTCTCACCCCCCGGATATCGGTGCAGGTACACATGTAGTATTGTCCCCGTCATCTCTTTCCCTCCTCTCGTTCGCCATCTTCGCTCCGTCACATCTTCTCCATCCACAGATTCCGCCATTGAGCTCTGCACCGGCAGCATCTTCCCGACACCGAGTGACAGATCAGCGTGCAGTCCGGAGAAACCGTCCCCGGAGGAGCAGGGAGGAGAGAAAGGTTCCGGGGCAGAAAGGTTCCGCCAGTCAGCAGAGTCCGGGGGAAGAAAAGCGGCGCACACTGGATGCCAAGAGATAGAGATAGAGAGTATAACACCCCCCCCCCGACCTGTGTGAGGACGAGGAGAGAGGGGGGATGAGGCGAGGATGATGAGGAGAGAGGGGGATGATGAGTGAGGGGGGACGAGGCAGGGAAAGAGGGCCAAGAGCGAGGGGGACGAGGAGAGAGGGGGACGAGGCGAGGATGATGAGGAGAGAAGGGGGATGAGGAGAGAGAGAAGGGGGGACGAGGAGAGAGAGAGGGGGGGGACGAGGAGAGAGAGAGGGGGGGGACGAGGAGAGAGAGAGGGGGGACGAGGCGAGGATGATGAGGAGAGAGGGGGACGAGGAGAGAGAGGGGGGGGGGGGGACGAGGAGAGAGGGGGGGGACGAGGCGAGGATGATGAGGAGAGAGGGGGATGAGGAGAGAGAGAAGGGGGGACGAGGAGAGAGAGAGGGGGGGGGGACGAGGAGAGAGAGAGGGGGGGGACGAGGAGAGAGAGAGGGGGGGGGACGAGGAGAGAGAGAGGGGGGACGAGGCGAGGATGATGAGGAGAGAGGGGGACGAGGAGAGAGAGAAGGGGGGGGGGGGGACGAGGAGAGAGAGGGGGGACGAGGCGGAGGATGATGAGGAGAGAGGGGGATGATGAGTGAGGGGGGACGAGGCAGGGAAAGAGGGCCAAGAGCGAGGGGGACGAGGAGAGGAGCAAGGAGGACAAGGCGAGGGGGTACGAGGAGAGGAGCGAGAGGGACGAAGAGAAGAGCGAAGGGGATGAGGCGAGGAGAGACAGGCGGCGAGGATGATGAGAGAGGGGGATGAGGAGTGAGGGGGGACGAGGAGGGGGACGAGGAGGGGAGCGAGGGGGACGAGGAGGGGACGAGGAGGGGAGCGAGGAGGACGAAGAGAAGAGCGAAGGGGATGAGGCGAGGAGAGACAGGCGGCGAGGATGATGAGAGAGGGGGATGAGGAGTGAGGGGGGACGAGGCGGGGAGCGAGGAGGACGAGGAGGGGAGCGAGGGGGAGCGAGGGGGACGAGGAGGGGAGCGAGGGGGACGAGGAGGGGACGAGGAGGGGGACGAAGAGAAGAGCGAAGGGGATGAGGCGAGGAGAGACAGGCGGCGAGGATGATGAAGAGAGGGGGATGAGGAGTGAGGGGGGACGAGGCGGGGAGCGAGGAGGACGAGGAGGGGAGCGAGGGGGACGAGGAGGGGAGCGAGGGGGACGAGGAGGGGACGAGGAGGGGGACGAAAGAGAAGAGTGAAGGGGATGAGGCGAGGAGAGACAGGCGGCGAGGATGATGAGAGAGGGGGATGAGGAGTGAGGGGGGACGAGGCGGGGAGCGAGGAGGACGAGGAGGGGAGCGAGGGGGACGAGGAGGGGAGCGAGGGGGACGAGGAGGGGAGCGAGGTGGACGAAGAGAAGAGCGAAGGGGATGAGGCGAGGAGAGACAGGCGGCGAGGATGATGAGAGAGGGGGATGAGGAGTGAGGGGGGACGAGGCGGGGAGCGAGGGGGACGAGGAGGGGAGCGAGGGGGACGAGGAGGGGACGAGGAGGGGAGCGAGGGGGACGAGGAGGGGAGCGAGGGGGACGAGGCGGGGAGCGAGGGGGACGGGGCGAGGGGGGACGAGGCGGGGAGCGAGGGGGACGAGGCGGGGAGAGAGGGGGACTGGGCAAAAATATCTCCAGAATTCGGCCTTTCCTCAGCCCTCAATCTACTAAAATGCTTGTGCATGCCCTCATCATCTCTCGTCTCGACTACTGCAACCTCCTCCTCTGTGGCCTCCCTGCTAAGACTCCTGCACCTCTCCAATCTGTCTATAACTCTGCTGCCCGACTAATCCCCCTCTCTCCTCGCTGCTCCCCTGTATCTCTCTTCTCGCTATTCCTCCACTGGCTTCTAATCCCCAGTGTATCCAATTCAAACTCCTAACACTGACCTACAAAGCCGTCCACAATCTGTCCCCTCCCTATATCTCTGAACTAATCTCCCACTATCTTCCCTCACGTAATCTTCGATCCTCCCCAGACCTCCTCCTCTCCTCCACATTTATCCATTCCTCTCACAACCACCTCCAAGATTTCTCCTGAAAATCCCTCATCCTCTGGAATTCTGCACCCCAACACGTCAGATTATCCACCACACCCGGATCCTTCATACGGAACCTGAAAACCATCTCTTCAGGAAAGCTACAGCCTGCAATGACCACGGTGCCGCCCCACCACCACCAGATCTGCCACCTCACTGCCACCGGAGCTGCTGCCCTACCGCCTCCAGAGCTGCCGCCTCTCTACCACCAGATCTGCTGCCCCACCACCAGAGCTGCCACCTCACTGCCACCGGAGCTGCCGCCTCTCCATCACCAGATCTGCTGCCCCACCACCACCAGAGCTGCCGTCTCTCCACCACCAGATCTGCCCCACCGCCACCGGAGCTGCCACCTCTCCACCCCCAGATCTGCTGCCCCACCACCACCGAAGCTGCCGCCTCTCCACCACCAGAGCTGCTGCCCCACCACCACCGGAGCTGCCGCCTCTCCACCACCAGAGCTGCTGCCCCACCACCACCAGAGCTGCCGCCTCTCCACCACCAGAGCTGCCACCTCACTGCCACCGGAGCTGCCGCCTCTCCACCACCAGATCTGCTGCCCCACCGCCACCGGAGCTGCCACCTCTCCACCCTCAGATCTGCTGCCCCATCACCACTGGATCTGCCGTTTGATATGAAGTCTAAATAAAGGAATGAGACACAGGTCCAAAACCTGTCACAAGTCTCCAAAGTAAGAGAGACCATGGTGACAGATGTGTGTGAGGTGGAGGAGGACGGTGTGAGGTGGAGGAGGACAGTGTGTGTGAGGTGGAGGAGGACGGTGTGTGTGAGGTGGAGGAGGACGGTGTGTGTGAGGTGGAGGAGGACGGTGTGTGTGAGGTGGAGGAGGACGGTGTGTGTGGGATGGAGGAGGAGGACAGTGTGTGTGGGATGGAGGAGAGAGGACAGTGTGTGTGGGATGGAGGACAGTGTGTGTGGGATGGAGGAGGAGGACAGTGTGTGTGGGATGGAGGAGGAGGACAGTGTGTGTGGGATGGAGGAGGAGGACAGTGTGTGTGGGATGGAGGAGGAGGACAGTGTGTGTGTGGGATGGAGGACTGTGTGTGTGGGATGGAGAAGGACTGTGTGTGTGGGATGGAGGACTGTGTGTGTGGGATGGAGAAGGACTGTGTGTGTGGGATGGAGAAGGACTGTGTGTGTGGGATGGAGGAGGACTGTGTGTGTGTGAGGTGAGGAGGACGGTGTGTGAAGGGGAGGAGGACGATGTGTGTGGGATGGAGGAGGAGGACAGTGTGTGTGTGGGATGGAGGAGGACTGTGTGTGGGATGGAGGAGGACTGTGTGTGTGTGTGAAGTGGAGGAGGACGGTGTGTGAAGTGGAGGAGGACGGTGAGTGTGGGATGGAGGAGGACGGTGTGTGTGAGGTGGAGGAGGACGGTGTGTGTGTGGGATGGAGAAGGACGGTGTGTGTGGGATGGAGGAGGAGGACAGTGTGTGTGGGATGGAGGAGGAGGGACAGTGTGTGTGGGATGGAGGAGGACGGTGTGTGTGGGATGGAGGAGGACAGCATGTGTGAGGTGGAGGAGGACGGCGTGTGTGGGGTGGAGGAGGACGGCGTGTGTGAGCTGGAAAAGGACGGAGTGTGAGGTGGAGGAGGGCGGGGTGTGAGGTGGAGGACGGACGGGGTGTGTGAGGAGGAGGACGGACGGGGTGTGAGGGGGAGGATGGTGGATGGGGTGTGAGGGGGATGGTGGACGGGGTGTGAGGAGGAGGACGGACGGGGTTGTGAGGAGGAGGACAGACGGGGTGTGAGGGGGAGGATGGTGGACGGGGTGTGAGGGGGATGGTGGACGGGGTGTGAAGGGGATGGTGGACGGGGTGTGAGGGGGGATGGTGGACAGGGTGTGAGGAGGAGGATGGACGTGGTGTGAGGGGGAGGACGGATGGGGTGTGAGGGGGAGGACAGACGGGATGTGAGGGGGAGGACGGACGGGGTGTGAAGGGGAGGACGGACGGGGTATGAGGATAATGGATGGGGTGTGAGGGGGATGGTGGACGGGGTGTGGGGGAATGGTGGATGGGGTGTGAGGAGGAGGATGGACGGGGTGTGAGGGGGAGGATGATGGACGGGGTGTGAGGGGGAGGATGGACGGGGTGTGAGGGGGATTGTCGGACGAGGTGTGAGGAGGATGATGGACGGGGGTGTGAGGGGGAGGATGGACGGGGTGTGAGGGGGAGGATGGACGGGGTGTGAGGGGGATGATGGACGGGGTGTGAGGGGGAGGATGATGGACGGGGTGTGAGGATAATGGATGGGGTGTGAGGGGGATGGTGGACGGGGTGTGAGGGGAATGGTGGATGGGGTGTGAGGAGGAGGATGGACGGGGTGTGAGGGGGAGGATGATGGACGGGGTGTGAAGGGGAGGATGGACGGGGTGTGAGGGGGATGGTCGGACGAGGTGTGAGGAGGATGATGGACGGGGTGTGAGGGGGAGGATGATGGACGGGGTGTGAGGGGGAGGATGGACGGGGTGTGAGGGGGAGGATGGATGGGGTGTGAGGGGGATGGTCGGACGAGGTGTGAGGAGGATGATGGACGGGGTGTGAGGAGGAGGATGATGGACGGGGTGTGAGGGGGAGGATGATGGACGGGGTGTGAGGGGGATGGTCGGACGAGGTGTGAGGAGGATGATGGACGGGGTGTGAGGGGGAGGACGGACGGGGTGTAAGGGGGAGGATGGACGGGGTGTGAGGAGGATGATGGACGGGGTGTGAGGGGGATGGTCGGACGAGGTGTGAGGAGGATGATGGACGGGGTGTGAGGGGGAGGACGGATGGGGTGTGAGGGGGAGGACAGACTGGATGTGAGGGGGAGGACGGACGGGGTGTGAAGGGGAGGACGGACGGGGTATGAGGATAATGGATGGGGTGTGAGGGGGATGGTGGACGGGGTGTGAGGGGAATGGTGGATGGGGTGTGAGGAGGAGGATGGACGGGGTGTGAGGGGGAGGATGATGGACGGGGTGTGAGGGGGAGAGATGGACGGGGTGTGAGGGGGATTGTCGGATGAGGTGTGAGGAGGATGATGGACGGGGTGTGAGGGGGAGGATGATGGACGGGGTGTGAGGGGGAGGATGGACGGGGTGTGAGGGGGATGATGGACGGGGTGTGAGGGGGAGGATGATGGACGGGGTGTGAGGATAATGGATGGGGTGTGAGGGGGATGGTGGACGGGGTGTGAGGGGAATGGTGGATGGGGTGTGAGGAGGAGGATGGACGGGGGTGTGAGGAGGAGGATGGACGGGGTGTGAGGGGGAGGATGATGGACGGGGTGTGAAGGGGAGGATGGACGGGGTGTGAAGGGGAGGATGGACGGGGTGTGAGGGGGATGGTCGGACGAGGTGTGAGGAGGATGATGGACGGGGTGTGAGGGGGAGGATGATGGACGGGGTGTGAAGGGGAGGATGGACGGGGTGTGAGGGGGATGGTCGGACGAGGTGTGAGGAGGATGATGGACGGGGTGTGAGGAGGAGGATGATGGACGGGGTGTGAGGGGGAGGATGATGGACGGGGTGTGAGGGGGATGGTCGGACGAGGTGTGAGGAGGATGATGGACGGGGTGTGAGGGGTGGACGGACGGGGTGTGAGGGGGAGGATGATGGACGGGGTGTGAGGGGGCGGACGGACGGGGTGTGAGGGGGAGGATGATGGACGGGGTGTGAGGGGGAGGATGATGGACGGGGTGTGAGGGGTGGATGGACGGGGTGTGAGGGGGAGGATGATGGACGGGGTGTGAGGGGGAGGACGGACGGGGTGTGAGGGGGAGGATGATGGACGGGGTGTGAGGGGTGGATGGACGGGGTGTGAGGGGATGATGGACGGGGTGTGAGGGGTGGATGGACGGGGTGTGAGGGGGAGGATGATGGACGGGGTGTGAGGGGGAGGATGATGGACGGGGTGTGAGGGGGATGATGGACGGGGTGTGAGGGGGAGGATGATGGACGGGGTGTGAGGGGGAGGACGGACGGGGTGTGAGGGGGAGGATGATGGACGGGGTGTGAGGGGTGGATGGACGGGGTGTGAGGGGGATGATGGACGGGGTGATGTGAGGAGGATGGACGGGGTGTGAGGGGGATGATGGACGGGGTGTGAGGGGGATGATGGACGGGGTGTGAGGGGGAGGATGATGGACGGGGTGTGAGGGGTGGATGGACGGGGTGTGAGGGGGATGATGGACGGGGTGTGAGGGGGATGGACGGGGTGTGAGGGGGATGATGGACGGGGGTGTGAGGGGGAGGATGATGGACGGGGTGTGAGGGGTGGATGGACGGGGTGTGAGGGGGATGATGGACGGGGTGTGTGAGGGGGATGGACGGGGTGTGAGGGGGGATGATGGACGGGGTGTGAGGGGGATGGACGGGGTGAGGGGGATGATGGACGGGGTGTGAGGGGGATGGACGGGGTGAGGGGGGGTTAATAATAATGATAATAATAATAATAAAGCTTTATTTATATAGCACCAACATATTCCGCAGCGCTTTACAATGTAGGTAGAGTACAGAAAATATACAGTAAGTAATTACAGTAGAGAACATATACAGCACAATAATGACGGGTGTGTGACGTTCATACTCTTGTATTATTGATGTGATGTCGCCTCTCTGTATCACGTGACACGTCCTGTGACTCCTCCCCTGTGGGCGTGTCTGTTGTGTTCCCGCCCGCGGCGCGCTGCACTCTGGGAAACGTTGGGCGCCATCTTGTCTCCGCTTTGTGCCGCCTCCTCACGGTCTCCGGTGATCTCCTGCTTCTTTCTCTCGGTCTCTTCTATACTCAGGATGGGAAGGAAGAAGAAGAAGCAGCTGAAGCCGTGGTGCTGGTATCCTTCAGTATGCGGGGGCCGCGGAGCTCCGTCATCACCTCACAGCGGGCCCCAGACCACCGGGCCCGGCCTCCACCTCACTATTACCCCCCACCGGCCCGGCCTCCACCTCACTATTCCCCCCCCCCCCGGCCCGGCCTCCACCTCACTATTCCCCCCCCACCCCCGGCCCGGCCTCCACCTCACTATTCCCCCCCCCCCCCCCGCCCACCTCATATTACCCCCCCGCCCGGCCTCCACCTCACTATTACCCCCCCCCGGCCCGGCCTCCACCTCACTATTACCCCCCCCCGGCCCGGCCTTCACCTCACTATTCCCCCCCCCCCCCCGGCCCGGCCGCTCCACCTCACTATTCCCCCCCCCCCCCGCCCGGCCCGGCCTCCACCTCACTATCCCCCCCCCCCGGCCCCGGCCTCCACCTCACTATTCCCCCCCCGGCTCGGCCTCCACCTCACTATTACCCCCCCCGGCCCGGCCTCCACCTCACTATTACCCCCCCCCGGCCCAGCCTCCACCTCACTATCCCCCCCCGGTCCGGCCTCCACCTCACTATTCCCCCCCACCACCAGCCTGGCCTCCCCCCAACCCCCCCCCGGCCCAGCCTCCACCTCACTATCCCCCCCCCCCCCCCCCGGCCTGGCCTCCACCTCACTATTCCCCTCCCCTCCGGCCCGGCCTCCGCCTCACTATTCCCCCCCAGCCTGGCCTCCACCTCACTATTCCCCTCCCCCCCCCCCCCCCCCCCCGGCCTCCACCTCACTATTCCCCTCCCCTCCGGCCTCCGCCTCACTATTCCCCTCCCCCCCGGCCCGGCCTCCGACTCACTATTCCCCCCAGCCCGGCCTCCACCTTGACCACCCTCCCCCGGGCTCAGCCCCCCACCCCCTTGGTGTGTGTGTGCCCTCCCCCCTCCCATTGGTGTGTGTGCCCTCCCCCCTCCCATTGGTGTGTGTGCCCTCCCCCCTCCCATTGGTGTGTGTGCCCTCCCCCCTCCCATTGGTGTGTGTGTGCCCTCCCCCCTCCCATTGGTGTGTGTGCCCTCCCCCCTCCCATTGGTGTGTGTCCTCCCCCCTCCCATTGGTGTGTGCGTGTGTCCTCCCCCCTCCCATTGGTGTGTGTGTGTGTCCTCCCCCCTCCCATTGGTGTGTGCGTGTGTCCTCCCCCCTCCCATTGGTGTGTGTGTGTGTCCTCCCCCTCCCATTGGTGTGTGTGTGTGTCCTCCCCCCTCCCATTGGTGTGTGTGTGTGTGTCCTCCCCCCTCCCATTGGTGTGTGTGTGTGTGTGTCCTCCCCCCTCCCATTGGTGTGTGTGTGTCCTCCCCCCTCCCATTGGTGTGTGTGTGTGTGTGTCCTCCCCCCTCCCATTGGTGTGTGTGTGTGTGTCCTCCCCCCTCCCATTGGTGTGTGTGTGTCCTCCCCCCTCCCATTGGTGTGTGTGTGTCCTCCCCCCTCCCATTGGTGTGTGTGTGTGTCCTCCCCCCTCCCATTGGTGTGTGTGTGTGTGTCCTCCCCCCTCCCATTGGTGTGTGTGTGTGTGTGTCCTCCCCCTCCCATTGGTGTGTGTGTGTGTGTCCTCCCCCCTCCCATTGGTGTGTGTGTGTGTGTGTCCTCCCCCTCCCATTGGTGTGTGTGTGTGTGTCCTCCCCCCTCCCATTGGTGTGTGTGTGTGTGTCCTCCCCCCTCCCATTGGTGTGTGTGTGTGTGTCCTCCCCCCTCCCATTGGTGTGTGTGTGTGTCCTCCCCCCTCCCATTGGTGTGTGTGTGTGTCCTCCCCCCTCCCATTGGTGTGTGTGTGTGTCCTCCCCCCTCCCATTGGTGTGTGTGTGTGTGTCCTCCCCCCTCCCATTGGTGTGTGTGTGTGTGTGTCCTCCCCCCTCCCATTGGTGTGTGTGTGTGTCCTCCCCCCCTCCCATTGGTGTGTGTGTGTGTCCTCCCCCCTCCCATTGGTGTGTGTGTGTGTGTCCTCCCCCCTCCCATTGGTGTGTGTGTGTGTGTCCTCCCCCCTCCCATTGGTGTGTGTGTCCTCCCCCCTCCCATTGGTGTGTGTGTGTGTCCTCCCCCCTCCCATTGGTGTGGTTGTGTGTCCTCCCCCCTCCCATTGGTGTGTGTGTGTGTGTCCTCCCCCCTCCCATTGGTGTGTTGTGTGTCCTCCCCCCTCCCATTGGTGTGTGTGTGCCTCCCCCCTCCCATTGGTGTGTGTGCCCTCCCCCCTCCCATTGGTGTGTGTGCCTCCCCCCTCCCATTGGTGTGTGTGCCCTCCCCCCTCCCATTGGTGTGTGTGCCTCCCCCCTCCCATTGGTGTGTGTGCCCTCCCCCCTCCCATTGGTGTGTGTGTGCCCTCCCCCCTCCCATTTGGTGTGTGTGTGCCTCCCCCCTCCCATGTGGTGTGTGTCCTCCCCCCTCCCATTGGGTGTGTGTGTGTGTCCTCCCCCCTCCCATTGGTGTGTGTGTGTGTCCTCCCCCTCCCATTGGTGTGTGGTGTGTCCTCCCCCCTCCCATTGGTGTGTGTGTGTGTCCTCCCCCCTCCCATTGGTGTGTGTGTGTGTCCTCCCCCTCCCATTGGTGTGTGTGTGTGTGTGTCCTCCCCCCCCATTGGTGTGTGTGTGTGTGTCCTCCCCCTCCCATTGGGTGTGTGTGTGTGTCCTCCCCCCTCCCATTGGTGTGTGTGTGTGTCCTCCCCCCTCCATTGGTGTGTGTGTGGTGTGTGTTTTTCCCCCCTCCTCAGTGTGTTCCCTCTCATGTCTGTTTCGGGCTTGTGATTAGTAGTCAGCAGGTCAGATGAGAGTTGTCTGCTATTACCTAGAGTTGCAGGACGTTGCGGACGCCTTGTGGAGTTTGTTGCTGTGTATTCATTTGGTTGCACTTTGTAAATGTTTCCTGGGGATGAGGGAGTTATTGTAGGAATCATTTCCTGCTCTAGTACAGACTTGTCAGTATTGTTGAGTCCTTAATGGCTGCAGGTACTGCAACCGAGACTTCGATGACGAGAAGATCCTCATCCAGCACCAGAAGGCCAAACACTTCAAGTGCCACATCTGTCATAAGAAGCTGTACACGGGGCCTGGCCTGGCCATACATTGTATGCAGGTGAGTGTCGGGGTCATATGGCGGCATGCAGTGTGTGGGGGTATCTGGTGTGCGGGGGCACACCGTGTGTGATGTGGGGGGAGAGGTGGTGACGGCACCTCTATTCCTCTGTATCCTGCCGTGTGTGGACACTGACTGCTCTCTCCGTAGGTCCATAAGGAAACAATTGATGCCGTACCCAATGCCATCCCAGGCAGGACAGACATTGAACTGGAAATCTATGGAATGGAAGGGATTCCTGAGAAAGATATGGAAGAGAGGAGGAGAATGCTGGAGCAGAAGACACAAGGTACGTCCGTTACGGCCAGCGCTGGCCGGCTGCTCCGGCTCCTCTGCTCCTTCTCATGTGGTTTCTTCTCTTCCAGCCGATGGACAGAAGAAGAAGCAGGACGACTCTGATTATGACGATGATGACGACTCTGGCCCATCCAGTGCATTCCCAGCACAGATGCACCATCAGGGCTACCTGCCGGGGCTACATGGACTTGCGGGTGGTCCAGGCATGCCTCCTGGTGAGCTCCCCTGTGGATAGATGCCCCATATCTTACTCTGTGCTATAGCTGTAGTATACGATGCTCCCCTATCTCTCTGTGTGGTATACAATGCTCCCTACTTTTTTGTGTGCTATGTGTTGTATATGATGCTCGTAACTGACTTTGCAGCCCAGGCAGTGTTCATGCAGCTGACTGTACCGCACTATTAGGGCAGAGACCTACTATACGAGCTGCATGCAAGTGTCTCACATCTCGCATGAATTGCCCGGCCCTGCCTTTCTGAATGGGATTGTGGAGCTCCACAATCCCAATCAACTCCACGCTCCCATTCAGAGAGGCAGGGGCCAGGTGACTTATGAGAGATGCATGTGAGACACTTGCATACTTCTCGCATAGTGTGCGATTGCCCATCGTAAGGTATCAGGGCTGTGGAGTTTGTCGGCCATTTTGGTGGAGTCGGAGGTTTGGTTACTGACTCCCCAGCCCTGGTTCAGATGTGTAAAGGTTAATGCTGTTTGTAGCTTCTTGGTTGTAACGCGCCTTTTTGCATATAACCTGTTTGTTTCAGGAATCCCTCCTCTAATGCCCACGGTGCCACCTCTGATGCCCGGCATCCCCCCGGTTATACCTGGGATGCCCCATGGGTCAGTATCCGAGGCATCTTAGTTTTTTGTAGTCGTTCTCCAGGGTTTGAAGGCTTCTGACTTGTTCCTGTTTTCTTTTTTTTCAGGATGTTACAGATGGGTGGCATGATGCACCCCCATGCCCCTGGCATTCCTCACATGTTGGCCGGATTGCCTCCAGGTGTGTTGTCTGACAGATGTGAGCAGCCATAGTGATTCATGAGTGTATGATCCCCCTCCATGATGCTCTGCTCTATTCTTTCAGGTGTGCCGCCACCGGTGGGCCCTCGTCCAGGTATCCCAGCCGTTACACAAGCTCAGCCCGTGTCCGCTCCTGGTGTTAGTAGACATCCATCTCCCAGTACATCGGCACCAGCTGTGCCCAAGCCACTCTTCCCCAGCGCTGGGCAGGTAAGGATCTCTTGTCTGAGCTGAGACCCTTTGTGTTCTTGACCTAAACGTCCAGCCTTGTAACGAGGGGGGCATTAATTGTGCATCATTCTCTACACTATATTCCTCATCATCTTAGTGTGTATGCGAGACCGGTGTCTGCTTCCGGTAGTCACTTAGTGAAGTGGTTGTCCATTCACGGGTAGTGGTCACCTGTATGCTGACAACAGGGACTCTCTCGCGTCTAGGATAATGGAGGGCTCTGATTCATGTGGTCTATGTGGGGGCTTGGTGACCTGGGTTGTTAATTGGGGGGTGCAGTCACCTCTGGATGGTTATGATGGAAGGGTGCTCGGTCACCTCTGGGCTGCATGTGGGGGAAGGTGGGGGGGCTCTGGAACCTCCGGGCTGCGTGAGGGGGAAGGTGGGAGGGCGATCGTTTGTATATGGGAAGGGGGGGGGGCTCAGTCACCTCTGGACTGCTGGGACAGCGGGGGGCTGTATATTGGGGGGGGTCTCTTCTCAATGCTTCCTCTCTTTGTGCCACAGATGGGACCCCCGGTCACCAGTTCAGCTCCATCGTCCTCCAGCTCAGAGAGCCTTTCTGCACCTACTAAAGTTCTGTTTCCTAGTGCTGCACAAGTATGCAGGATATCGCAGTATTCACTAGTTTCTGCTTCACTATTAACCCTTTGGACTTCTGTCCACTTTACATTATCCAAACAAGAGATCAAACACTAAAATGAAGAACATGAATTGTCTTTAGTCTAAAGGGTTAATGCATGCATTGCATTTACTGCGCGTTGTTGGCTTAGTGCATGAATGTGTGGCCCCCTGATCTGTGCAACATCAGCAGTGTAAACCACCTCATAATTATAGCCTGCGATAGGACGGGCCCTGCTGCCGTCAGAAAAGAGAATGGTATACAGGAGGGGAGGTGTATATATGCTCCAGGACGGGGGAGATCTGTGAATGTACTATGTCAGACTAGTGATGCTCGTCCTCGTTGGCGCGTGGCGGCGATGGCTGGTCCTCGTTGGCGCGTGGCGGCGATGGCTGGTCCTCGTTGGCGCGTGGCGGCGATGGCTGGTCCTCGTTGGCGCGTGGCGGCGATGGCTGGTCCTCGTTGGCGCGTGGCGGCGATGGCTCGGCTGGACTCCCATCTTCTCCCACGTCTTGGAGCTTACCCCCTCTCATTGGTGTGTGAGTGATGCGACTTTGCTCTATATTTCGTGCTTGGTTTTACATCCTCCATCTTTAGTCGTTAAAGTGACGGCGTAAATTTTTCTCCCGTCAGGCCCCAGCAACAGTGGCCGGACCTGTGGGCACAGACTTTAAGCCCTTGAACAGTGCAACCATTACAACGTCGGAGCCTCCTAAAGCAACGTTTCCCGCTTACACCCAATCAACCATGTCAACCACTAGCACCACAAATAGCACTGCTGCTAAACGGCTGCTTCCATAACAAGTAAGCCCGCTACCCTGAGTACTACTAGTGCGACTAGTAAGTTGATCCATCCAGATGAGGATATATCACTGGTAAGTGTCGGTGGCCCGCACTTCTCTAGGATCCCATGTCACCTGTTACAGCATTTCATTCTTATGTCCTTCACATGTAAATCCTGTAGCTCGCTCTAATGGAGCCTTGTTTCTTTTGTTTGTTTTTTTTTTTTGCCAATTTTCAGGAAGAGAAGCGTGCCCAGCATCCGAAATACCAGCGTAACTTGCCACGGCCAGGCCAGGCCCCCATGGGGAGTCATGCAAACCCTCTTGGAGCTATGATGGCACCACAGCCTGGCATCCCACCTCAGCAGCCTGGCATGAGGCACCCTATGCCCCCTCATGGTGAGTTGGTTGTAATCAGACCTCTCCGGTAAGACTTGTTGGCAGTGAATGGGAGATGTCTGGACGATTAGACAATCTTGCTCGTGTATGTGCTGGTTACAGTCATGATCATTGTTATTGTGGAATATCTCCTAGGAAAAAAAAATATTACATGAAACAACTCTTTTGTATGAACCAAATGATAAACAATTGGAGGGAAAAATAAGAACCTAAATCCAGCCCTCCCCTCCTTTCCCGGAAATGCTCATTTATGGTCAGATGTGCGTGGGCGCAGACTAACATTGGACTTGCTATTCGGACGAGTACCCAAGTATTACAAGTAATCGGTACCCGGTACCAATTACGAGTATTTCACTACTCGCTCATCACTGTAATGCTATTAAGAAGTTTGTCAAGCATGAAACAGTCAGGAACCTCCCTGGAAGTGGAGGGGAAAGAGAAACATTGACAAGATATGTCTTCAAAGGTTGGTGCGAATGGTGGAAAAAAACACATCAAACCTGGGACAGTCTTTCAACAAGTACCATATGCCGCACACTAAACCAGGCAGAGCTGTATGGGCGAAGGCCAAGGAAGAAACCATCGCTGAAAGAAAGACATTAACAGGAATGACTGATCTTTGCTAAAGACAAAGCACAATCCTGGGAAAATGTGTGGATGATGAATCATAAATCGACCTTTTTGTCAGTGCAAAGCAACAGTTTATTTACAGACGGCGCAATGAAGGTTATAAGGAATAGAACACCCTACCACCAGTTCAGCATGGTGGAGGATCCATAATGCTGTGGGGCTGCTTTGCTGTGTTTGGTACTGGAGGTCTTGGCCGTATCACAGGAATCAGAGAAGTTATTATGAGACTTTGCAGCAAAATGTCCAACCCAGTGTAAGAAAGCGTTGTTCTCTAGCAAGACATTGACTCAGTCTATTCAAAACTACACATGAATGGTGGTGTCCTAAAACAATAGTGTATTCGGGCGTCGGAGATTAGGCCAGGGAGGATGGTAGCTCTTAAGGTACCGTCACACAAGGCAATATTGCTAGGAATTTCACTGGCAATTTGCTGGTTGCAGAGAAATCATGGACACATTGTTCTATTTTCTTGCTGTGTACAAATGTAACAATGTGTCCATGATTTCACTGCAACCAGCACAGTGCCAGTGACATTGCCTGCAATATTGACGCGTGTGACGGTACCTTTTTAAGGATGTTTAATAGTAGCAATCAGGAAAGGTTAGTACAATAATCTGAACAATCCCCCTCCACTAGACTCCCAGATATTACCCGTAGGAGCGCCCTCCTGTTCTTATTCCTCCCAGCAATGAGCTGAAATCTGCAATCGGGGAAAAAGAATCTGCAAACATTCAAGAGCAACAAACTGCAAAGGAAGAGAAAATCCCAGCAGAGAAGAGCAAGAAGCATCTGGAGGCTTCATCAATGCCAAAGGGGGCGACTAAGTATTAATTGGGGGCCGTTAGCGCTGCACAGGATGGTTATTATGTTTCTTTGAAATTTATAACAAGTTGACAACGGGTCATTCCATGTCAAGTGATCCAAAAATGAATATTTTTTTTTTCCCCGTCATCCGTTAATTTTTTACAGATTTTTAAAGTTGTAAAAAAGTGTGAGTTTTGGCCTGGTATGACTTTACATTTTCTATCATAACTCAGGCTATAAATAAGATAGAGAAACAAAATAAACCCCATTCTGCTCAGCACTGTACAGGCTTTCACCAGATCTGTCACAAGAGGATCGCTGCTAATATTTTACCCATGTGAACGCAAAACTTTTAAAACACATTTCTGAAATATCGGTTTAATTTACAAATCCCATAAAATGCCCCTGTGTCTGCTCTGCTCCTCACCTCATCTGTACCAAAATTCAAGTTGGGATCATATTTTAAAATATTTTACTATTATAGCATCAATGGGTCATTACATATTAAAGGGATCCTGTCGCCTCCAAAAAGCCACCTAAGCTAAAAAATCATGTCCCTGCAGCATATTAACACTAATCTCCTTTTGTCTCCTAAAAGCATCTTGTGAAAGTAGATAAAAACTATTTAATACTCCCTCATTAGTGATTATAATTAGCAGGGGCTATATTCTTAAGTCACCAGGGCATGTTGTTTTGCAGCCTCCTGGATCCACCCTCTCTCTGTGCTGCTGTGATGTGGAGCTGAAGGCAGGACTAATGATTTGCATTCTGTGAGTGATAGAGAGGGGGAGGGTAAAGCCTGCACAAGCAAAGCAGCACAGAGATAGGCCGGATCCTGGAGGCTGCAAAACAACACTCCCTAAGGGCTAAAGAATATAGCCCCTGCTAATTATAATCACTAATGAGGGAGTATAAAATCGTTTTTATGCACTCTCACAGGATGCTTTTAGGAGACAAAAGGAGTGTGAGATTAGTGATAGGATGCTGCAGGGACATGATTTTGTAGCTTTGGAGGTGACAGGATCCCTTTAAGTGATCTAAATATGAATATTTTTGTACCTGATATCTTTAGATTTTTTTAAAAAAAAATTTTCCATATGAAGTACTATTTAACTTTAGTTACAAATATAAAGTTTTGAAGTTTTTTCTAAAGTTAATTTTTTACAGATTTTTAAAGTTTTAAAGTGCGAATTTTGGCCTGGTATGGCTTTACAATATTATCTCATATTTTTCATACCTGTATTGATTGATGGATTTATATGAAACATCCAATCTTGGACCGGCCTAAGATTTATTTTTTTTCTTGTGTCCAGTTTTTTTAAAGGATTGTAACAGAATATGTGATCAAATATTGTTCCTTTGAGAAGTTGCAGCCATTGCTGTGTGAGAAAAATACAGTTAATATTAAGGAACAAAGATGGGTAATAAGATTTACAGAACGCTTGAGATAGAACTGTGAGACTATAAAGTGAATATTGAAGCTCGCGCATATGCAGCTTTTTCTGTCTGCGGATAAACACTGCGGTTTTGGCAGCTTTTTTTTCCTGTCTAGCCTGAGTTATGAGGAGAAATGTAAAGGCAACAACACAATAAATTCACACTTTTTCCAAACTTTGAAAATCAATTAAAAATAATTTTTTCTTTTCACATTTTGCATTGTCTGACCTGCCATTATCAAATAACAAAATCTCAAAAGAATTAAAAATATAGAGATAATAATCATTGGTTCACTTGACATGGAATGACCCCACGTTGCATTACTTTGCCCACTGAGCATATATGTTTGGTATATTTCCATTTATTTCTGACTATATTGTACAGGGAGCCAATAATGGTGATCAGTAGTGTACGTTGCGATCTATAGGTCAGGCCGTAGTGATATCGAATCTTTCCTCTTACTCTGTTCCTCTTCTCTCCCGCAGGTCAGTATGGCAACCCGCACCAGGGCATGCCTGGATTTCACCCTGGTGCAATGCCTCCATTTGGACAAGCACCACCTATGGTCCAGTACCAGGGTGGACCCCCCGGCCACTGATGGGAATGCGACCCCCTGTCATGTCTCCAGGCGGCCGCTACTGACCGTGCTGCACTAATAGGTTTGGAGATTAACCCTTTCTCACCTTGTGCTGTGTACATAGCTGCGCTTCATCTTTTCCCCCCGATACCAGGACCTGTCGGACATTTCTTTTACACTGGGGAGGGTGTATTTTTTTTGTTGTTGTTTTTTTTATATATATTATTTCCGGGGAGGGACTTAAGAACGGACACTTTCCTGATGTGACAATTTATACTGTATGGCTTCTTTCCCATCTAGGTTTTTAGAAGTGGCGTATAGTAAATTTGGTTCGTTTAATTGTGAAGGCGCCCAATACCTCCACAAGGCAAGTCCTGTCCCATTACTTTGCTGTATGTAAGGTTGACGCCTTCACAGCTCCTCCAGGGCTGTTGGACTCTTGGTCCCCAACTGTGGTTGGTGAGGGCAGTAATGTCATTGTATCCAATGTCCTCTCGCCTCTGTATTGTTCACTTGCGCATTATATAATAAAACCAGAGAAAATGGTCCGACTTCTTATTTGCCAGCTGTGGATCCGCTCCCAGGTTTGTACATTGCATGTGATTGGAGGCTCGTCCTCCGTCATCCTCACTAATGGGTTATTGCATGATGTATCTGTATCTGACCTGTACTCGCTGGTGTCCAGGTCTGCCTCCGGTGTTGCAGAACCCGCCGAGGAGAGGCCGTCGGTGCCGATACCAGTGATTGGGTCCAATGATTGTAGACTGTAGATCCGTTCAATGATGCATGTATTTCGCCTCAGTTACTGAATCCTGTTCTAAAACGAGCCTTTCTCTTCTCCCCATAGCACGGCCCTAGCACAGGCTGAGTCTCAGTGTTACCCTATTCTATCTGAGGCAAGTGGCATTTATTTTCTTCAGGGGCCCTCACAGCCTGAGCTGTTGGATATATATGTCCCCAAACTTGCAGCAAGTTTGGTGAAGGCCCCTGCTGTTTTCTGTAATGTAGGGATTCTGCTGGTTCATTGCTGTTTTAACAAAATTTGCTGCATTAAATCCCCATGCACTGCCACATCAGCAGGTGACGGAGGGGCCGGGCACATTACTTGGTGTGACCAGTGCCCCCAGATTCAGTAGGACAGACTCCTGACTTGTACTCTGCTGCACACGGTGGGGGGGGGGCTCCTGCACACAGTGGGAGACTTCATGTTAAAAGGAATCTCACCACATTTGACCTATCTAAACTATTAATATGGACATACAGGTTATAGACGGCTGACAATAATCCTCCCTGTCTACCTCATATCAGATGCCTTGTGAACAACAAGGGAAACCTTGCCCGGACACGGAAAGGATTGACAGCTCTTTCTCGATTCTGTGGGTGGTGGAGTGATTTGTCTGGTTAATTCCAACAATGACCAAGACTCTGGCATGTTAACTAGCTATGCAACCCCCCCCCCCAGTGGTCCACGTCCAGCTCCTAGGGACAAGTGGTGCTCAGCCACGTGAGATGACCCGCCGAGGAGCTTCCGGGGAACCAAAGTCTTTGGGTTCCGGGGGGAAGTATCGTTGCAAGGCTGAAACTTAAAGGAGGGGGCTCGCTCGTTTGAGTGAGAGGACGATACTGAGAGCTGGGCAAAATGGCTGCTATAGGAATAGGTCCGAATATATCCCATATTCCTTACACCTTGTAGAATGAGCCTCTTTTATCGCTTTATATATGTTACTTATATATATTATTTATTCCAAGCTATGTGGTGGATGCTGCTTGGAGAAAATTCTGCCTCCAGAGCTTATCTACTATATAAAAGCCCTATCCAGTCTAAGTTTTTCACAAAAATAGCACCACATATAGGGCATCATGGCTATTACAAAAGGCAGACTGTCCTAGGATGCAGCATCACACAGGAGGCACCGAAATGACTAATCTATGGAGTACAGATCTATCAGGCCGTCACAGGATGCAGCATCCCGCCTCGTTATCTATAACAACATTAATGGTATTTAGCATACACATCTACAGTGAAGGAAATAAGTATTTGATCCCTTGCTGATTTTGTAGTTTGCCCACTGACACAGACATGAACAGTCTATTATTTTAAGGGTCGGTTAATTTTAACAGTGAGAGAAGATCAGAAATAAAATCCAAAATATCTCATTGTCTGATATAAATGTATTTGCATGTTGCAGAGAGAAATAAGTATTTGATCCCTCTGGCAAACAAGACATAATACTTGGTGTAAACCCTTGTTGGCAGCACAGCAGTCAGACGTTTCTTGTAGTTGATGATGAGGTTTGATGTCAGGAGGGATTTTGCTCCGCTCCTCTGTGCAGATCATCTATAAATTATTAAGATTTTGAGGCTGTCGCTTGGTAACTCGGAGCTTCAGCTCCTCCATACGTTTCTATGGGATTAAGGTCTGGACACTGGCTAGGCCACTCCATCACCTTAATGTGTTTCTTTTTGAGCTGCTCCTTTGTTGCCTTGGTTGTATGTTTTGGGTCATTGCTGTGCTGGACGATCCAGCCATGGCCCATTTTTAATGTCCTGGAGGAGAGAAGGAGGTTGTCACTCAGGATTTTATGGTACATGGCTCCATCCATTGTCCCACTGATGCGGTGAAGTCGTCTTGTGCCCTTAGCAAAGAAACACCCCTAAAACATAATGTTCCCCCGCCATGCCTGACTGTGGGGATGGTGTTCTGTGGATCATAGGCAGCATTTCTCTACCTCTAGTTGAGTTAATGCCAAAGATCTCAATGTTTGGGAGAAGGTGATGTGCTCACAGGAGACAATCACTCTCACAATCACCAAGGTGTCATTGGTACCTTCAGACGGGGGCAATGTGCCTTCTGGATCAGGGGGACTGTGCGGCTCTGCAGGATTTAATCCATTATGGTGTAATGTGTTACCAATGGTTTTCTTGGTGACAGTGGTCCCAGCTGCCTTGAGATCAGTAACACGTTCCCCCGTGTAGTTTTAGGCTGATCTCTCCCCTCCTCATGATCCTGGATCCCCCTGTGTAGATTTAGGCTGATCTCTCCCCTCCACATGATCCTGGATCCCCCTGTGTAGATTTAGGCTGATCTCTCCCCTCCTCATGATCCTGGATCCCCCTGTGTAGATTTAGGCTGATCTCTCCCCTCCTCATGATCCTGGATCCCCCTGTGTAGATTTAGGCTGATCTCTCCCCCTCCTCATGATCCTGGATCCCCCTGTGTAGATTTAGGCTGATCTCTCCCCTCCTCATGATCCTGGATCCCCCTGTGTAGATTTAGGCTGATCTCTCCCCTCCTCATGATCCTGGATCCCCCTGTGTAGATTTAGGCTGATCTCTCCCCTCCTCATGATCCTGGATCCCCCCTGTGTAGATTAGGCTGATCTCTCCCCTCCTCATGATCCTGGATCCCCCCTGTGTAGATTAGGCTGATCTCTCCCCTCCTCATGATCCTGGATCCCCCCTGTGTAGATTAGGCTGATCTCTCCCCTCCTCATGATCCTGGATCCCCACGAGGTGAGATCTTACATGGATCCCAGATCGATGTGGATTGACCTCATTGTGTATTTCCTCCATTCTCTCCCTATTGCCCCCACAGGTGTCTCTTCTCCCCCAGCTTTGTCTTCCTTATGGTCTTGTAGCACATTCCAGCCTTGTGCAGGTCTGGGATCTTTTCCCTGACATCCTTACAAAGCTCTGTGCTCTTCCCATGTTGTAGAGGTTACAGGTGACTGATTCATTGTGTGGACAGGAGACAATGTAACACAGCTGTGTGTAATGCAGGAACCGATAACTGCTCTGTAGGGGCCACAACTCCTAATGGTTGGGAGGGATCCAATACTTATTTCTCTCTGCAAAATGCAAATCGGCAGTGGGCAAACTTACAAAATCAGCAAAGGAATAAATAATTACTTCCTTCACTATATCTACTTTGTTTGCAGGTTATACAATTCTATTGCTGAGTTTTAAAGGTTCCTATTTTTCATTTAATTTCATGACCTGAAACATTAACATGGTTCAACAAATGCTCACCCGGGTTCTAGACTCACACGAGGTGATACAATCTGGCCCCCGGCTAGTTATATATAAAGGGGAGTTACCAGTGTGAGACGAGTCACTGCCACAGACGAGAGCTGCAATTTGACTTCTTGCAAACACAATTTTTGTAGCTCTGCTATATTTCAGCAATGTTGCACCCTGTCTGCCTGTGACGCTGGTTTCACACTTGCGTACTTTGCAATCCATTTGCTTGCATGAAATTCATGCAACTCCCTGGATACGCATCGACACCCACAGATCCGCGCAAAAGGATGCCCACGCAATGTTTATTAATGAATCTGTCACCAGAGATATGGGTGGGAGGAGCTGGACCTCACTTCTGAGCATGCTCAGTGCAGCAAAAGACATCAGTTTTTCATAGAGTTCTATTTTAATTCATGACGTATAGTTATGGATCCGTGAGCATCAGATTGTCTGCATGTTTTTCATGTGAGCCCCAAAATGCAGCATTTGGTGTTTTTGGGGATGTGACAAAATGATGACAACTGGATGCACACGCAAGACACGTCACCATTGAAAATCAATAGAGACAAAAACTAATCAGTGTCTATCCATTTCAAAACAAATAATATATCATATTAATCTATGTAGCGCTATTCCATAGCACTTCACATACATCATCACTGTCCCTATTGGGGCTCACTATCTAATCCTATCAGTCTTTGAAATGTGGGGGGAAACCCACACAAACAGGGACGTAACTACCACAGGTGCAGGGGTTGTGATCGCACCTGGGCCCTGCAGCCTTTGGGGCCCCAAAAGTCCCTTTGGCCTATACAAAGAGACTAATACTATTAAAGATTTGCAATAATTAGGGGTCCCGGTTGGAGCTTTTGCATCGGGGCCCATGAGCCTGAAGTTACGCCACTGCACGCAAACATGGAGGAGGACATATAAACTCCTTACAGATGTTGTCCTTGGTGGGATTTGAGCCCAGGACCCCAGTGCTGCAAAACTGCAGTGCTAAGCCACCGTGGCACCACGGGTGCTATAAACGGTGCAGTATATGCACAATTCAGTACACAAAGGTAGAAACAGATTGCAAAATACCCAAGTGTGAAATCAGCCTTAGATGGAGGCTGCAGATGTGTCCAATATAATCACACAGGAACATAGAGCGTCCGCCACTGGTAACACCTACTTCTAGATATAATAATCTATGGAGGTGGAGTTATCTTCCAGGCAGCATCCTGCCCATAGTCTGACTGTTACATAGTGATAAAAGATGATTTCTCCACAACAAGGATACTGTCAGCCGTCTGTAACCTATATGCACAAATTAATACTTTAGAAAAGTGAAATGTGTAACAGCACATAATTGAAACTGTTTATCCAGCCGTCACTGGTGCAGACGTCCGTCTGTCTGCAGCATCGGACGCCTGACTCTCTTGTCTTGTGCTTTAATGTGGGGTGTCCAGAAGTCAGACACATCAATATGTCATGTATGTGCACAATGCTGCTCAATCAGATCTGTGTGACCAGGACCAACTTCTGTATCGCTGACTCCTCAAGACTCTCCATAGTGTCCTGCCCATAGATTAACAGTGTGGTTTGTACATTTTTTTCCTACTATCAGTGTCGCTGTTTGGCGGTGGAAATGCACCCGCACTATGAGCACGTCGGCTCCCTGTGGGGCGGATGGCACACTGTCTAGGAATACAGCTGTTGGACCTCAGTGCACCCCCGATCCCCGTTGTGTTCACTCCTCCCTGCCTCAAATACCCTCCGTACCCAGCCTATGTGCTGACCCATCCAGGCTGCCATACCCTGCACCTCTGCGGTCTCTCTAACAATGGATTTATGGCTGTGTCACAGCACTGTGGAAAAACAGCAGGAAGGTGTGGAATAAATGCTGGAAAGTCAGAAACTTCATACATAAAGGTATGAAAGGTTTATTAACAATATACAACTGGGAAAAAGAGAGAAATGTAAATCCCCTCAGTGTTCAGTGACCGCCCGTCTCCTCCATCCTCTTATTTGGTGACCGCCCATCTCCTCTGTCCTCAGTATTTGGTGATTACACGTCTTCTCCATCCTCCGTATTCACTGACCGCTTTTTACCTCCATGTTCGGTGACTGCCCGTCTCCCCCATCCGGGATTTTACCTGACTGGGTTAGTGCTTTTCAGAGACCTACAGCAGTGAAGAAGCCCTGAAGACTGAGTGTGAGGTTGTTTATAGAGGATGTTTATCATAGGTCACTAGCAGAAAAGAGGATGGGTAGGCTGGTAGACAAAGGTGAGATGTAAGCTGGTGCAGAACTGTGGAGAGAACAGTGTGGCAGAGATGAGGGAATGTAGTGCAGAGCAGTGCTGTGAAGAGGACGGGTGGAGTGGTAGACAGGGATGAGATGTAGGGTAGTGCACTATAATGTGCTGTAATCTGGGGTGTCCAGATGTCAGACACATCGATATGTCATGTGGAGAGGACGGGTAGACTGGTAGACAAGGATGAGATGTAGGGTGGTGCAGAACTGTGGAGAGGATGGCTTGGTAATAGAGATGAGCTGTCGACGAGATGGGGTGTAGGGTGTTGCAGCACTGTGCTGAAGGCAGGAAGGTGACAGATGAGGAGGAGATATAGGGTGGTGCAAATCTTGATGAGGATGGATAGGGCTTTTACACTAGATGGGATGACGGGTGGCAGAGCTCTGTGGGTGGCTATATCACTTCCAGGACTGTCCTCATTCTTAAAGCCATTTATAGATGTGTCCACTACTAGGACCAACCCTTCTCCATCTACTTATTTCCCCCCCCATGTAAAATTAAAAACCCTGTACTCTCCTCCTGTTCTGCTGCAGTTCCAGCGCTGTCTGGTAAAGGTGACTCTTGTGACACGCAAGCCCGGCATTCAATTATGTGAGCTGTGGTTACCTTAAATTGCTGAAACGGCAGAATGGGAGTATAGAGTTTATTTTACATGAGGGGAAACAAGTTGATTGAGAAGGGGCTGTCCTAGTAGTACCTGCCTGGATTTGTCCGCATTGAGGACACCATTAATCTTGACCAAATTCACAACTCCATCTGCTGTAATGGCACCCCAGACTCTCCCCCGTGCTCCACTGCAGAATCTCATTATTGAGCTACTCTCCAGCCCCATGGGAATAATCTGCTTCTGTTACAAATATATCACCTCATGCTGGAGACTGCTGACATTACTCCCCAGTTACTATATTTTCCTACATAGTGGTGTAACTTGTCTTGTTTCCATGCGGAAGGTTTGGTTTTTGGCCACGACTTCATGCCAGACTCCTGCAGTAGATGGTGCAGCTTGTTCCCTGTGTTCTGAGTTGATGGCACTGCTGGACATCTTCATGATGTGTCTCACCTGCTGCTCCACATTTCCCTGTCCATCTGCTGCTGTGTCTACCCTTCTTAATTGCTCACATCTTCCTGTTGCTTTCTGAATGGTTCATCCTGAAACTCAAGTTGCCTTGATATCGTTACTGGGAGAGTCCTTGCTGATGCAGTAGAACTACCCGGTGCCTTGTTGCTGCACTCAGTCTTGTCATATTGTGTAACTTGTAGAGCGATCTGCCTACCACATTCACCTTCTGCACGGTTGTTGGCTGTGTTTTAATTCTACGTATGCATATGATAATCATTGTCCTGTTTTGGTGTATTTGGTTCCTCATATACCCGACTGTAAACCTAAAAAAGCATGGTCACAAATTGATTTACATTTCTCTTTTTCTTTCCATTTGGTTAATTGCTATAATGAAACAGTTCACTTTTTATGCTGCAACATTATTTCCACACCCGCCTAAAACTTTTGCACATTTCTGTAATGTACTGAGCAGATCGTCACTAAATCCTGGGGAAGAGCGTGCACATTGTATCTAGTGATGAGCGAGCACTACCATGAGCAACTAGAGTACGGAGTATGATGGAAGTCAATGGGATACGCAGAAGGTTCCGTTGACTTCCATTATATTCAGTATTTGGGTTTTACCCGTTCGACCTTGTTTTGAGGGCTGAGCGCCTGAGCATGGTAGTGCTTGCTCAACACTAGTTATATCCAACACCAGCTGTTATGAAACAGCTTTAACGCTTTGAGCTGATGTTTGTGGGTCCCTTCTGTCAGGTCTGGTATAGTTCAGTACTTCATCAGGACCCCATCCTCGGGCAGCATTTCAATTATGTTCTGCCCACCCATTCAAGGGCTTCCATCTCCATGCTGAAGAATGGAAAAGCTGTGCATAGGAGTGAAATAGAGCCTCAGCTCAACAAACAAAAGGGGGTCTCGGAGCTGTCCGTTCACTTTGTGAGGTTGTGTCACTCACAACCAGTTAAAAAAAAAGACAAGACAGCTGTCACAGAATCCACGTGTACTAATGAGCAGGAACCTGATTAAAGTGGGAAAAAAACCTGCGCTGCTGTGCAAACATGAAAGTCCAAACTGATGTCTGAGAAAGGTGGTTTATTCAATGTGTTTCACAGTTTGCTGACTTCATCAGGAATCAGTGAATTTTCTCGATGAAGACGTGGGGAAACACGTCGAATAAAGCACTTTTATCCGAAAGCAGTTTGGACTTCCGTCTTTGCACAGCAGCGCAGGTTTTTTTTTCCACTACTTTGATCCAGTTCCTACATCCATGTTGAAGACTAAAGTATGAGACTTTGGACACAGTTTGGCCTCCTTTTCGCCAGACTCCGAAGTTCCATATTTTGGGCTGTTTTCTTGCTCGCCGGAGCAGTTTTCCAATCCTAATGAAGGTGCAACTCGACCGAAACGTGAACACATCGTAGCCCTGACGAGAGCTTCTGTCCCAATTGCCAAGAACCAGAGTTGGAGACGTCTTCCCGATTTCTAGCCTTTCTGTTGAAAGAGGGAAAATAATATGAAACTGAAGCCAAAGATCCCACTTTACTTTGTAATTTCTCCTCTGTCGAGGTGAACCTGCTCGGTGATGGAAAACTGTGCCGACATAAGATCAGTCTGGCTTGTAAATGATGGTAGCTGATTGTGCACTGGGGTCAATAGTTGTCTTATTTTTTAACATGTAAGTATACCGGACAAGACTTTATATGGCAATAACTCTGGATATATAATATACAGTATATCAGTGATTTTGAGATTTCCCCCCCCCCCCCCGAGACACATTATGCTGTACATTTTGGGTGATATGTTTTCCGTTTATAAAAAATAAATCAAATTTGGCCCAAAAATGTATCAATTGTCAAACTTTGACACTCCTGCACATCAGTTTTGCCAACTACAAGATAACCTAATCTTCGTGTGTGTGCTGAGTCAAAATATTCTCCGGTCATGTCTGTTTTTTTTTTTTCTTCCACAAAACACTTTAATAATTATATAACATAATTATATTTAGGTATAGTGAATAAGAAATGCTGATTATGCAATTGGTATAACAAATAGGAAGATGCTTAATGAGCAATTAAAAACATCAGTCTTTCAAGAGGCTTACAAGCCGCAGCAATTGTAACTCTGTTTTAAAAGGTTTTTGTTGAAACAATGGGGTCTAACGCTCGCACGTAATGATTCTTATATGTAACAGAATATACGTGGTTGGTTTCAAACACCTCATGGACAAGTATATACTGTGGTAAAGGCACACCTGTGCAATAATAATGTTGATATGCCGCACCTGTGGTGGCTGGAGAAGCGCTCACTAACAGATTTAGAAAGATGATGGGAGTGTAGGTGTGTCACGGTCCAAAGAGTCAGTTTGATTTCCATCCTTTATTCTCCTTCTCCTACGCGTTTCGGCGCCCCACCTGGCGCCTTCCTCAGGGGGATATTACACACATTTGTGAACAATATTTGAGAGAAAAAGGCCTTATAGGTACATAGAAAAAGTCAAGTTCAGCTAATGAAAAATGGGAGCAAAAACAATTGTGTATACATGCTGCTGTGCGTAAAACGTTTAATGGGAAACACCTTGGGCACCACATAGTGAGCAGGACATGTGAGAATCCCACAGTGGACGGTCAGTGACGTTCTCATCTTTAAAGTTCTAGCGGTGCAGCGAAAGCCCCAAAACCGTGCTGAAGACTGGTACTTAGGTGTGAACATAGCAAGCATGTTTGGGTTCTGCCTTAATATCTAACGCATGACGTCCCTGATCATAAGTATTCCAGAACATCCAAACAGAAGATTTCTCCCTAATTAAAAATCCAGGAGGAAGAACTAGTGGATAAAACAGCTCAACATAGGGTCTTATCCGATAGAGAAAGAGGGGATTATCAAGTATACGCTCACATTGTCAAGTTGTATGAGACACAACCACATCCAAAGGCCCTAGGCTACAGCGAACCACCCGAGGAGTCCAACGTTACCAAATAGGATGCAGAGATGGATGGATCAAATTCGCGCTGCCCGTGGAAGAACCAGTCAATCCGAGGTTTTCAAGAAAGCCTTTATTCCTACGTGTTTCATGTGATACGTCACACTGTGTCATAAACCTCAGATTGATTGATTGGTTCTTCCACAGGCAGCGTGAATTTGATCCATCCATCTCTGCATCCCATTTGGTAATGTTTCCCTAATTACAAAATCACAACTTGCGCTATCTCTGTATACAGTGAGCTCCCCCTAGTGGTGGCTGCAGACAGGATCTTATCATGTATCTCTGTATACAGGGAGCTCCCCCTAGTGGTGACTGCAGACAGGATCTTATCATGTATCTCTGTATACAGTGAGCTCCCCTAGTGGTGGCTGCAGACCGGATCTTATCATGTATCTCTGTATACAGGGAGCTCCCCCTAGTGGTGGCTGCAGACAGGATCTTATCGTGTATCTCTGTATACAGGGAGCTCCCCTAGTAGTGACTGCAGACCGGATCTTATGTATCTCTGTATACAGGGTGCTCCCCCTAGTGGTGACTGCAGACAGGATCTTATGTATCTCTATACACAGAGCTCCCCCTAGTGGTGACTGCAGACAGGATCTTATTATGTATCTCTATACAGGCAGCTCCTTCTAGTGGAGGCTGCAGACAGGATCTTATGTATCTCTGTATACAGGGAGCTCCCCATAGTGGTGACTGTAGACAGGATCTTATGTATCTGTATACAGGGAGCTCCCCTAGTGGTGACTGCAGACAGGATCTTGTCCTGTATCTCTGTATACAGTGAGCTCCCCCTAGTGGTGACTGCAGACAGGATCTTATCTTGTATCTCTGTATACAGAGAGCTCCCCCTAGTGGTGGCTGCAGACAGGATCTCATCATGTATCTCTGTATACAGTGAGCTCCCCCTAGTGGTGTCTGCAGACAGGATCTTATCATGTATCTCTGTATACAGGGAGCTCCCCCTAGTGGTGGCTACAGACAGGATCTCATCATGTATCTCTGTATACAGGGAGCTCCCCCTAGTGGTGACTGCAGACAGGATCTTATCATATATCTCTGTATACAGGGAGCTCCCCCTAGTGGTGTCTGCAGACAGGATCTTATCATGTATCTCTGTATACAGGGAACTCCCCCTAGTGGTGACTGCAGACAGGCTCTTATGTATCTCTGTATACAGGGAGCTCCCCCTAGTGGTGACTGCAGACAGAATCTTATCATGTATCTCTGTATACAAGGAGCTCCCCCTAGTGGGGACTGCAGACAGGATCTTATCATGTATCTCTGTATACAGGGAGCTCCCTCTAGTGGTGGCTGCAGACAGGCTCTTATGTATCTCTGTATACAGAGAGCTCCCCCTAGCGGTGACTGCAGACAGGATCTTATCATGTATCTCTATATACAGGGAGCTCCCCCTAGTGGTGACTGCAGACAGGATCTTATCATGTATCTCTATATACAGGAAGCTCCGCCTAGTGGTGGCTGCAAACAAAATCTTAAACTGTCCACATATAGAGAAAATTATCACAGCCCCTCCTTTTCCACAAGGTGAACAGTCACTATTCCACACCCCCACTCATATGAGATGCTCGCCCTGCCCAGGGAGTCTTGCCCATATTGCAACACACTTAAAAATAGAAAAAAGACAGCGCCTCACCTGTTGGTCATGCTTCAAATGACTTTATTCCATTGCCCCATGTGACGTTTTGATCAACGTGTGATCTATGCTTGATGAAGATCACACGTTCATTGAAACGTCACATGGGGCAATGGAATAAAGTCATTTGAAGCATGACCAACAGGTGAGGCGCTGTCTTTTTTTCTATTTTAAGTGCAAACAGGATCTTATCATGTATCTTTGTATACAGGGAGCTCCCCCTAGTGGTGACTGCAGACAGGATCTTATCATGTATTTCTGTATACAGGGAGCTCCCCCTAGTGGTGACTGCAGACAGGATGTTATCATGTATCTCTGTATACTGGGAGCTCCCTCTAGTGGTGACTGCAGACAGAATCTTATCATGTATCTCTGTATACAGGGAGCTCCCCCTAATGGTGACTGCAGACAGGATATTATCATGTATCTCTGTATACAGGGAGCTCCCCCTAGTGGTGACTGCAGACAGGATCTTATCATGTATCTCTGTATACAGGGAGCTCCCCCTAGTGGTGACTACAGACAGGATCTTATCATGTATCTCTGTGTACAGGGAGCTCCCCCTAGTGGTGACTGCAGACAGGATCTTATCATGTATCTCTGTATACAGGGAGCTCCCCCAGTGAGCGTTGCCCCCACAATACGGATTGGCACTATCCCAGTATGCCGACAGCATTGATCCATCCTGCGAGCGAAGGGGGGGTAGTATACAGGACACAGATCTGCCGTTAATGTCTTTGTTTCTGTTAATTCAGCCACTTACTGGTAGAGAAGAGTGAGTACGTGCAGCACTGCCAGTACAGGTTAGTTGTCTCCTGTAAGTACTCTGTGTTTGTACATTTCTTTCTTCTAACATGCACTCTATCTGGGTTGAGGGTGCAGCCTCTGGTTATATATCTGTATCCAGCTCCGTAGGCCATAGACGTGTGACTATTTCTGCTGCCACTGCTTTGCTAACCTGTGTGCATGTTCCCTGTGCTTCTGTCGTCTCCTCTGCGACCCTGTGCTGTGTGCCCGACCTACATAATGACTAGCCGCTAACATGTCACTGCTGCCCAGGCACAGCAGACAACCAGTGCCCCAGCTGCTGCGCTCATCTTAGTTCCTATGACCCATAAGGTCAGGTCGTCCTCCGTGGGGAAGATTTTCAGGTGAATGTACCCATCTCATCCGTCTGTGCCCCTCTATCATTCCAGCCACTGCCCCTGTCCTGTGTGTCTGCTCTAGGCCTTCTCTCAATTCTCTTCCTGTGTTTTGTGTGTTTTGAGGCTTTTATTATTAAGGTTGAGCATCCTCACCCTGCATCCCCCTCCAGGCACGGTAAGTACTATGCTTTCCTGCTGTGGTGTAACGAATGATTCAGCTCCGTGGACCACGAATTGCTGCAGACTTATTGGAAGCTGCGGGAGGGCTTCCAGGTGGACACACCAGCACCGCAGCTTCTGTGGATAAGGACCAGGAGATGTCTGAACAATTAAAGGGGTTGTCCACACAAAGCCGAACAATTCTGCATTGGAAGTGATTAATATCAATGGATTCACGATCCACTCACCGGCTGAGATGAGTCCATAATCGTCTGGGACCGTGCATGTGTCCTGAAGACCATTCCTGCTGGCTGGGCCCACGTCTTGGCAGGTGTGTGGGTCCTAACATCATACACTTTAGTATTTACATTGTTGACTTCTGCTGTATACACACATCATGTTGGATAGTTAACCCCTTTACTTCCACAGGTTAGGAGCTGTTCTTGCAAACGGCAGTAGTTCAGAACGTTTGCCCCTGGAACGATTCCCTACTGATCATTCTACTACAGCGCAGAGGTGTAAGAAGGGTAGTGTCGGGGGAACCCTTATCTTTTTAGAGAGCTTTTGGAATAGATACTAAGGGTCTTCCACGTTGCCAGTGAGGTTCAAATTAAAACAATCATCGATTAAGGGAGACCCAAAAGTTAATCTCTTATATTTCACATTTCTGTACATTATTAAAAGCCTGCTCCATAAAGATATGATACAAGTACAGCTTCAGGCGCCATTATCTAATATGGGTGAATGCAAGAACATGAGACCCTAGTTTGGGAACCATCACATGGGATGGTTTGATGCAGTTTCTAAAGCCAAAAACCAGTGTTGTTGCCACTCAGCATAGGATGTATAAGACAGTTCACTCAATGAGATCTCGTATGTATGTGTTGGAGTAGCTCCCCCCCCCCCCGAACATGCAGGTGCATCTCAATAAATATAGAAAAAGATTATATCAGTAATTCAATATAAAAAGTGAAACATAGTCATTACAAACTGAGTGATCTAGTTCAAGTGTTTATTTATGTTAATGTTGATGATTATGGCTTACAGCCAATGAAAGCCCAACAGTCATTGTCAGAAATTTAGAATAACTAACACAACACCTGTAAAATCTTACTATGTGTTTAAAATGGTCCCTTAGTCTGTTACAGTAGCTACACAATCATGGGGAAGGCTGCTGACTTGAGAGACATCCAGATGGCAGTCATTGACCCTCCACAAGGAGGGTAAGCCACAAAAGGTCATTGCTAAAGAATTTGGCTGTTCAGACTGCTGTATCCAAGCATATTAATGGAAAAGGTGAGTGAATGGAAAAAGTGTGGTAGAAAAAGATGCACAAGCATCTGGGATAACTGCAGCCTTGACACGATTGTTAAGAAAAGGCCATTCAAAATTTTGAGTGAGATTCACAAGGGGTGTAAGCTGCTGCTGGAGTCAGTGCTTCAAGTGCCGCCACACACAAATGTATCCAGGACATAGGCTACAACTGTCACAATCCTTGTGTTATGCCACTCGTGACCAATAGACAAGGCAAGAAGCGTCTTACCTTGGTTAAGGAGACAAAGAATTGGACTGTTGTCGGTGGTCTGAAGTGTTGTTTTCAGATGAAAGTAAATTTTGCATTTAATTTGATAATCGCAGTCCCAGTGTGGAGGAAGGAAGGAGAGGCCACAATCCAGCATCTGTAGGAAGAGGAGAGGCCACAATCCAAGAGACTGGAGGAAGAGCGGAGAGGTCACAATCCAATAGTCTGGAGGAAGAAGGGAGAAGCCACAATCCAAGAATCTGGAGGAAGAAGGGAGAAGCCACAATCCAAGAGTCTGAAGGAAGAGTGGAGAGGACACAATCCAAGAGTCTGGAGGAAGAGTGGAGAGGCCACAATCCAAGAGTCTGGAGGAAGAGCAGAGAGGCCACAATCCAAGAGTCTGCAGGAAGAGCGGAGAGGCCACAATCCAAGAGTCTGGAGGAAGAGTGGAGAGGTCACAATCCAAGAGTCTGGAGGAAGAGTGGAGAGGCCACAATCCCAGAGTCTGGAGGAAGAGCGGAGAGGCCGCAATCCGAGTCGGAGGAAGAATGGAGAGGCCACAATCCAAGAGTCTGGAGGAAGAGTGGAGAGGCCACAATCCAAGAGTCTGGAGGAAGAGCAGAGAGGCCACAATCCAAGAGTCTGCAGGAAGAGCGGAGAGGTCACAATCCAAGAGTCTGGAGGAAGAGTGGAGAGGCCACAATCCAAGAGTCTGGAGGAAGAGTGGAGAGGCCACAATCCAAGAGTCTGGAGGAAGAGTGGAGAGACCACAATCCAAGAGTCTGGAGGAAGAGTGGAGAGGCCACAATCCCAGAGTCTGGAGGAAGAGCAGAGAGGCCACAATCCCAGAGTCTGGAGGAAGAATGGAGAGGCCACAATCCCAGTGTGGAGGAAGAGAGGAGAGGTCACAATCCCAGAGTCTGGAGGAAGAGCGGAGAGGCCGCAATCCCAGAGTCTGGAGGAAGAGTGGAGAGGCCACAATCCAAGAGTCTGGAGGAAGAGCAGAGAGGCCACAATCCAGAGTCTGGAGGAAGAGCGGAGAGGCCACAATCCAAGAGTCTGGAGGAAGAGCGGAGAGGCCACAATCCAAGAGTCTGCAGGAAGAGCGGAGAGGCCACAATCCAAGAGTCTGGAGGAAGAGCGGAGAGGCCACAATCCAAGAGTCTGTAGGAAGAGCGGAGAGGCCACAATCCAAGAGTCTGTAGGAAGAGCGGAGAGGCCACAATCCAAGAGTCTGCAGGAAGAGCGGAGAGGCCACAATCCAAGAGTCTGGAGGAAGAGCGGAGAGGCCACAATCCAAGAGTCTGGAGGAAGAGTGGAGAGGCCACAATCCCAGAGTCTGGAGGAAGAGTGGAGAGGCCACAATCCAAGAGTCTGGAGGAAGAGCAGAGAGGCCACAATCCAAGAGTCTGCAGGAAGAGCGGAGAGGCCACAATCCAAGAGTCTGGAGGAAGAGTGGAGAGGTCACAATCCCAGTGTGGAGGAAGAGAGGAGAGGTCACAATCCCAGAGTCTGGAGGAAGAGCGGAGAGGCCGCAATCCCAGAGTCTGGAGGAAGAGTGGAGAGGCCACAATCCAAGAGTCTGGAGGAAGAGCAGAGAGGCCACAATCCAGAGTCTGGAGGAAGAGTGGAGAGGCCACAATCCAGAGTCTGGAGGAAGAGCGGAGAGGCCACAATCCAAGAGTCTGGAGGAAGTGTGGAGAGGCCACAATCCAAGAGTCTGGAGGAAGAGTGGAGAGGCCACAATCCCAGAGTCTGGAGGAAGAGCGGAGAGGCCACAATCCAAGAGTCTGGCGGAAGAGCGGAGAGGCCACAATCCCAGAGTCTGGAGGAAGAGCGGAGAGGCCACAATCCAAGAGTCTGGAGGAAGAGCGGAGAGGCCACAATCCAAGAGTCTGCAGGAAGAGCGGAGAGGCCACAATCCAAGAGTCTGTAGGAAGAGCGGAGAGGCCACAATCCAAGAGTCTGTAGGAAGAGCGGAGAGGCCACAATCCAAGAGTCTGTAGGAAGAGCGGAGAGGCCACAATCCAAGAGTCTGCAGGAAGAGCGGAGAGGCCACAATCCCAGAGTCTGGAGGAAGAATGGAGAGGCCACAATCCCAGTGTGGAGGAAGAGAGGAGAGGTCACAATCCCAGAGTCTGGAGGAAGAGCGGAGAGGCCACAATCCAAGAGTCTGGAGGAAGAGTGGAGAGGCCACAATCCCAGAGTCTGGAGGAAGAGCGGAGAGGCCACAATCCCAGAGTCTGGAGGAAGAGCGGAGAGGCCACAATCCCAGAGTCTGGAGGGAGAGCGGAGAGGCCACAATCCCAGAGTCTGGAGGGAGAGCGGAGAGGCCATAATCCAAGGGTCTGAAGGAAGAGCGGAGAGGCCACAATCCCAGAGTCTGGAGGAAGAGTGGAGAGGCCACAATCCCAGAGTCTGGAGGAAGAGCGGAGAGGCCACAATCCAAGGGTCTGAAGGAAGAGCGGAGAGGCCACAATCCAAGGGTCTGAAGGAAGAGCGGAGAGGCCACAATCCAAGGGTCTGAAGGAAGAGCGGAGAGGCCACAATCCAAGGGTCTGGAGGAAGAGTGGAGAGGCCACAATCCCAGAGTCTGAAGGAAGAGTGGAGAGGAAACAATCCAAGCTGCTTGAGGTCTAGTGCGAATTTTCCACAATTAGTGATGATTTTGGGCTATGTCATCTGCTGGTGTAGCTCCACTGTTTTATCAAGACCAAAGTCAGCGCTGCTGTTTACCAGGACATTTTACAGCACTTCATGCTTCCCTATCGACAAGATTTTTTGAGTTGGAGATTCCATTTTCCAGCAGGGCTTGGTACCTGTCCACACTGCCAAAACTACCAATACCTGGTTTACTAACCACAGTATCAATGTGATTGGCAGCAAACTCGACCAACCAAGTATCGAGGGCATTTACTGTACAGACTTTTTATTAGGCCAACAGTTATGAGTTACAAATCATTATCTCATTTGGTCTTATATAATCTAATTTTTCTCATCGCCACGACAGCACCCACTGAGAGAGGGGATCCGCTCCTAGGGACAGGAAACCTACAGATAAAAAGGGGCGCTCCCCCTCGCCTCCTCAGTTGGTTTCCTGTCCCTGATGGGTACCTACAGCAAGCATGAAGAGCAGCTTACCTGGGTCCAATCGGCCTCTGTGTAGTCTCCAGTGTGAACGGCAGGGCCTGGGGCTTCAGAATCAGGAAGTCTTGTTCCAGGCTCTCTTCGTCTGGGCGTGCCATGTTGTCAGCGCTGGGGGGGCCACCCTGACTCGTGGTGAGCAAGGGACTGTCTTCTTAAGCCGGGCTCCTGCTGCGTGGGCGTGGGGGAGCAGTGGTGAGGTGGGAACTGGCAGGCTGTGTCAGTGCCCGCTGTCCCGCGGGCTCCTCCGGCGTGTCTGGCAGCAGTGCGGGGAGCGTGGCCGCACTTCTTGGTTCGGCCAGTGCACATGCGCGGTAGCTCTCTCTGCTCTGACTTGGAAGTAGCGTCGAGGGCCATGTCCCTGTCTGATCTGTGGGTCCTGCCGTCAACCCCGACTGCTGTCTCGGGGTCCACTCCGTCACCCTCAGGTGCAGGGTCTGCACTTGATGGCGTGGAATTTGAGAGGCGGTTATTGAAATCCAGGGGGTTCTCCGATGGTTTGGTTTCTACCCTTCTCCTGAGTAGGAAGCCCTCTACCACTAATATCTATTGTAGAATCTGGCGAAAATTTTTGTCTTTTCACACTGGCCCTTTTTCTGCGATAGTCCTTACCCAGACCTATTCTGGAGTTTTTCCAACGGGGGAGGGATTTGGTATTATCAGCTAGTACTCTTAAGGTTCAGGTGCCTGCCTTGGGAGCCTTGTATGGAGCTAATGTTGCTGGGGATGGGTGGATTGCTAGGTTTATGTCTGCTTGTGAACGCAGCACTCCAGTTCACATTGCCAGCGTGCCTCCTTGGGACCTGAACTTGGTTCGAGAGGCGCTTACTAGTTCCCCGTTTGAGCCTTTAGTCTCCTCTCTGAAGGTTATTTCCCTTAAGACAGTCTTAATAGTTGCCCTTACCTCTGCACGCCGAGTTAGTGACATTCAAGCTCTCTCCATAAACCCTCCGTTCTTCTCAGTCTTTCCTGATAGGTTAGTGCTGACACCTGATCCCTCTTTCCTATCAAAGGTCGTTTCTGAATTTGACCGCAGTCAGTAAATTGTTCTGCCCTCCATTTATCCTCACCCAGTTACCCCTGAAGAGCAGAAATTTCATGCGCTAGACGTCAAACGTTCAGTTCTCTCCTACATCGATAGGACTCTGACAGGGAGGAAGTGTAGGGCTCTGTTTATCTCCTTTCAGGGCCACAAGAAGGGATCTGGGGTCACAAATAGTACCTTATCGAGATGGATCAGGGATGCCATTTGCATGGCTTATCAGGCTACGGGCGTGCCTCCTCCGGACAGGGTTCGGGCCCATTCCACGAGGGCGATGGCTTCCTCCTGGGCTGAATGGGCTGACACGTCTATAGAGTTATGTAAGGCGGCAACCTGGTCCTCACCTTCCACTTTCTATAACCACTATAGGCTTGACCTATCCTCTGGTTCTGATTTTGTGTTTGGGAGGTCTGTCCTCCACACGGTGGTCCCACCCTGAGCTTAGATCTCTGTAAAGGTACCGTCACACAGGGAGATATCGCGGGCGATGTTGCCGGCAACTGAGGGGCGTGGCCAAGTTGCGGCGACATCGCCGGAGAGTTGCCTCGTGTAACAGGGCGATAATCAGGAGAAAAATCGCCTGAGCAACATCGCCAGGTTTCCCAACATTGTTGGGAAACCTGGCGATGTTGCTGAGGCGATCATACCTGATCGCCCTGTGTAACGCGGCAACCTGCAATGTTGCGGGCGATTCCGCCTATCTACAACATTGCGGGTTACCGCTCGCTGGGTTGCTGGGCAACCGAGCGAGCGATAGCTGCGGCAACTAGCCGGCGATATCGCCGGGAAGTTGCTCCGTGTGACATCTCCCTGGCGATGTTGCCAGGGATGCGCGCTCCCACGCATCGCCGGCAACATCGCCGGGGAGATCTCCCCGTGTGACGGTACCTTAAAGGGGCCATCACACGCAACGATTTGTTGTTAGTGATCTCAGTCAAGCGAGATCGCTAACAACATCGTTCACATCGCTGGTGAGCTGTCACACAGGCAGACTCACCAGCGAGGTCGCTGGTAACCATGATACACATCGTTTTACTAGGCGCCGCGCGGCGCTTAGTAACCCAATGTTTACCATGGATACGAGCTCCCAGCATAGGCTGTGCAGTGCTGGGAGCTCTCTGATCGCTCGACTCCCGCTGTCACACGCAGCGATGCTGCGTGTCCAGCGGGCGACCATCGGTAGAATTGTGAACATGTTCACAAATCTATGATCAACGACTGATCGTTGACAGGTGTCACACACAACGATGTCATTCACTACATCGTTGCAACGTCACCAAAAACGTGACTTATGAACGATATTGTTTAAAAATCGTTGCGTGTGATGGCCCCTTAAGTCTCTCAGTGGGTGCTGTTGTGGCGATGAGAAAAGACCAGATTACTTACCAGTAATCTTGTTTTATGGAGCCACGACAGCACCCACTCATGTCTCCCCTTTTTAGTGCACTGCTTGGCCTTCTGTTTTGTCACGTGTGGTGGTGTTGTTGTATTATGACTTAGTCTGCTTTGAACTTGTACTAATTAGCGGTTCCTCTCAGTCTCTGTAACACAACTGAAGAGGCGAGGGGGAGCGCCCCTTTTTATTTGTAGGTTTCCTGTCCCTGGGGGCGGATCCCCTCTCTCAGTGGGTGCTGTCGTGGCTCCATAAAACTAGACTACCGGTAAGTAACCTGGTCTTTCTGAGATAATGATCTTTAGGTTTTCTTTGGTCTTAAGCCATAAGCATCAACATTAACAGAAATAAACACATGAAATAGATCACTCTGTGTGTAATGGCTCTATATAATATATACATTTCACTTAATGTATTGAATTACTGAAATAAATTTTATTTTTGATCTAATTTATTGAGATGCATTTTTACATGTATCAGAAGCAGTTCTTTCTGTCTCAATATCCAGTCAACTTATCTTTTAGCTTTAACATACATCTTATTGTCTGCATGTCAACAACTTTTCCGCACAGCCTCAGTAATAGTCTTAGCTTTCACATTCCACTGTTCCTTCGATCTAAAACAAAGAAACTATACATCCTTCTCTAACAGACACATCTTGGACAATAATACAAGCATTCACACAATGGAGTATAGATATAATGAAATGGATCCTGCTATCACACCAGCAGATGAACTAAATATTTCCTATATAATACTTACTCCCGACCCCTTACAGTGCAAAAAAATGGTGCGTGATATCGCCCTTATGCATTCTTGTGTGTTGTGTACATATATGAAGCTGATTTACGTACTTGGATGTGTGACATTGGTTCTGTACCCTAGAGACTCCCAAGCAGTCAGATAATAATCAGAGATGATGGAATATCTGATCAGTATCATTCGGACACCCCTGCTCCCTGCAGCATAGAGATTAGTATTATTTGGATCTTCCCTGCTACAAGTACAGATCAGTATAATTCGAACCTTCTTTGCAGCATGTACAGATCAATGTTGTTCGGACTCCCCTGCAACACGTAGAGATGAGTATCATTCGGACGCCCCCTGCTACAAGTACAGATCAGGACGCTCTCTGCAGCACTTACAGATCAGTATCGTTTGGACTGCTCCGCTCCCTGTAGCATGTAGAG
Source organism: Allobates femoralis (assembly GCA_033576535.1). Taxonomy (NCBI): domain Eukaryota; kingdom Metazoa; phylum Chordata; class Amphibia; order Anura; family Aromobatidae; genus Allobates; species Allobates femoralis. The sequence continues at coordinate 508,706,605 of JARQOC010000006.1, forward strand.
ATCAATATCATTCAGATGCCCCCTTGATACAAGTGCAGATCAGTATAATTCGGATGCTCAAGAAAGAATATATTCTGGTACATTAATAAAGCCAAAACCCTAATGTTTGTATAGTTGTCTTTTTTTGTTCAAGATATTATCTCTTCAGGTTGCCCCTCCTTTTGCCTGAGAGACAGTTTATCTCCTGTACAAAAGGGTGTTGCTTCTTGTAATTCACTTCGGGACCACAATGTCCCCTTCCTAGACAAATGGTCTCACAACAAAAGAGGCCAGGAAAGCCTTGCTGTAAATAGCCATACAAGAAAAGAAAGCTGTTATTCCAGCTCTTTAACTAGAGAAAATGGAGATGGGAAACCTGCAGACCCTACTGGAATCCTGTCAGGTGATCCAGGCTCAATGACTCCAGAATTATTATTCCAAATTATGAGTTTACTATATGTACTAGCCACCGAAAACTCATCACTAGAATCGTGACAGCCAGCTGCACACACCCATCCCTCTCAATTCTTTCTAGCACCCCATGTTAAGCAGATACATAGAATGGTGAGTAGAAGCCAACTAGCAAAAACACATGTTTGGTCAACGCGTAGAAGAGAGTCCGCAGAATGACATCAGAACCGCTCCTCTGACTGTCCTGGGGGAAGTTATGACCATTCATAGGTTTTCATAATATATTAGTGCAAAGATACAAGGGAGGAGAATCCCAGACCACGCAGAGGCGGAACGCAGCAACTTAGGTGTGGTAGTTTAGGGTATAACAGTTCGGGACAATGACCCCTCTGTCTTTGTCATTCTTCCAACGGGGACTCGTTACAGCACATGTTGGGGAATTACCTCAAGCAGTACCTGTGGCTCTAAAATTCCCCTGTGTGGTCACAAGCATCAAGTAACTAGTAACTGGTTACATTTGTCTGTATATCTGTATGTACTCCATTTATCTTTTATTTGTAAACTGACTGCAATATCTTAAATACTCATCTGTATATATGTTCCTTGTGTGCCCTTACATCGATTAAGCATATAATTTAAACTGGTATTGCTCTTTTATCTCTATCACGAAATTCCCATGTCTGTGTGCTCGTTTAACATTAAACGCTACCAGTGTTGGTTTCTAACTCTGATATAGCCCGGTGGACGGACCGGCCTTGTATTTGAATGATGAACTGGTGGCAGCAATTAGTGCTTGTGTAATTTACTACCTCTAACAGTGACGGGGTGTGTTATTATATGTACTTCTGGCCTGGGACTGGAAGGCGGCTAACACACTCGCTGAGGGGCGCCTTGACCTGATGATAAGAGGGGCACTAGAGAGCTGCCAGTTTCGGTGGCAATTTTTCACACCCCCTGCAGTACGTAGATATCGGTGTCATTTGGATGCCCTGCTCCCTTCAGCACATAGAGATCAGTTTAATTCAGACTCTCCTTGCAGCACATCTAGATCAGTATCGTTCAGAGGCCTCTGCTCCCTGCAGCACGTCTAGATCAGTATCGTTCAGAGGCCTCTGCTCCCTGCAGCTCATAGAGATCAGTATCGTTCAGAGGCCTCTGCTCCCTGCAGCACGTCTAGATCAGTATCGTTCAGAGGCCTCTGCTCCCTGCAGCTTATAGAGATCAGTATCGTTCAGAGCTCCCACTCCCTGAAGCACGTAAAGATCAGTATCATTTGGACTCGCCCTGCAGCATGTAGATATCCGTATCGTTTGGATGCCCCTATAGCATTTAGATATCAGTACCCTTCAGATTCCCCCTATAACAAGCAGAGATCATTTTCATTCAAATGCCCCCTGCTACAAGTACAGATCAGTATCATTCTGATGCTTCCTGCAGCACGTAGAGATCAGTATCGTTCGGATGCCACCGCCCCGCTGTAGCATGTAGCAGTCAGTATCATTGGGACTTCCCACTCCCTGCAGCACGTACATATCAATATAATTTAGACATGCCTGCAGCACATACAGATCAGTGCCGCTTGTACTCCCTGCAGCACGTAAAGATCAGAATCATTGGGAGCCTCCCGCGCCCTGCAAAATGTAGTGATCAGTATCGATCCAAAGGCCCCCGCTCCTTGTGGCAAGTAGAGGTCAGTGTCATTTAGACACTCCCTGCAGCTAGTACAGATCAGTATCATTCGAATGCTCCCACACTCTGCAGCACATAGAGATCAGTATCTTTTGGATGCCCCGACTCCCTGCACCGATCAATATAGTTCAGATGCGCCCGCTTCCAGCAGCACATATAGATCTGTATCATTCATGCACCCTCACTCATTGCAGGACATAGAGACCCAGTGCCGCCATACAGTAGCCTGGACCACACAACCCATGCATCTCCCTGCCGCTGAGGTGCTTTAGATATGGGAAGCTCCGTTCTGACTAAAGCATGTGTTTGGCACAGGTACATGTACATTACTTCCTGTACTGTGAATTATATCAAATAAACTTGGTCTCTGTAAAAATGTGTTTGTTTGTAACATTAAAAATGTGTGAAATCCTGTTTTTGGATCCTGGTGGTTATTTGTGTCCAGTTTCTTTTCCCAACCATCGTTACCAGCCTCTGTGACTTCAAAAAGAGAAGTAGACTCAGCTTGATAAGGGTTTTATAAAGGTACTGTGATGAATAAGCAGTATTGGTGGGGAATATTGCCATATTCCCCAGATTCCATTTCATCCCAGAAAGCAATTTGATAAGACACATCTCACTCATAAGGAGATAAGCCCCCTCCCTTGCAAGCCAGAGGTCATTCATATCTGGCTAGTAGTAGATTAAGAAGCATGAAGATGCCAGCCAACAGGCCACACAAAAGGACTCCTCCTCACCTTTGATATGGTAATCAGCTAGGGAGATGTCATTTAGCCAGGTGTATGGAGCTCCCTAGGAAATGGAGATTAGGTGACACTTCCAAATCCCCTGAATGCCAGTAGAGCGGATATCTTTTCTGCAAGTCAGACTAACCGGAGTGGTGAATATAACGTTAATATTTCATGAGCCGTGCTGTCTATGAACATGGCAAGCATAGATATGTGATCGCGACATCTAGACGATCATAGGGCTTGTATTTATATGAATGTAGGGATGACTGTAAGCCATGTAAACGTGATATTGGCTAGTAGTATGCTCTCAGAATAGGCATGTTTCAAATCCAGACGGAGATAAAATCATAACTAAAAATATGAAAGCATTGCCTTCTGTGGGGAATGCCCACAGACAATGCTAGGGCAGATTATAGAGTTTGGGTGTCTATATCTCCCCTCAGAGGGGTGGGAGTTGTGAGACAGCCCAGAGGTGCAAGAGGGGTGGAGACAGGGGTCAGCCCATAATGTATAAAAATCATCTGCTCCATCTCCATATTGTATTTCTTCTGAAGAGGCATTATTATTCCACCAAAGCCAGAGATTACCCAAGGAACAGATTGGTGCCACGCCGCCCTTGTGTGCCATCAGCATTAAGGTAACTGATCACTTGTGTGTGTAATTCTGTGTATTCCATTTATGTTTGTGTTTGCATATCTGATTGTAATATTTATAACATCTTAATAATAACTGTAAATATTAATATCTAGTGTACCATTAGCGTGATTAAATATATAAATTTAATTTTGAGTTGCTCTTTTTATCTTGATCACGATTCCCACGTCTGTGTGCTCATTTAACGCTACCTGGGTTGGTTTCTGACCCGATATAAGTACGACCACGGACCGGACTTCTATTAAACGAGAAGCTGGTGGCAGCATTTGTGCTTGGGGTTATTCAGGGTCTCTATCAGTGACGGGGTGGAGGTTATTATATGTGCTTTTGGCTGCGGGCTAGAAGGCATATACCACACTCACTGAGAGGTGCCTTAATAAACCAGCACAGGCAAGGCAGCTGCGGCCCTTCTTTATCCTCAGGCAGTTCTCTGACTGACCTGGGTTTAACAGGAGGCGCTGTGGAGCTGCCTGGTTTGGTCACAGGTACTGTTACACGGGGAGATGTGGCAGCGATGCCGCGAGTGCGCGCTCGCTTCCGACATCGCTGCTGTACCTGTCACACAGGTAGATGTTGCCTGTGACGCCACAGCAATCACTCGCTGGGCTGGGAACAACCCAGCGAGCGATACGCTGCAGCGTTGTGAATAGGCAACATTGCTGGCAACATCGCTATTGCGGTGTCACAGCAATATGCCACCAAAACGATGGTGTGACATTGCCAGGTTTTCCAACATGTTGGAAAACCTGGCAACTTGCAACCAGCGATTTATCACAGTTGCATTGTGCTGTCACACAGCACAATGCTCTTGCGATGTCGCCACAACATCGCTGAACCCGGGATTTTTCAGTGATGTTGCGGGCGATATTGTGCCATGTGACGTACCTTTACATCTAGGAACATTACAGACTGAACTTTAACATAACATTACATACCTTCATAAACTCTTGACCAAACTGTATGAGAAAGAGAGGAGCCAATCAATTGAAATTAGAATTCTCCAACTTTGCTTAATTTTTCTCAAAAACTTGATTTGCAACAGATCACCGTGAATTGAAAGTACTACAAAGCCTTCAATTGTTATGAAAAGACTTATGTAACATTGTGGTCTCCTTGAGCTGCTTCCCACCCCTATCAAGCCGTTTGGCCTCCACATACACTGTGTTTCAAATTATTATGCAAATGTTCTTTTTCTCTGATTTTCCTAAATGGTCAGTGCAAATGACAGTCAGTGTAATAAAAGTTATCACCCGTTAAGAGTATACATTGAATTTTATTGAAGAAACCTCCCAATGATAACAGTATAATCTTAAAAATTTAAAAAACTCTAAATGCCCTGTTCCAAATTATTAGGCACAGGAGAGTTTGTAAACATTTGATATGTTTGAAATAACTGAAAATGCTGATTTGTTGACTTTGCAGCATTAGGAGGTCACATTCACTGAAATAAAAAACTATTTAACTCCAAAACATCCTAACAGGCCAAGTTACATGGTAACTGTCGCAAATATGTATCGCAGGGTCTGGACACAGACCAGTAAGGGGTTAAATCTCCTGCCATTCAGGAGAGGTCAGGACCGGATACACAAACACACACCACCAGTCCCACTGACTCTGGTCTCCCCAGGGAGCCATGATGGGAAAAGCAGAGGGTGACAGAAATCACACACAGAGGAAGCTTCAAAGGGAAGATCAGATAAGATCATAGATACCAGAGCAAACCATCTCAGCTAGCAGCTTCAAACAGACCCACAGAATTGGAGGGAAATCAGAGACAAAGAACATTTTTAAAAACATAATCTATGCAGGGCTAAATGAGTGATCGCCCAATCATAGGCCAAGAATTAGAATTCTAAACTAGAAGGCCGGTCTAGGGTCTGACCCCCCCGGCTGGGTCTATATCTGGGCTCGCACAGCCGCTGCTGGGTTGTCACAGTGATGGGTCAGTGAAAGCTGCTGTGAACATCCTACCATCTATTCCTACCCTCCCCATCGGGCAACACAGAACAAAGTGTAGTCTTCTGTAAGTTTCTCCTTTTTATTTCATTGTTTGCATATGTGTATGTCATTTTATTATTTCTATTTTTATATCTTTTTATGTAAGCACTGTACCTTTTATATTAAAGCTTAAAACTTTAATAAGCTGAAACCTTGTTTGTTCTAAAAGGATTCATAGCCTAAGAAGTGCGTGATCCTGTTGATTGGCTGACCGTATTATTCCAGGGACTTACCCCCTGTATGTTGGTAAGTGGTGGCAGTGAGTGTGAAGCGGGGTGCACAGTGTGAGTCGGGGTGTGATTGATGCTCCCTTTCAGCATAGGACAGAGGTCGAGTGCTGGATTGAGTGAGAGGAGATAGATTAACCCTTGCAGGTGCAACCCCAAGTCACGTGCTGAGAAGTGTGTACGTGACAGTAACATAGGAACCCTTCTTTGATCTCACCTTCACAATTCTTGCATCCATTGAACTTTGAGTTTCTGGAGAGTTTCTGCTTGTATTTCTTTGGATAATGTCAAAATCGCCTCCCAGAGCTGCTGTTTTGATGTGAACTGCCTCACACCCTCATAGATCTTTTGCTTGATTATACTCCTAAGGTGCTCTATAGGGTTGAGGTCAGGGGAAGATGGTGGCCACACCATGAGTTTATCTCCTTTTATGCCCATAGCTGCCAATGGCATAGAGGTATTCTTTGCAGCACGAGATGGTGCATTGACATGCATGAGGATGATTTTGCTCCTGAAGGCACGTTTCTGCTTTTTGTACCATGGAAGAAAGTTCTCAGTCAGAAACACTATATACTTTGCAGAGATCATTTACACACCTTGAGGAACCTTAAAGGGAACTACCAGCTGTTTCTCCAAGATTCCAACACAAAACATGACTCCTCCACCTCCTCGCTGATGTCGTAGCCTTGTTGGGACATGGTGGCATCCACCAACCATCCACTACTCTATCCATCTGGACCTTCCAGGGTTGCTTGGCACTCATCAGTAAACAAGACTGGTTGAAAATTAGTCTTCATGTATGTCTAGACCCACTGCAACCGAAATGGTGTAAGCTTTGTTTAGGGATGGCCGAATAGTAGGTTTATGCACCACAGCAAGCCTTTGAAGGATCCTACACCTTGAGGTTGGAGGGACTCCAGAGGCACCAGCAGCTTCACATATATGTTTGTTGGTTTGTAAGGCCTTTTTAGCAGCTGCTCTCTTAATCTGATGAACTTGCCTGGCAGAAACCTTCCTCATTCTGCCTTTATCTGCACGAACACGTCTGTGCTCAGAATCAGACACAAATCTCTTCGCAGTACAGTGATCACACTTAAGTTTTCATGAAATATCTAATGTTTTCATCCCTTGTCCAAGGCATTGCACTATGTGTTGCTTTCTGGCAGCAGAGAGGTCCTTTTTCTTTCCCGTGTTACTTGAAAACTGTGGCCTGCATAATATTTGTGGAACACCCAGTTTTCCTTTTATTGGGCTCACCTGCCAAACTAATTATCACAGGTATCTGAGATTGATTTCAATGATCCAAAGAACTCTGAGTTCCATACTTGAATCCTCATGGACGAATCAGATTCGACAATATACACCCCGGAGGCAAGTAGAACCAGACAACAGATTGAGAAAAGGGAAGAGGAAAGTGGAATACTCTATAAGAACTATAAACCAGTCCCTATTGAAGCAAATGTTGTGATTTCAAATAGATATGATATCTTGAGGGAACAAGAAGAAATACAAAGAAAAGAAGGAACAGATAATAACAAGTACAAAGAACAGAAGGAGGAGAAAACAAAGGTGAGAAGTCAGAAGGAGAGCATAATTGGCAAATCTAAAAACAATGAAACAAAAGGGAAGAAAAAAAGAAAGTTTAAAAGGGAATCATCAAAATCAAAGCAAAAGGATACCAAAAACAAAAAAACTTAAATTCTCACAAACAAATTTGCAAAAGGCTTTTTTCAAGGCAATAAAGAGAGGATGCAGGGGACGGAAACACCCCAAAAAAGAAAGACAAGAAACAATAGAGACAGTGGAAGAAACCCAAAGAATTTTTAATCTCATCAGATACGAATTAACGCCATATGAAAAAAATCTGCTTGAGAAAGGACTCAAATTTGCTCCCTCCAGAGAGGTGGTTCCATTTAATTTGTTCGTCGCAATAAAGAAATTTTTAAGACAATTAAGGATCAAAAAGTACTATTTGACAACCCCAAAAGAAGAAATGAAAGGAAATACCAGTGATGTGATGTGATACATTCAGGACTCACAAGTGAATCAAAATTTGATCCCATAAATGAGCAATCAAATGCGTTTTCCACGTTTGAAACTAGTTCAAAACATAAAAATAAAAAAAAAGAAATGAGGTATATACAAAGGACCTTAACAAAGAACAAGAAGCAATCAAACAGCTACCAGAAAATGAAATCATTTCTATAAGGCCTGCGGATAATGGAGAAGGGGGTATTGTCATTCTTAACACAGAAGATTACATAGCAGAGGCCCAATCTCAGCTGAATGATACAAAAAGCATACCAAATCCTCTCCCAAGACCCAACCAATAAATACAAGAAAGAACTGGTAAAACACAGAGAAAGGAACAGAACTGGGAGCCTTGACAAAGAAGGAGCAGGAATTCATTATGAATAACACACCAGTGTAAGGGGCCTTTCACACTTGCGGTTTTTTCCTGATTTGGAAGATCAGGAAAACACCTGATTCTTACAGTATTTTGCCCATTCACTTTAATTTTGTCAGGTAGAATCTTGTTGCTTCATGTTTTCTCCTGACATCATTAAAGAGAATGGGCAAAAAAAAATTAATCCTGTAAGAATCAGGTTTTTTCCTGATCTTCCAAATCAGGAAAAAACCGCAAGTGTGAACCTTAGCCATGTTTTACCACAATCCAAAAATACATAAAAACAAAACTAAACCACCAGGAAGACCGATAATTTCGGGTATTCACTGCTTGACATCAAACCTGTCTAAATATATAGACGAATATCTACAAACCATGGGAAAGCAACTACCAACATATTTACAAGACCCCACACATGTAATCCAGATTCTAGATGCGATAGACTACAAACAGGGTTACATACTGGGGAGCCTAGTTGTAAAATCGCTATATACAATTATAGACCACCAAAAAGGATGTGAAGCAGCTGAACATCTACGGAAATTATCCACATTAAAAGAAGAACAGATCACATTCCTGGTGGAGAGTATCCAGTTTATTTCAAATTTGGAAACGTGTATTATCGTCGAGATTGGAACCGCGATGGGAATGCGTTTCTCACCAGGATATGCTAATCTTTTTGTAGGTAAGTGGGAAGAGGAAACAATCCACCCAAAAAGACAATTGAGAGAAGGCCTTTTGATGTGGAAAAGATATATTGATGACGTCTTTTTTATATGGAAAGGGACAGATGAAACATTGGAAAGGTTTTTGCAAGAAATCAACAAAAACCAATATAGATTACAGTTCACGGCTACAACAAGCACACAGAGGATCAATTTCTTAGATCTTGAGATTTTTGTCACTGAGACATACAAATTGGGTACTAGAACCTACAAGAAGGAGGTAGACTCTAATGGCCACTTTACACGCGGCAACAGGAAGATAGAAAACGGCAGGTGTCGGAGACAATTGTACCTTTTACCTTCAAAACACCTTGCAGATACCTGAATTACATGCAGCCACTTCTAGGTGTTTTGAAGGTAAAAGGTACAATTGTCTCCGACACCTGCCGTTTTCTATCTTCCTGTTGCCGCATGTAAAGTGGCCATAACAGCTACATTCCTGTGGACAGCTGCCATTTGGGAAGCTGCCTGAAAGCTGTACCAAAAAGTTCATTAGATTGAAACGGAGCTGCACAAAGAATGAAGACTTTGAAGAAGCAAGACAATTAAAAAACGAATTAATCAAAAAGGGATATAAGAAAAGTATGTTAGAAAAGACCCTCCAGCAAGTTAGAAACATAAGTAGGATGCAATTAACGGAGCATAAGAAGACCAACAAAAGAGGAACATCTTTACAAGACCAAATTCAACACATTCCAATTATTACGGAATATCACGAGAACTCTTCTAACCTCATGAGGATAATTAACCGACATTGGCATTATTTACGTCTGGATAAATTAGTGGGAGACGTCCTTCCGGATAGACCAATGATAGTCTTCAGGAAAACTCAAACCTTAAATATTTTAGTAGCACCCACTATCAAGCAGCCAAAACCAGTAAAGAAGATCAGCCAAACCAAAATAGATGGAACAAGGATGAAAGAAGGTTTTAGACATTGTAAACAATGCTTAGCATGTCGTAATACGGATATAACGAAGAAAGTGTATACAGAATTTAAGAGACAAGAGGACAATCAAATATTTACAATCATACAACATTTATCTTGCCACACGACGAGTGTCATTTATATAAACATTTGCCCCTGCAAAAAAACATGTAGGGAGAACATGCAGGACGTCGGCTATTAGGATGGCCGAACATATAAGAAATATAAAAAAAGGATACCATCTGTTGAGTAGACATAAGGAAGTTCATCTATCCCAAACCAAAAATACTAAATTTTTAGTAGTACAACATGTAAGAAAAAATTGGAGAGGTGGTAATCATCTGGAAAAGAGGTCTAGGGCAGAAACAAAATGGATTTTCACCTTGACTACACTAGCCCCAAATGGGTTGAATCAAGATGCGGAATTTTTTGTTTTTAAGTAAAAACCATACAGCCCAGTATATTTAACCATCAAGATATGATAAACACAATTAGAGGGAAATTATCACGAATAAAACTCATTATCTGTGTGCTAGCTTGGATACTTCTGTGAAATCAAAAAAATGAATAGCCAGAAGTAAAAATATAACATTATAGACAAAGATATCTACCCTTTCTGAAAGATAGATGGCGCTATTACACTAACATTATCCAGATATATCTTATAAAATGAAAAAATTATAACTAAGTAAACCCTGAGATGTGTATATGTGTCATATTACAGTAAGAAACACTGTGGAAGGGATTTTGACATAATACTATTACATTTTCATGAGGCACACACACAACACTAGAAATAAGACGTGGAAGGAATCCTGTATAAATAAGAGCATTGTACAGGGAGGCGGGTATCCTGATGAAGTGGGGCGTTACCCTACAAAATGCGTAGAGCCCGCCCATTGACTCCATTCACGCCTAGCATAGAGACTACTGACGCAACTCACCACCGACTGTCAGTCACGTGACTGTGACAGCTGACCTCGCACGATACTGACGTCACACTCAGAAGCAGGGCGCATGACCGGAGGCTGCGGTGACAGTGTAACCGCCCGGGTGCTACGAAAACAGCGAGGACAGTCTGTACTGAGGCATGCTAGGACCCACTACCACCAACGAACAGTGAGTAGAATATAGGATCCTAAAGCCACAAGAGAATGTTACATTAGATTGCAGAATTACTTAAGTGATATGTGCCCCTTCAATTTGAACATATGGTATTACCTATTCTAGATCCTAAAGCAGTGTTATTACCAGAACGGGAGGGATGACTTCCACAACACTGTTGGGCATTCTGAAGAAACACCACACACAGACGTCCTTCATTGAACTGTAAGCATTTGGTTAGTGCAATCATTAAAGTGCACCCAACAGTTAAAACAGTACCTAATCTATACTTATTAACAGGTATTAAATAGGTTTGTCAACCATCTCGGGAAGACACTAACACCTTCAGTAAACAAAAAAGGTGCGTGCAATTGTTACACTTAACCCTGCTGTTGTCTTCGGTCAAAAACAACCGATTTTGAACTTTAATATTTTTTAAAATATTCAAGATGCGGTTCTGAAACTTGTGGTTGATTGACTTATCCTCATTTGAGGGGATCTTACTATGCGTATTGTTATATATATTTTTTTATGTTTACTTTTTGCTCCACAATTTTTTATACACTTGTACTCTTCGGTCAAAGATGACCAATAGCCTTTTATAGTGATCTCCAGCCATTTTATTAGTAAAATAAAGGAGCTATAATCTCATTTTGGACTATATATTACATCTACTACTACTTATCAATTTATTTAGGTCCTTTTAGTCCATGCAGATTTACACATACATACATTTTCTCATTACAATACTGCTGATGGATTACCTTCCAGTATAGTTATGTGCAAAATATTTTTACCCTGCTGTTCCTGTAAAATAGTTCAATTCAGTTCTCAACATTTCATATTGTAAATGAACATATTCTTTTTTTTTACTTGTGTTCCCTGATGTAATTTCTGTGAAATGCTGACCTGAAAGACTTAATAAAATCTGTCTGAAAAGTGTGTTTGCTTTACTCTGAGCTCTTATCTAAAGGGTGGCGGTGGGGTTTATTTTATCCTATCAGTAGACAATTGCCCTAGTAGTCTATCCAGTTTCATTTTCAGTCCAGCTGGAGAGAGAGCAGAAAGGACATATACAGACAACAGAGTTCTAAAGGATCATCTTTACAGGTATGTAGCAGATAAACTATTTTTTTATTCTCAAAGTATTCAATTCTTTTGATTAGATGGTATAGTGTAAAGCAGCAATTGATAGAATGAGTGCATGCTTATATGGATGGTCTTGTTTGCGATGGTCCAGCATCACAATCACAGGGGATTTCTGAATGTGTGATGGGGCCCTAATTGTGTTTATTGTTGTAAAACTGGTAATAGTTTGTTCTCTCATTGTATTATTATTTTTTATGTATATTTTATGTTTTCATTCCAGAGTGTTGCCTCTTTGCATAATGAGAAAACATATAATGACTGAAAAAGATTTGGAGGACTTTGTAAACGCCTCTAATTCTGATGATTACGATGCCCCGCCTGAGAATGTGTCAGAAGAGGAGGACCACATAAGAAATGGGGAATCCAATGCAGAGCAATCTGATTCTGAAGTGGAATCTGATGAAACCCAGACAACTAGTGGGATCCAAGAAATCCTTTCAAAGAACAAAGATGTCATTTGGAACCTGCAGCCTTTTACTCAGTCTGGTAGAATGTCTTCTAAAGATGTGATAAAAGGTTCACCTGGTCCTACCAGGTATGCTATATCAAGAATTGATGACATACAATCTGCATTCAAATTGTTTATAAATATTACCATACAAAACATCATAATCCAAATGTCCAACATTGAGGGGCAACAAGGTTATGGCGAGAAATGGAAGACTTTAGATTTGACAGCTCTAAATGCTTTCATAGGATTACTACTGTTAGCAGGAGTCTACAGGTCATACGGTGAGTCAACCAGTAGTTTATGGGATTCAGAAACTGGTCGCCACATATTTAGGGCCACAATATCTGTGAAAAGATTTCATCAAATTTCAAGAGTCCTTTTTGATAATAAAAGCAATCGAATTGAAAGAAGAGCCCCTATTAGAGATTTGTGGAACAAATGGGTAGAAAATCTACCAATATTTTATAATCCTGGTGACTGTAGATGAGCAATTAGTCTCGTTCAGAGGTAGGTGTCCCTTCAGGCAGTATATTCCAAGTAAGCCTGCAAAGTACGGCATCAAAATATGGACTCTGTGCGACAGCAAAAGTGCGTACGCTCTAAATGCACAGGTATACATAGGAAAACAAGCTGGGGAAAGAGCCGAAAAAAATCAAGGCATGCGAGTAGTCTTGGATTTGACCCAGGGACTCAAAGGACAAAATGTCACATGCGACAATTTTTTTTACATCATATCAATTAGGGCAGATGTTGATGAAAAGAAAAATGACCATGTTGGGTACTATTAGAGAAAAAAAGCCAGAACTGCCGCAAGGTATTCTCAGTAAGAGAGACATTTATAGTTCTATGTTTTATTTTACTAAGGATACCACAGTAGTTTCTTACGTCCCAAAGAAACACAAGCAGGTAATTCTGATGAGCACAATGCATCATGATGGTGAAATCAGTAATAGAGATGACAGAAAACCGGACATCATTTTAGAATATAATGCTACAAAAGGGGCTGTTGATACTCTAGATCCAACAAATCGGTGGCCAATGGTGATTTTTTACAATATGCTTGATGTGTCAGCATACAATGCATTCATGCTATGGAAGGAAATAGACCCAAATTGGAACAAAAATAAACTATATAAGGCTGGGGTCACACACATTGTACCATTTTGTGGCTGTGTACAAATGGAGCAATCTGTCCATGATTTCACTGCAACCAGAGATCTGTGAACAATATCTGCCCAGATATCTGTGTGTGTGACTCCAGCCTTAGAGAAGACTTTTTATAGAGGAGTTGGGAAAATCACTGGTTAGCCCATATATTGAAGAATGAAAGGTAATACCCAGAGCTGATGGAGCGGCAGCCATTGTCCACAGGATCCAACAGCAAGATAAAGAAAGTGAACCAACAGCTTACACCAGCACTGCTACAATACCCACGGCCTCCACCAGCAACGCAACCAGCCTAAAACGGAAACGATGCGACTTCTGTCCGACATCAAGCGATCACAAATCAAATGTGATATGTTACAGATGTGAAAAATATTTATGCAAAAGACATGTCAATTATACCTGTGACAATTGCAAACAGTAAATTTTGCACCGTGTGACTTATTTATCATTTTACATTAAAAAACAATGTTAATTTTTTAGGGTTTTTTTTGTTAGAAAATAATATAATTACATTTAGTTTATTGTTATTAGTTATAGTTTACTGTTGGATGAATAATTATTTTGGTATATACATAAATATTCCAATAAAGCCATGTTAAATGTTTTGACACAAAAAAATAAAAAGTAAGTTTTTCTTTCCATTTTTCATTTGTTTATAAACAACCAGGTTCACATACAATATAATACTGCAAAAATTATTCAATTAAAACACTTAAATTAGCTAAAAATCAAGACTTTATTAGGTCCGGTCAAAAATGACCGGAAGATAACAAATGTATAGTGGTAACCAGGAGAATAGCAGGGTTAAAGAAAAGGGAAGCCAAATAATTGTCACACTAGTTGTAACCATACATCTCAAGTGACCATCTATCAAGCTCACAGAGAACAGAAACTACAAGCTCTCTGTTATGTGTACTTATACAGGTGAGACATAAATAATCAGTAATGTAAATATCGATCTAAAAAAACCCAAAAAGAGTATTAATATCAGAAAAATGTAATTTCAAGGTGCAGCAACACCATTAAAGACAAACAGAAGTAGACACAAAGCATAACAGGAGATTGAAGCCAGAGACCCCATAACATCAATAAGCATTTTTATTATAATTTATTAGTGTGCAATTTTATAAACAACATTTTTTTATCTTAGATGTGTAAAATAAATCTATTTTTATAAAGAAGAAATCGATTGGTATTGGTTTATAATAGCTAATCATGATGGCAAAATAGTAAGCGCTAGATCATTATCATATCTATATAACTTATTAATAAGAATTTGAAAAAATTATGAAATTTCCTATAAATGTCTGTTCTATTCCTGATCTAATAATCTGGGCTTTTAGTTGAGATGAATGTGTGCTGCACTTTATGTACATGCTCAGTAGTGAAGCTCCTCCACTACAGATCAGAGGAAAAAGGCACCTGGAACGTACCAGTGGGAATGAATGCCTGCACTCATCTCAGAACTGCTACAGTGAATAGGAAAACAGGATTAAGGCAAGTACATTTAGAGGCATTTATCAACTTTTTTTCCCACGTACTGCATAGTGTATTGCATATTTCCAGTTTATTAAAGTTTTGTGTTCTAAAGTTGTATTCCAATAAATATATTTTATGTTCTACTTAAATTGTTTTGATTAAAGGGATCCTGTCACCTCCAAAACACCTCCTAAGCTATCAAAACATGTCCCTGCAGCATCCATTCACTAATCTCACACTTCTTTTGTCTCCTAAAAGCATCCTGTGAAAGTGGATAAAAACGTTTTAATACTCATTAGTGATTATAATTAGCAGGGACCATATTCTTTAGTCACCAGGGGGTGTTGTTTTGCAGCCTCGAGGATCCAGCCCCCTCTCTGTCTGTGCTGCTGTGAAACTGAAACTGAAGGCAGGACTAATGATTTGCATTCTGTGAGTGATAGAGAGGGGGGAGGGCAATGCCTGCAGAACACACAGAGGGTGGATCCTGGAGCTGCAAAACAGCCCGCCTTGGTGACTAAAGAATAGTCACTGCTAATTATAATCACTAATAAGTAAGTATTAAAACGTTTTTATGCACTTTCACAGGATGCTTTTAGGAGACAAAAGGAGTGTGAGATTAGTGATAGGATACTGCAGGAGGCGTTTTGGAGGTAACAGGATCCCTTTAATGTATTATAATGGTGATAAAAAGCCTGATGTTAATATACTAAAGTAAATGTATCACTTAAATATGCGCCATGTATGAGGGATTCGATTTCAGGGAAATTGAGGAGGTTTGGCTCACTGACTCCACAGCCCTGGGCTTTTATACTGAATTAAAGTCCCTCTTGACTGCATGTGCTATGTCATGTGATGTGATAACTGCCAGGCAATAAGGGAAAACTCTCCTATGGTACCCATACCCCAGATCATGAAATCGTTCTCTGGCTGGTGCAATGTTCTGCATTGTGTAAAATGGTGGCATGCATGTTTATGCAGTTCAAATTGCAAACTCAGTTAACTGGGTCCAATGAAGTTAAAAAGAAATTACTCTTTAATGAATTTCTAGTAAACTGAAAAAATTCCACATGAATTCAACGTGCATCGAAATGATTCTCTCAACTCTAGTAAGTGGCCTAATTAGACCCATATGACCGAACTATTTAATATCTGGGAATTTCACTGCTGCACCTTTATATTGTATGCCACAAGTCCCCCGTATGTAAATCCCAGATAAAAAGTCACATTCTCATTCCCGTAAGGCACAGATGAGTTATTCATGGGGACAATATCAATCCTTTCTTTCTTGCTGTGTCCTGTCGTATAAATCTTCCCATATTCAGTAAATCCTGGCACGGTTCGAAGGAGCTTTCCCACATCATCATCCAGCTTTAATCTCCACTCATTCACTGGGCCTTCTGTGTGTTTTTCCACTTTACTCCTGTGGAGAAACTTATGAAGGCCATAACTATGCCCAAAAAGAAAAGGACATTACTTCGTTTTTTTCGAACAGGGACATTCTTTAACTTGATTTCATGCAAGCGACGGGCACTCTGAAGAGCGGACCTCAGAATCTTGTCTTTTCTTACGTCAAGCTCCTTGTCCACGACATCATCCTTCCAGTAGAGCAACATGAGCAGTAGATAAGCACTCGGAGGAAAAGACTTTCTTGGATTTTGGAAAGTTTTGCTAAGGTCCCGTAATTGTTGAAAGGTTAGAAGCTTTGGAGAGCTGGGAGCTACGCAGGCCAAGGCTATGTGGCTCATAATGTTATTGATTAGGTCAATATCATCCATGTTTTCACCAGCCGTGGATGTGCAAAGCTCAACTATGTTTGTAAGTTTTTTTGTGGAACCATTGGAGTCTGACAGCAATGACAGAATTGTTGTTGTGCTACCACCTCCCAGTCTGTAAATCTTCATCTTTTGAATTAGTTTATTAATGGAATTTTTAACATCATCTTCACCATTTTCACTTGGAGGCAAAAATTGTGCGCTAAAAAACTTTGCAAATACCTCAATTTTGCGCAGCAGCCATAATCGTGGAGAGTAGACTTGTTCTTCCACATTACTATTCTGTTCTTTGTCATCTATTTTATCAGTTTGGAAGTAACTCAGTTCCTCCGAAATCCATTCCAGTGCATTATAGATGTTTTTGTGTAATCCTTTTAAGTGATTGTGAAACTTGGACCAGGGTTTCTTGATACCTTCTGGAATGTAATCGGTTAGGAGATAGTGCAGAAGTTCTTGACTTTTGCCATTTTCGTTTTGAGGGAAAATTTCAAGTGTTGACAACAAGTTTAACAAACGGCATCCGACTTCCACTTCCCCAAAATATCCAGCATTGTTCATGGTCTCAGTTTCAGCTTTGGCAACTTTTTGCGCTGCACGAAAACACCCGCATGGCTTTTAGCGCAAGTTCAATCAACACGGGCGCCTCCTCTTGAGGCACAGAATTGTTTGTCTTGTCCAGTAAAACACTGAATTGCTTTTTATACACTTGTCCTTCAGTGTCCAAAATAAAGGAGTTATTAGGCAGCTGTGATTTAGCAGTCTCTGCCCAGTGTACCGCAGCCTCAAATTTCTCATATTTATAATGCAGTCTAGCAAGCTGCTGGGCCACAAAAGGATCTTTATCAAATCGTTCATAGGCCACTTTTAATAGGTCAATGGCTTTTTCCTGGTTTTTTTCAGTTTCACATACATAGTCAATTAAAGGAGACAGGAAGGAATCAACACTGTCGCCCCTACTAATTTTACGTCGTCGAAAAATCAAATCTTTGACAAAACCAAGAAACTCATCTCTACCAAATCGGTGTTTGAACAGAACATCTTCCTTAAGCAAGTCCATAGCAATTTGACTTTGTGGATTATCAGGAAGCTGCTTGAGAATTTCCTTTGCCACATACTGATGTATGATATGAATGCAGGTTATACACGTTACCGGATCCACTCTTTCAATGAAAATCAGTTTAGCTTGTTCACTGAGGCAACTATCGAAATTGTATTGCCTTAGTTCACTATTATCTTCTGTTTGTGGATCTAGACCCATGAATGCCTCACAGTGAGAAACAGAGAGGTAAGAGTTTTCGACATAGCAGTTCAGTAAGGCCACATATCTCATCAATCGAGTAACATTTGACGAGTCGTCAACATTCTCCATGACATTATGAACAAAGTTTGTCACATATTCTTCCACGAACTCTTGACTCATTAAAATGAAGGTAATGATTGACTCTGGGGAGAATTGCTTCTGAAGTTTCTCTGCTTTTGTAGTGAACTTTATTTTTTCATCCTTACTAAGTTTGTGAGAAATTGCAACAGTCTCTAATGCCGAAAATCTATATTGTTTTTCAGGGGCATTCACTCTTTTACAGCTTAGAAGGATAAAGCATAATTTTTCAGGTGCAGTCTTCTTAGAGACCATTACTTTAGTTAACTCATCCCTAAGATCATCGATGTACTCATCATCACAGTCTTCAATGAGCAGCAGCACCGGGAGGCAGAGGTGGATGTCTTTCTCTTCATATTCTCTGAAATTCACAGCATGTTCACACACAGTCGTTACTGGAAATGAGGTTTTCAGGACCGCGCATCTTAATTCTTTCCGTTTTTTCCAGAGGATTTGTCGGGCAACTGTACTTCCTCCACTACCTGGTTGGTGGACAATTTTTATCCTTGCAACTGGAAGTCTCACCCGGTTTTCATATAGAATATCATTTAAAATTTTTTGAACTTCCACACAAGCCTCTCGCTCAATAAAGGCTTCACATTTCCCTTGATCGGCGAGCCAAAAGTGCTTCCAGGTGACCTTCCCACCTCTGTAGAAAGTTGTTTCAATCTCTTCAATTTGCTCTGTTGTCAGATCTTCCAGATTTGTGTTATCACATTCGTTTGCACACAGAACTTCAAAGGAATGCATTCTCTCTTCATCTGGGGGGGTGAGGACGCACACTCCTTTTGTGGAAACTGATAATTGTCTAATGGAAGAAGATAGAGGCATGAGACTTTGGACAGTTGCATCAATATGATTGAGCTGCATCCCTACAATGCTCCTCTGATCTAGGATCTCCATCACTTTGCAGGAAGCTTTTGCTTGGTTTGCCCACTTCTCATAGTCCTCTTTATTCTCTGCAATGCATAATATGTACTCCATGCCATTTAATTCTGTATAAAATTCATGGAAAGTGTCAATAATTGGCTCCTCTACATTAGACAGCAAAAGAAAGAGAACAATGAAGTATCCCTTTGGAAGGAGCTCATCACAAGTAAAGGTAATGGCCTTTTTTAAAAGTTTCTTTTTTGTTCGGACCCAGGTGCTTTCATCGCATGGTTCATCATCACCCAGGTAATTGCTGCGGCCATTACAGAATATCCAACTGGTTTGATTAAACAGGGACAGATTCTTCTTAAGGTCACCTGTACTTACCCTGCTTTCATTTGAGTAGTTCTTTAAGGAATGAATGTTAATGGCATGATGCTCTTTATATTTAGAGCACAGTCCTTTACTATCTGAGTTTGGATCAAAGTCGAAAACACACAAAATATTCATGCGCATCAAAAAATTCACGTAATTCAGATTATTCTCGGTGCACCGATTTGTAACAAGTATATACCTGAGAGAATTATTGATGTATTTTTTACCATCAGTTAGCAAAACCGAGATTTTTCTTCCTAGATCTTCTATGGTGGATTTTTCACATGTAACCTTCTGTTCTGCTTTTTTCCTTGCTTTATCCAAATGCTTAAGTTTCTGAATAAACTGCACCACATCATCTTCGAGAACTGGCTCAGATTTTGCGCCAATTCTGCGGAAATAGGTTTTCTTGTCCAGACTTACTTTGTTGCTCTTCTCACTGTACTTTGGTAAACTTGCATGAAAAGCTCGTCCTTTCACAGATTCTGAATTGGACACAACGTCCACCTCAACCACAAAGCGCTGATCTTTACAATCTTTATCTACAACCTCAATGAATTTGGGAGTGCGAATACACGCTCTGGCTGCATCATGTTCTCCTTTAACACATCTCTCGATATAGTCCAGTGCATCAACATACATGTCCTGCTCCTTCACTGGGATTCCCATTATCTGCCCATGTGTACAGCGTTTGTCTTCCTTGCTATCCATTACTCCAAAGTGTATTGTACCATTAGTCCTCATGTTCAAACAAGCACAAGCAAATTTAATTACCTCTGAGGAAAATTTTGCCTGAAGCCTTGTACGGTCCAGTTTAGAAGCAGTACTCAGAGACTTATACTCATGACACGGTGTAATCAGGTCTTCTACTCCGGATTCTGGAGGAAGGACACAGCCCTTCACATATGTAAAGTTTTCAACTTCTTTATCGAAGGGTCTGAAATTTGACCCTGAACTGTGAGCACTTGCTAAATCCCCATCATTTTGAGTCTTGACCGAGGTTATTGCCTTTGAAATATGTTCTTCATCAGTTTCATGCGAACTTTCTCCTGGTTTGACTTTGGTTCTTGGTTTCTCAGGACCATCAGCTCCCAATTCATGTGCAGCTTGGTGGCTTGCTTCATTTCCTGGCATGCTTTGAGGTGGCAACTTGTTTGCATTTGGGCTGGTACTTGGTTGAGGTTGACTGAGTTTTTGTTTCCTTACTAACTCATTTCTTTCTTCAATAAGCAGTTGTATTTGTCCTTGTTTCATACCAATACGTTTTAGGAACTCTTCATTTATTTTCCTCAAAACTGGCCCTGTTACCTCTTCATCAAACAGTTTATCAATGTAGAGAGGTTTGATATGTATGGAGCGCAGCCACTCTCGAACATGTTCTTCTGTCCAGTCATCCAGGGATCTTGTTTTGTAATCTGTGGGAAGAACAGTCAGTCAGTCACGAGAGTTATTAAACACCATTACCCTTTACTATCATATTACTTGCCTTATCCTATAATACTATAATGATAACTTCTGTTCGAAGTAAACTGCTCACAATCACTTAATGCAATTTGCAAATTGTCAGGAACATATTATAAAAATGTTTTCCCTTATTCAAAAGTTGACACTCTACCCCCCCTTCTGTGTAAAACATCACACACACAGCCTCTCTAACGCCCCCTTCCCTTGGCAGGAAATCTTAGGTCCTTATATGACCCTGAAAAATGCAGTGTTAAGGCTTTTAAGAAATAAGAACTCTGGCGAGGAACAAGAATGAAGCAAATATTCAAATTTCTTTGTTTTCCCAGCTGGAAAACCTTTAAGGCAAATCACACACACCACATTAGTATCAGAATTGTGAAAATTATATTTTCAGAATCCATGCAAAATGACAAAAGCGAAACACCATTTTGCTTCACAGGGTAATGGCTGGATTCATACCAAATGGATTCCTGCCCATTAGAGAATCACAGCTATATCATGTTTCTTGTTTCATGGGTGTGTCAGGAGGCACGGATGAGACTAGAGACCACTCGCAGAAGGTCCCAGTGTTTGGCCAAACAGTCAAAATCCTAAGAAAATGTCTCTGTTGCTTTAAGATTAATAATAAAGATCGACTGTGAACTTGCTAGCTAGAAAATACATTGTCATATACTGGTTATCCGCTGAACACTAAACATTAAATGAGGTATAGCTTAATGGCTAAAGAATGAATGGCTCGCTTCTACAAAAGCTGATGCAAATTTGGATGAGGAAAAATGATATTGCAGAAACTGCTAAAGAATATATAAGAAAAATGAGAATCTTAGCTGATGCAGTGGCCATTATTATTATTATTTATATAGCTCCATTAGGTTCCATGGCGCTTTACATGAGGATAAGGTAGACAAGGACAAGTACAATAAATGTAGACAATCAGGTCATACAGGTACAAGAGGGGAGAGGACCCTGGCCACAAGGGCTAACAGTCTACGAGGGGCAGGTGGGGGTACAATAGGATGGGGGAAGTGCCAGTCGTGGGGCGGCCAACCAGGTCTCATGGCAGGCTGTAGGCTTGTCGGAAGAGGTGAGTCTTCAGGTGACTCTTGAAGGTTCCCAGGGTGGGAGAGTGTCTGACGTATTGGGGCAGAGAGTTCCAGAGCATGGCGGATGCATGGGAAAAATCCTGTATGCGGTTGCGAGAAGAGGAGATGAGGGGGGAGTAGAGGAGGAGTTCTTGGAAGGATCGCAGGTTGCGTGAGGGTAGGTATCGGGAGACCAAGTCGGAGATGTATGGTGGGGACAGGTTGTGTATGGCTTTATATGTCATGGTTAATGTTTTGAACTGGGATCTCTGGGAGGCGGGGAGCCAGTGGAGGGCTTGGCAGAGGGGGAAGACAGGTGAGTAGCATGAGGACAGATGGATTAGTCGGGCAGCAGAGTTTAGGATAGATTGGAGAGGTGTAAGGGAATTAGCAGGGAGGCCAGTGAGTAGGAGGTTGCAGTAGTCAAGGCTGGAGATAAGAGCATGAATAAGTGTTTTAGCACTGTCGTGGTTAAGGAAAATGGATCTGTGAATTGTTTCCAAGCTGGAGTCGGAGGGACGTGGTGAGGGCCTCGATGTGGGGCTTGAAGGAGAGGGAGGAGTCGAGGATTACCCGAGGCACTTGGCATGGGGGACTGGGGAGAGAGAGCAGTCAGTGACACAGATGGATAGGTCGGGTAGTGGGGGATTGCATGTTGAGCCTGATAACCCCGTCACGGTGTTCTCATGTATATCGGGTCCCTAACCATATGCCTCTGTTTGCATTACAAAATGCATGCGAGAATCTATGTGTGTCTTAAATGCAATTAAAACCTGTGTGGTTGGGAACTTGACAACAGCAAGATGGTGTACTAGATGTCTGTCACTTTAAGAGGCATTCCCCTTTTAGTTAAAGCTGGAGGTCACTAGGACCCAGCTGATTCTTTACCTTGAGCTGCCTATATATTCCCCTTGACTCCCACTGCTGGTGATTGCTGCTCAGGTGTTCCTGGTTGCATCATAGCTCAAAGCAATGTTTCCTGGAGCCTGTTGGTTTGCTGCTTGGATCTGCTCAAGCTAAGTGTATCTCTTCCCTCTTTGTGTGTTTCTCTAGTTGCTAGCCGGGCTGACTAGTGATCACCCGCTCTGAGCCCTGTGTAGTGGTAGTCCAGGGACAGTCAGGAAATAGGTATCCTGTCGGCGACTGTTGCGGAAACTGTAAAGGAACGTTAGGGAAACAAGGTGTCAGAGCTTGTGGTTCTAAGGGGGTCACCATCCCCCCTTTTTGCCCTTAGCATCAGGGACTCCTTCCCCCCCCATGTTGTCGTCCAGGGCTGGGTGTCTCCCTACACCCAGCATGACATCCTGTCTGTCAAAACATAAAGTCACAACTGACAAGATGACATTTCAAATGCCAAGCTTAGAGGCTGGGAGATGGCCTAGAGCTGCAATTCTATAATTTTCTCTAGAACTGGCCACTCTTCTAAACCCGTAAATATGGTGGTACACCGGAGCCAGCTATGGGGGGTATCTACTAAGGCTGCATTCACACGTGCATTTTTTGCACTTTTTTCTGCACTTGCGCTTTTTTATGCGGTTACGCGACAAAAAGCGCAAGTGCTTTCACATACTGCGCTTTTTTCCCTGCGCTTTTCCCAAGCCCATTTTATCATGTGGGCTATGGGAAAAGCGCAGAGGCAAGTGCATAAAGAATTGATATGTCTATTCTTTTCACGCATGCACTTTTGCAGTGAAAGCACGTGTGTAAAAAAAGCGTAATAGGTGAACGCAATTCAACAAAACTCATAGGTTTTAAAACCTCCTTGCATCAGGACATTTCTAACCATATATAAACCAAGAATTTAAAACAATGCAATGTGCTGTAAAAACACTAGTTTATGTAAAAATTAAATACATAAAATCAAATGTCAGGTTTGATATTCGTACTTGAGGTAGTTTCTATATCCCAGGTTTATTGGTTGATCTGCTGGGAGGAAGCTTTTTCTGTTCTGGGGAGAGAGGTATAATGCCTTAAGGCCCTGTTACACGCTATGATATCGTTAACGATGTCGTTGCAACGTCACCGGTTTTGTGACATTGCAGTGACGTCGAAACAACATTGTTGCGTGTGACACGTAGCAACGACAAGTTCGTTTGGTCGTTGAAGGATGGCCAGAACCATTTTTTTTTAGCGTTGGTCTCCCGCTGGGCGGCCAACATCGGCGTGTGTGACAGCACAGCACACGCTGGGAGCTGGTAACCAGGGTAAACAGCGGGTAACTAAACGCAGCGTTCTGCCTAGTTTCCCGATGTTTACCCTGGTTACCAGCGTTCTCTCTGGTTGCTGATCGCTGGCGAGTCTGCCTGTGTGACAGCTCACCAGCGATCAGATGTCCCAGCGACCTCCATCGTTGGTCCGATCGTTGGGACATCGTAGTGTGTAACAGGGCCTTTATTAGATTTGTTTGGTTTTCTCCCTCATTAAAGTGCTTTGCGTCCACCTGGTGCTACAGCTTATCTCACCTCTTTCCAAGCAGTGGGGTCGCCTTTTTCTGTGCTTGTTTATCTCCTAGTAGCTTGTGGGTGAACCTATTTTAACAAAACTTCTCAGGATACATCCTAATACTGTTTTAGTATGTATATGTTACTTATGTTGGTTTCTGGACACACCTCTACATTCCTTGTATGTATGCTGTCCGTATTCTTAAAATCTGCTGGTTTAGTGTTATCTGGTTCTACGGTAGTTCTACTATCAGATGTGGCTTCCAGTCTGTTTAGTTAAAATTATGGTGGATTTGACTCTGGTGGGTAATTCCTGGGTCAGGGTCACCTTTAATTAACATAATTAAATAGCAGTGCAACAGCAAATCTGATCTAAACTGTGCCATCCACTAGGACACTGCATAAGGTATATACAGTACTATAGAGTAGTACAACACTCATATATCCCAAGGAGTTTTTTTAATCAAGCTCATTTGTCTGGACAGACAAAAACCTGCAGAATATAGAAGGTGACCCTGACCCAGGAACTACCCACCAGAATCAAATCCACCATAATAGGTAAACATTTTTGTTGTTATTTTGATAGAGAAATGTATAACATAATAACCATTAATATTAATTTTAACTAAACAGACTGGAAGCCACGTCTGATAGTAGAACTAGAACCAGATAACACTAAACCAGCAGATTTTAAGAATACGGACAGCATACACACAAGGAATGTAGAGGTGTGTGCAGAAACCAAGGTAAGTAACATATACATACTAAAGGGGGAGTCACACGCGTCAATATCGCCTGCACGATATCGGCTGCACGTGACGTTGCAGCGATATTGACGCGTGTGACATACTGAATCGCCAGGTTTTAGAACCTGCTCTAAAACCTGGCGATTGTCGCCCAGTGGACACGCAACATCGCTGCGTGTGACATCGGGAGTAGCGATATTCCAGCTCCCAGCGCCTCTCACAAGCGCTGGGAGCTGTTATCCAAGGTAAACTGCGGGTATCTAGGCAGCGCGCGCTGCCTAGATACCCGACGTGTACCTTAGTTACCAGCCTCCTCCGCTCACCGGCTGGCTCCGCTCACCCTAGTTACCCGCTGTGTACCTTAGATACCAGCCGGTGAGCGGAGGAGGCTGGTAACTAAGGTGTACACGTCAGGTATCTAGGCAGCACGCGCTGCCTAGATACCCGCAGTTTACCTTGGAGACCAGCCTGCTCCCGCTTCCAGCAGGCTGGCAGCGGGAGCAAGACATTGTGGAAACGATATTTAAATCGTTTCCACGATGTTTCTGGTCAATTGATCGCTGGTGAGTCTGTGTGATGGTGGGGTTACACGTCCCGATATCGGGACGATATCGCATACAACGCCGCGGGAGCGCGCATTTTGGGAGCACTTTTCCCGATATCGCATCGCCGGTTTACACGCTGCGATATCAGGAAACAACGTCCCTCTGATGTGTACGCCCACCAACCCAGTAACGACCATTTAACATGGGAGTTAATGGGTGAGGTGCGAGTACGCATCGGAGTTGGGCTGTCACACGCAGCGATCCTGCTACAACGGCCTTGCGATATCGGGAAGTTGAATAGCTCTACTATTCAACTCCGATATCGTTTTGGCATCGTTCCAGGATCTCGTTGAACACTGAAACAGTACAACGCGCACCCGATATCGGCTCCAACTCGCGACCCACGTGACTTTTTGTCGGAGTTGGACGCCGATATCGCGGCGTGTAAACCCACCATGACAGCTCACCAGCGATCAGCCGTCAATGACGTCAGCGATCATCTCGCTGACGACATTGACGCGTGTGACACCCCCTTAAGACAGCATTAGGATGTATCCTGACAAGAGATTTTGTTAAAATAGGTTCACCCACAAGCTACCAGGAGATAAACAAGGACAAAAAAAGGCGACTATACCGCTTGGAAAGAGGTGAGATAAGCTGTAGACCAGGTGGACACAACACTTTAATGAGGGAGTAAACCAAACTAAACTTACTAGGCATTATACCTCTCTCCCCAGAACAGAAAAAGCTTCCAGCAGATCAACCAATAACCCTGGGATATAGAAACTACCTCAAGTACTAATATCAAACCTGACATTTGATTTTAGGCCCCTTTCACACTAGCGTTTCTAACGGCCGCACTTGCAGCACACTTGCGGCAAGCCCTATGCATTATCAGTGGGGCTTGCGGCAAGGCAGTATAGCCGCAATCCGGCAGTTGCAACCGCGCAAAAAAAACGCAGCTGACCGCGGTTTTTTTCACGGCTGCAACTGCCGGATCGTGGCTATACCACCTTGCCGCAAGCCCCACTGATAATGCATAGGGCTTGCCGCATCAGTGGGGCTTGCGGTAAGGCGGTATAGCCATGATCCAGCAGTTGCGGCTGCGAAAAAAACGCGGTCAGTTTGTTTTGTTTGCGCGGCCGCAACTGCTGGATCGTGACAATACCGCAATTGCCCCATAGACAATGCACAGGGCTTGCCGCAAGTGCGGCCGTTAGGCGTCAGATGCCACATTTGCCGGATCCGGACACAAACGCTAATGTGAAAGGGGTCTTATTTGGTTTTATGTATTTAATTTTTAAATAAACTACAGTGTTTTTTTACAGCACATAGCATTGTTTTAAATTCTTGGTTTATATATGGTTAGAAATGCCCTAATATAAGGAGGTTTTAAGCACATATCAGGCAAACAATAAATATTGAGCTTAACCAGACACAACAGCCTTTCTAATACAATCAAGGTGTGGTAGGTCTATACCAAGGTTATTTTCACAGTGAGCGCTGGATCTATACATCAGTCTATCACTCTTCTAAACCCAACCCCATGAGGTCACTAGGTAGAAGGGATATACATTAATAACAACTGAAAACTCCATTTTGTGAGCATTCAGACCATGAAGGGGCAGCTGAAACTAAGCTATTGAGCTGAATCATGTTTTCTAAGAAGTCTCTTCCTCTCTATACGTGGAAGTCATAAGCTCTGAAGCCGCCAAGGACGACACAGAAGTGCCAAGTCAACCTCCAGTCAGGAGATCAAAAAGGTCAAACAAAGGTATCCCTGCTAAACGCCTTTCTTATATGGTCAGAACACTTCCTGAGCCAGAGCCACAGTCATGGCAAGAGATGCAAATATTGCCTGGCCACAAGAAGAAGTGGATTAATGCTGCTAATGAAGAGATGGAGTCCCTTCACAATTCCAGACATGGGAGCTTATTGAGTTACCACAAGGAAAAAGAGCTATCAGATGTAAGTAGGTCTTCATAAACTAATATGACTCCGAAGGTAAAGTTCACCGGTGTAAGGCAAGATTGGTCGCCAAGGAGTTCTCTGAATAGTATGGTGAAGATTACACTGTGTGCAGAATTATTAGGCAAATGAGTATTTTGATCACATGACACTTTTTATCCATGTTGTTCTACTCCAAGCTGTATAGGCTTGAGAGCCAACTACCAATTAAGTAAATCAGGTGATGTGCATCTCTGTAATGAGGAGGGGTGTGGTCTAATGACATCAACACCCTATATAAGGTGTGCTTAATTATTAGGCAACTTTCTTTCCTTTGGCAAAATGGGTCAGAAGAGAGATGTGATGGGCTCTGAAAAGTCCAAAATTGTGAGATTTCTTGCAGAGGGATGCAGCAGTCTGGAAATTGCCAAACCTTTGAAGTGTGATCACCAAACAATCAAGTGTTTCATGGCAAATAGCCCACAGGGTCGCAAGAAGCGTGTTGGGCAAAAAAGGTGCAAAATAACTGCCCATGAATTGAGGAAAATCAAGCGTGAAGATGCCATTTGCCACATTTCAGAGCTGCAACGTTACTGAAGTATCAAAAAGCACAAGGTGTGCGATACTCAGGGACATGGCCAAGGTAAGAGGCTGAAAAACGACCACCTTTGAACAAGAAACAAGATAAAACGTCAAGACTGGGCCAAGAAATATCTTAAGACTGATTTTTCAAAAGTTTTATGGACTGATGAAATGAGAGTGACTCTTGATGGGCAGATGGATGAGCCAGAGGCTGGATCAGTAAAGGGCAAGAGAGCTCCACTCAGACACCAGCAAGGTGGAGGTGGGGTACTGGTATGGGCTGGTATCATCAAAGATCAACTTGTGGGACCTTTTCAGGTTGAGGATGGAGTGAAGCTCAACTCCCGGACCTACTGCCAGTTTCTGGAAGACAACTTCTTCAAGCAGTGGTACAGGAAGAAGTCTGGATCGTTCAAGAAAAACATGATTTTCATGCAGGATAATGCTCCATCACATGGATGCAACTACTCCACAGCGTGGCTGGCCAGTAAAGGTCTAAACAAAGAAAAAATAATGACATGGCCGCCTTGTTCACCTGATCTGAACCCCATAGAGAACCTGTGGTCCCTCCTAAAATGTGAGATCTACAGGGAGGGAAAACAGTACACCTCTGGGAACAGTGTCTGGGAGGGAAAAGAGTACACCTCTGGGGACAGTGTCTGGAGGCTGTGGTGGCTGCTACACGCAATGTGGATCGTAAACAGATCAAGCAACTGACACAATCTATGGATCGAGGCTGCTGAGTGTCATCATAAAGAAAGGGGGCTGTATTGGGCACTCATTTTTTGGGTTTTGTTTTTGCATGTCAGAAATGTTTATTTCTAAATTTTGTGCCGTTATATTAGTTTACCTGGTGAAAATAAACAAGTGAGATGGGAATATATTTGTTTTTTATTAAGTTGCCTAATAATTCAGCACAGTAATAGTTACCTGCACAAACAGATATCTTCATAAGATGGCCAAATCTAAAAAACCCCTCCAACTTCCAAAAATATTAAGCTTTAATATGAGTCTTTTGGGTTGATTGAAGACATAGTTGTTGATCAATAATAAAAATAATCCTCTACAATACAACTTGCCTAATAATTCTGCACACAGTGTATAATGCTATATTTTCTCCAGTTGCGAAGCAAACCACATTCAGAACTTTAATGTCCATAGCTGCAGTTAAACAGATGACAGACATTTTGACATCAAAACAGCCTTCCTACATGGTGACATTGAAGAAGAGTTGTACTTGACCCAAGCGGAGGGATATATTAAAGATCTCAAGCTGATCCATGTTTGTATATGAAAGGTGTAGCGGAGGAGATTATGTAATCATATCTCATCAAAATGAAAAAGAAACTGCAAAGCTATGTGAAATTCTCACCAGCACTTTGAGACCAAGGATCTTGGAAATGTGACATTATTTGGGAATCCAAATCCAGAGAGAGAAAGATGGGAGTTTTCTTCTCAAGCAAAGTTCTAAAATTTCTGCAGTCCTAAACCAGTTTGACATGTTAGAAGTCAAAGGTGCGTCAAAACCAATGGATCTGACCTACTTAAAGTTGGAAGGAGAAGAAGATCTGCTACCCACCAATGAAACTTACAGCCAAGCAGTGGGGGCAGTTCTGTATTTAGCAAGCACAACTGATATCATAGCCACAATCTGAATTCTCTGCCAACATGTAAGAAAGCCACACCAAAGAGACTGGAATGCAATTAAGAGAATTCTTCAATATCTTAAAGAAACTTAAAGGCTAAATCTTAAGATATCTACATCAGGAGATCTCACTCAGCGGTTATGTGAATGCAGATTCGGCTGGAAACTCAAATGATCAGAAATCAACAAGTGGTTACTTGTTCAAATTAAGAGAAACTTCAATTTTCTTGGTCCAGCAGAAAACAAGTGTTAGTTGCTTTATCTTCTACAGAAGTAGAACATATGTCTGCTGCTTATGCAAGTTAAGAAGTACTTTGGTTTAACCTTCCTAGCGTTATTCCCGAGCCTGACTCGGGGTTAACATTCACTACCAGAAGCGTTAACCCGAGTCAGGCTCGGGCTTACCCGCGTTCGCGGCAGATGCGGTGAGAAAACCGCATCTGCCGCACTTGCCGCACTTGCGCCGCACTTGCGGCGCGGTTGCGGTAATCTGCATAGTAAAGGGAACCAACCACCTCGGATGACCCTCATACACTGTTAATATGTGCCCCTGCAGCCTAGTAAACCATTAGCAGCACTGTTTTTGTGTGAAAAGTGGCTGCAGTAGAAGTGAGATAATGATTTTATACACTTACATGCCTGTGTACTTCTGGGCGTCTCCCTGTGTGTGCTGGCACTTGTGGGCTGTGCTCATCATGTCTGCTCTCCCCTCCCTTATGCACGCCCCCTCTCAGCCTGCTATAGTGATGTGAGGCTGATTGCGTCATAAAGGGGCGGGGCTACCGGGATGCCGCGATTTAGCCCCGCCCCTTTATGACGCAATCAGCCTCATCACTATAGCAGGCTGAGAGGGGGCGTGCATAAGGGAGGGGGAGAGCAGACATGATGAGCACAGCCCACAAGTGCCAGCACACACAGGGAGACGCCCTCAAGTACGCAGGCATGTAAGTTTATAAAATCATTATCTCACTTCTACTGCAGCCACTTTTCACACAAAAACAGTGCTGCTAATGGTTTACTAGGCTGCAGGGGCACATATTAACAGTGTATGAGGGTCATCCGAGGTGGTTGGTTCCCTTTACTATGCAGATTACCGCAACCGCGCCGCAAGTGCGGCAGCTATGCGGCAAGTGCGGCAGATGCGGTTTTTTTACCGCATCTGCCGCGAACGCGGGTAAGCCCGCTTTTAGCAAAAAATTCAAGACCTAAACAGACTGCCAGGGAGGCTACACAACTTTTAGAAGATTTCCGCAAGCCACTAGCACAGCAAACCGTTATCTACGAGGACAGGCAAGGATGTATTAAACTTGCCAGCAGTGAGAACATTAGTGCAAGGACTCAGCACATTGATGTAAAACATCACTACATACGCGGTTTAGTGGAACATTGAATACTCAAGTTAGTTTATTGTGAGTCTGACAAAATGATGTCTAATAGTATGACAAAGCCATTATCAAAAGCCAAATTTGAGGACTTCAGAACTGCAAAGCAACTAGCGGAATAGTGGGAATGTTGGAATATGTTTAATGCAACAACTCCATTCCTGTCTGATTATTTAGTTGCTAGGTTTGTATGCTGTTAATAAAGTTAGAACAAAAAAAAACCCAGAATATCACAGGATGAGCATGTATTCAGGTCCCTGTGACTATGGGAAAGGAAGCTGCTTGCAGATGCTGGAGATAGACACACACGAATGATTTTGTTGCTAATCTATTACATTTTATTATTTTGTTCCTGAATAAACCAACTGTTATTGTTGCACGCTTCGAGAGTATCGTGAATAATCCACTGCCAACATTTCTCAAGGCCTTTAAAGGCCCATTAGGACACACATCTGTGTCTTCAGATTGTTATTGAAGAATTAGTTTGTGACTCTTCCTGTGCACACCATGTTACTGGCTGCTGTCTTTGTTGGCTTTGATGCAGCCATCCTGCTGTTCCCGAGTTTCCTCAGGGTGTCTCAACCGTGCTTTTCATGTGTCGTACTGAATGCTCAGTGCCCATATATCCACCCAGACCCATGGCTTATTGTGTCTACTTCACCAGGTGAGCCATAATAATTTCATAGATACTCTACAATCCAACCTTTTATAGTTTGACATTTGTTTCTGGAACAGAAATCTAACAAAGCCAGGAGAGAACAGAGAAGATATCGCAGGAGACTTCTCTTCTCTTACAGAAAATGAAAAGGAAAAGTTGTGGAATTATAGAGATCACAGGATTAACAGATATGGTAATTTTAGTGATGAGTGAGTGGCGTAATATTCGTAATCGCTATACTCGTAACGAGTACTTTTTAATACTCGTATATTTGTCCGAATGTTAGTCAATTAGTAATTGGCTCCGCCCACACACATCCTGCTTATAAAATGAGCATTTCTGGGACAGGGTGGGACGGTGGGCTTTTTTGCGTTTCTACTGCATAAAACACCTTGCAGTGCCCCAGAGAGATCCTAACATTCAATCTGTTTTCACTGCAGTGCCAGCTCACTTTGTGTACTAAAAAGAGCTGTCAATTAGTGTTAAATTGATAACGATCAACACATCACTCACGAGCGAATACCGTTCTATTCGTGCGAGTAGCGAATAGTAACGATTTCACTCGCTCATCACGAGTTAATTTTCAAAATATTACTTCAGTCTCAAGTGATAGCACCACACACAGAAATCACAGCACTTACAACCTTGGCTGTGATCACTGAGGTTATTAATGGTCATCTGAGGAAGGGTCCATACAAATCAGCGGATCCACTGCTGGCAGCTCATGTGAAATCACCAAACAATGACATTCCTGATGTGCTTGACTGAGAGAAGTCCAGAGATGCTGCAGCAATGGAAGATGAGTCTGAAGACGCTGCAAGCAGGGGAAACAAGTCCAGAGATGCTGCAGCCACGGAGACAAGTCTGGAGATGCTACAGCCACCGGAGACAAGTCAGGAGACATTGCAGCCATGGGAGACAAGACCAGAGATGATGCAGCCATGAAGACAAGTCAAACGCTGCAGCTACAGGAGACATGTCCAAGGATGCTGTAGTCAAAAGAGATAAGTTTAGAGATGCTGCAGCCATAGTAGACAAGTCCAGAGATGCTGCAGCCATGGAGATGAGTCACAGACACTGTAGCCAGGGAAGATGACTCCTTAGATGCTGCAAACATGGGAAACCAGTCACGGAGATGCTGTAGCCAGGGGAGACAAGTCCGCATACACTGCAGCCATGGGGACATGTTTAGGCCACACAGCCTGCTTACACTGGAACAACCAACATGTGGCCTCGAGGTATAGTGTTGAAAACAGCTTCAATACTGGTTCCATGACCAAGTCAATATAACACTGAGTAAGTAGTGGCATTACTCGTGGTCATCATTCTATTCAAGACAAAAGCAGACTCATCACTGAAGAGGTTAGACCTCTATTCAAGCCTTCATTGTTCCTTTCCAGGATCCCGTCTTGGAGACCACGTGGTTAACTCCTTGAAGAGGCCTTCACAAGGAAATGTCATAAGTCCTACTCCCAGGGTTTAACCTTTTCACCACCCGGCAATTTTTCGTTTTCCATTTTTGTTTTTTGCTTCCAAGAGCTATAACATTTTTATTTTTCCGTCAATATAGATATATGAGGATTGTTGTTTTTTGCGGGACGAGTTGTACTTTCAGAAGCAATCATTTATTTTACGATATAGTGTACAGAAAAATGGGGAAAAAATTCCAAGTGTGGTGAAATTGTAAAAAAAAGTGTAATTACACGTTTTTTTTTTATTCGCCATGTTCGCTATATGGTAAAACTGACATGATGCCTCAGGTCAGTACAAGTTCGTAGATACCAAACATGTATACTTTTATCTAAGTGGTGGAAAAAAATCAGAAGTTTAAAAAAAAAAAGAATTTTTGCGCCATCTTCCGCGACCCGTAGCATCCTCATTTTTTGGGATCTGGGGTTGTGTACTGCTTTTTTTTTTTTTTGCATCTTGAGCTGCTGTTTCTAATAATACCAAGTTTGGGTAGATGTGATGTTTTGATCGCCTGTTATTGCATTTTATAGCAGTGTTGTGGCCACCAAAAAACAAAATTTTGGCATTTGGACATTTTTTCCATTATTCAGTTTATGGCTCTCATTAATTGATTATAAGTCCGATTGATGCTGTAAGCCTGACACCTCAGCTGATGACATGAGATGTTGGAAATGTGAGCTCCGTGCTGGTGCCCACATCAAACACCGGGACCCAACCCAGGACGTACATTTACGTCATGAGTCGTGAAGGGATCGTATTTCCAGATGACATCTCCAGGTTGCATGTTCCTTGCACTATTGTGAGCAGCCTGCGAGGCCTAAACATGCTCCCATGGGTGCAGCGTCTCTGGACGTGTCTCCCATAGCTGCAGCATCTCCGGACTTGTCTCTTAGAGCTGTAGCATCTCCAGAATTGTCTACATTGAACACATTGGAGATGTCATTAGCCCGTGATTACACAGGAGTCAGGACTTCTGCCCAAGGCTCAGACTCAAGACTAAAGAAATTGAGGTGAGTTGAAATTGTTGATTCTATTTTTTTCATAATTTACATATCAATAACTTGTCTCCATCCTGTGATTTCCAGCATTCCATAACTTTTTCTTCTTGGTATTACAATTGTAAGGTTAAAGAGTGTATAATTGTCATCTGTAAATCCAGAATATTTAATAGTACCGCACTGGCACCAGATGGAAGCACCATTGAGGGGAGCATGACAGTTCAGGCAATGGGACTGGGCAGTGGGGTAGTCCTGATAATTTTGGAGGGCTGGCTTTGTGTAGTACACACACATGCTTTGTTTCACTTTTCCATCACTATTCCCACAAAATGTCATGGGGTGTTATTCTTACAGTAATAGACTTACCCATTGTTGGCCCTCAAAATGTCCTGTCCTGCTAGATACAACCTAGGAAGAGAAGATAATAGGGCAATATTACTAACAGATACACTGCTGTCTACAGGTATGCCTGCTTCTGTCTGGAACTACTGAACCCCCAATCTGTGTGTAAGATAGCAGACATGATACCATCATATTAGTGCATCTGCTATATAAATATAGATTATTAGTATGACAGAGTGCCAGGGAAAAAGGAAGAATCAGTATGAGGTTGGTTTTTTTTGATATGTGTATGGGCTCATACTTTATATAAGGGGCTATGTGGGGGCTCATACTGTATATAGGGGGCTATGTGAGGCCTCAATGTATATAAGGGCAATGTGGGTGCTCATACTGTATATAGGGGGCTATGTGGGGGCTCATACTGTTTATAGGGGGCTGTGTGTTGGCTCATACTGTATATAGGAGGCTATGTGGCAGCTCATGCTGTATACAGAAGTTTATGTTGGGGCTCATAGTGTATATAGTAGGCTATATGGGGCTCATAATGTATATAGCAAGCTATATGGGGCTCATAATGTATATGGGAGGCTGGGACGAATTTGCCACCGAAACCTGGCAGCTCTATAGTGCTCCTATTACACTCAAGCCAGTGAGGGAACTGCCTGAGGATAAAGAAGGGCCGCAGCTGCCCTGTCAGTACTGTTTTTTCAAGGCGTCCCTCAGTGAGTGTGGCATATTCCTTCCATTGCCAGGCCAGAAGCACATATAATAACCACCACCCCATCAGTGATAGAGATTTTGAATAACACAAGCACTAATTGCTGCCATCAGTTTCTCATTTGATTTAAATCTGGTCCATGATCGGGATTATATCGGGGTCAGAAACCAACCCAGGTAGCGTATAACATTAAATGAGCACATGGACGTGGGAATTCATGATCGAGATAAAAGAGCAACCCAAGATTAAATTTTATATATTTGAATAAAAAGAAAAAAGATAGCGGCACTCACCGGGCGTGTTTCAAAGGTGCTTTATTTGGGTACCCTCATTCCAGGGTCCCACTCAGGAGGGAGGGGGTGCAGAGACAGCAGAGATGACGGATCTCCGTTTCGGGGCTCCTACCCCTTCCACGGACCTCAATGTCATTGACATTGAGGTCCGTGGAAGGGGTAGGAGCCCCGAAACGGAGATCCGTCATCTCTGCTGTCTCTGCACCCCCTCCCTCCTGAGTGGGACCCTGGAATGAGGGTACCCAAATAAAGCACCTTTGAAACACGCCCGGTGAGTGCCGCTATCTTTTTTCTTTTTATGCTATTATTGATGTGATATATAGCGGGCACCCAGAGGCGGCCAGCAATGCCCCACCTCGCATATACCCATATGAAAAAATAAGCACTTCTCCTAACTTAGCAGTGCCCAGTGAACAGGACTTTTTTTGATTATTTTATATATTTGATTGCCATAGGGGGACACTAGATATTAATATTTATGTACAGGTATTATAAAGATATTACAGATATTACAGTCAGTTATACAAATAAAAGATAAATGGGATACACACAGATTTACAGGCAAATGTAATCAGTTACTGATTCCTTGATGCTGTTGGTGGCCACAAGGAGGCAGTGTGGAGCCTCCGGGCTCTCTTGGGTATACTCTGCCACATGGTGTAATGAGGTCCTCCTCAAAGTGATACAAAAATCCAGCAGGCATCGGGCATTCTTATTCTGTAAATTGCCGGGCCCTCTCCTGCCCATGGAATGTCCTGTAGTTCCCACCCCCTGTGTTGTGATATGAAATATTCAAAAGCTACTATGGGTCATAACTTTGCCCGGGAGCATTGTAGGTGGAAGATAATGCTCTCATATTTTTGTTATGATTTTAGCTTTCTGATGGTAGGACACACTGCATGTTTGTGATCATCCAACTGGCTGATATTAATTTTTGGATAGTTAGGAAGGTCGCACAATTATGCAGAAATATGCATTATGGTCCTATACGTCTCTGGGTGTTATATTTATGATTGTTATATTTAGGGGAGTGATGTGTAGTGAAATATTAAGACTTCTCTCCCCGTGTCCAAAGTGTCTGCCACATTTCTATGAGACCTCCTGGCAGAGGGAAAGGACTTCTCACCTCTCTGCAGATTTATGAGGGGTCTTCCTCTCATATAATTCTCTCTGGTCCAAATGTGTCACCTAGTTCCATTTGTTAGGAAGCCTTCATTGTGTGCCCACAGTTGGCCAGGAAATTAATATCCTCAGGTTAATTAACAGATCCAGGAGATTAATTAACCCTTGGGCAAACAGGAGAGGGCTCTCTCCTTGAGAGTGAGGGAACAATGGTGACACCTGAACAAGATGGCTGCTATAGGCATATTGCTTGATATGTCAGAATATATCCCTTATACCTTACAGAGGCTATGTGTGGCTCATAATGTACATAGGAGGCTACATTGTGCTCATACTGTGTATATAGGAGGCTTTGCGGTGGCTTATACTGTGCATAAGAGGCTATGTGGGGGCTCATATATAGGAGGCCATGTGAGGTCTGACCTATTTATGAGGCTATATTGGGGGCTCATACTGTATATAGGGGGCTATGCGGAGGCTCATATTGTATATAAGTGGCTATGCAGGGCTCTTACTGTTATAATTTATTTTGGGAAATCATACTGTATATAGGGGGTTATGTGAGGGCTCACACTTTTTATAAAGGCTATGTGGGGGCTCATGCCTTATATAGAATGCTATGTGGAGGCTCATACTGTATATAGCAGGCTATGTGGGGCTCATAATGTATATTGAAGGCTATGTAGGGCTCATAGTGTATATAGGAGGCTATAAGGTGTTCATATTCTATATAGGAGGCTTTGTTGGGGATCATAATGTATAGGACTTTATGTATGGCTCATACAGTATATAGGG
The DNA here is from genome assembly GCA_033576535.1 of Allobates femoralis. Taxonomy (NCBI): domain Eukaryota; kingdom Metazoa; phylum Chordata; class Amphibia; order Anura; family Aromobatidae; genus Allobates; species Allobates femoralis. The sequence goes on from JARQOC010000006.1 coordinate 508,744,332, forward strand.
GGCTATATGAGGGCTTACACTGTTTATGGAGGCTATGTATATACTATATATTGTACAGTGGTAACCACTGAGCCACCGTGCTGCGCTATATATACTGTGTTGGCCAAAAGTATTGACACCCCTGCAATTCCGTCAGATAATACGCAGTTTCTTCCTGAAAATTATTGCAAACACAAAAGAGAACGCAAAGAGCAAAACATTGATCATTTCACACAAAACTCCAAAAATGGGCCAGACAAAAATATTGGCACCCTCAGCCTAATACTTGGTTGCACAACCTTTAGCCAAATTAACTGCGATCAGCCGCTTCCGGTAACCATCAATGAGTTTCTTACAATTCTCTGCTGGAATTTTAGACCATTCTTTGGCAAACTGCTCCAGGTCCCTGATATGTGAAGGGTGCATTCTCCAAACTGCCATTTTTAGATGTCTCCACAGGTGTTCTATGAGATTCAGGTCTGGACTCATTGCTGGCCACCTTAGAAGTCTCCAGTGCTTTCTCTCAAACCATTTTCTAGTGCTTTTTGAAGTGTGTTTTGGGTCATTGTCCTGCTGGAAGACCCATGACCTCTGAGGGAGACCCAGCTTTCTCACACTGGGCCCTACATTATGCTGCACAATGTGTTGGTAGTCTTCAGACTTCATAATGCCATGCACACGGTCAAGCAGTCCAGTGCCAGAGGCAGCAAAGCAACCCCAAAACATCAGGGAACCTCCTCCATGTTTGACTGTAGGGACCATGTTCTTTTCTTTGAATGCCTCTTTTTTTTCTCCTATAAACTCTATGTTGATGCCTTTGCCCAAAAAGAGAGAACATTCTTCCAAAACGTTGCAGGCTTTCTCAGGTAAGTTTTGGCAAACTCCAGCCTGGCTTTTTTATGTCTCGGGGAAAGAAGTGGGGTCTTCCTGGGTCTCCTACCATACAGTCCCTTTTCATTGAGACACCGACGGATAGTACGGGGTGACACTGTTGCACCCTCGGACTGCAGGGCAGCTTGAACTTGTTTGGATGTTAGTCGAGGTTCTTTATCCACCATCCGCACAATCTTGTGTTGAAATCTCTTGTCAATTTTTCTTTTCCGTCCACATCTAGGGAGGTTAGCCACAGTGCCATGGGCTTTTAAGTTCTTAATGACACTGCGCACGGTAGACACAGGAACATTCAGGTCTTTGGAGATGGACTTGTAGCCTTGAGATTGCTCAGGCTTCCTCACAATTTGGTTTCTCAAGTCCTCAGACAGTTCTTTGGTCTTCTTTCTTTTCTCCATGCTCAATGTGATACACACAAGGACACAGGACAGAGGTTGAGTCAACTTTAATCCATGTCAACTGGCTGCAAGTGTGATGTAGTTATTGCCAACACCTGTTAGGTGCCACAGGTAAGTTACAGGTGCTGTTAATTACACAAATTAGAGAAGCATCACATGATTTTTCTAGCAGTGCCAATACTTTTGTCCACCCCCTTTTTTATGTTTGATGGAATTAGATCCAATTTGACTTTAGGACAATTCATTTTGTGTTTTTTTCATTGAAGACAAATTAAATGAAGATAACAAAACCAAAGAATTTGTGATTGCAATCATTTTCAGGAAGAAACTGAGTATTATCTGATAGAATTGCAGGGGTGTCAATACTTTTGGCCAACACTGTAGTACAGTACTAACCACTGAGCCAGCGTCCTGCTCTATACACAGTACAGTGCTGCCCACTGTGCCACCGTGCTGCTCTATATACCAGTAAATAATACAATGCTGACCACTGAGCCACCGTGCTGCCCTATATATAGTACAGTGCTGACCACTGAGCCACCGTGCTGCCCTATATATCATACAGTGCTAACAACTGAGCCACTGTGCTGCCCTATATACAGTTCAGTCCTAACCACTGAGCCACTGTACTGCCCTATATACAGTACAGTGCTAACCACTGAGCCACTGATCTGCCCTATATACAGTACAGTGCTGTGGGGTCTGTAGTGAATTGGCCCTTGTGGGTGCCTGAGTATCTGGTGCAGGTTCTTACTCTTCATGATTTTTCTTAGCATTGTCATTATGCCACTAATCTATATACTGCAGTCTGCTTTTTCTTTTGTCATCTGGGGGGTGTAAGGGGGGACGAATAGTCACATGATCAAGGACATTTTATTCAATTGCTTCAAAATTAAAATTGAAAAATGAAATGCTTCTGCAGTAAATCTGCCATTTTGTGTGCACAGCTCCCTATGCTGTTATATGGTGTGACAGACTGGGCTCGCACTAGATTAGCAACCCCCAGGGTCGGGCTGGGGTGCCTGGGGCCCATACTATACCGATCATAAATGGATTTATTACTTGTTCATTTTTCGACCTCTCTCTCAAAGCATCACACTTATTGGCATCCGTCCACCACCGGACCCATGGTAACAACTGAAGTGATTCCGTAATAGGTATATAGAGTCTGAGGCTCCTCCCTATACAGGTAGAAATGTGGACAGAAGCCAGAAATGACTGATTTATAGCCCCTGCCTGGTGCTGCAGTGTACACTGTGGGCAGAGAGCAGTGTAATGGTGCTGTCACACCTGGCGACGTCGCTAGCAACATCGCCGAAAAAGTGACGTATCAGCGATGTCGCTAGCGACGTCGCGCTGTGTAAACGAGCGGCGCGACCGCGTTTTATTGCAGGTTGTCAGGTTTACGGGAAGAACCGTAAACCTGTCAACCGGCGACCTGCGATAAGGCTGGATCGCGCCGTGTGACCTCGCCAGAGCGATGTCGGCGGCGATCCAGCCTATACCGCAGCGTTGCTGCGGATCGCTCACTGGGCTGAGCCCAGCCCAGCGAGCGATGTCACCGCCCGCATCGCTGTGGCATCGCCGGCCGCAGCGATGCTGTGTGACAGCTGGCCAGCGATGTCGGAAGCGAGTGGGCACCCGCGCATCGCTTCCGACATCGCTGGCCAGATCGTGCTGTGTGACGGCACCATCAGTGTGCAAACAGAGTAATGTGAGCAGAGGTCCCAGTATGCGACTTACCGGTCTGGTGGCTGCTCATCTCCTCTGAAGACTTCTCTCCCCCTTTAGTTTCGTTTCTCTCTTGTAATATAAGAGGAGATAGGGCCACCCCTGGACTTTCCTACGGCCACCCATCTGTGTGATGTTATCATCCCCGCCCTGCATTCCTGCCTGCAGGCTGCTATATCCGGACTGCGCCTTCTGCTCTCACCACTTCCAATGAAGGATGTCATCTGGTATAAGACTTCATAAAGGGGAAACCTTTCCACCACCTGCACCCTGCCCAGACAGCTGTCTATCCTGTACAATGCTCCGTTATATACTGGCACCAGGCGACATGCTGCCGAGATGTCATGGTTGTAATGTCCAAGGTGACATGCTGCAGACAAGTGACAGTTTTAACGTTTGAGGTGTTGTGCTGCTCACAAGTGATGGTTGTAATGTACGAGGTGACATGCTGACGCCAAGTGATGGTTGTAATGTGCGAGGTGATGAGCTGCCACCAAGTGATGGTTGTAATGTGAGCTGCCGACGAGTGAAGGTTGTAATGTAAGAGGTGACGTGCTGCCGACAAGGGAATGTTGTAATGTACGAGATGACGAGCTGCTGACAACTGAAGGTTGTAATGTCCGAGGCGACATACTGCCGACAAGTGAAGGTTGTACTGTCCAACGTGATTAGCTAGTATAGTAGAAAGGCGTGCACACTCAGTCTTATTTCATTAGGGAGAGGTGCCAATTGAGGGGTCTGGTAAACCCACGATATAGACTCTAGGAAATGACAATTGCACACTCTCTGTTTTTTGTTTGCAAAAAAAGGTTTCTTTATTTCTATAGCAACAGGGAACCAACGTTTCGGTCCAAACCTAGGACCTTGATCATGGTAGTTGCCTCCGTATTCTGCTGTTCATCATACATGGGGGCTCAGCCACCCAATCGGTTTATTTCAGTTTTCCTGTATGCTATATCTAACCATGGGATCCTTGGATCCTGATTAAAGGATGCCTTATTTCATATGATTATGAGCCTCAGTCAGGGCCACACAGACACCCTGACTGAGGCTCATAACCATAGGAAATAAGGCATCCTTTAACCAGGATCCAAGGATCCCATGGTTAGATATAGCATACAGGAACACTGAAATAAACCGATTGCGTGGCTGAGCCCCCATGTATGATGAACGGCAGAATACGGAGACAACTACCGTGATCAAGGTCCTAGGTTTGGACCAAAACGTTGGTTCCCTGTTGCTATAGAAATAAAGAAACCTTTTTTTGCAAACAAAAAACAGAGTGTGCAACGTGATTAGCTGATGGCAAGTGACGATTGTAATGTACGAGGTGATCAGCTGCCGACAAGTGAAGGTTGTAATGTCTGAGGTGACTTCCTACCGACAAGTGATGGTTGTAATGTACAAGGTGATGAGCTGCTGACAAGTGAAGATTGTAATGTCTGAGGTGTCGTCCTGCCGACAAGTGAAGATTGTAATGTCCGAGGTGACGTCCTACCGACAAGTGATGGTTGTAATGTACAAGGTGATGAGCTGCTGACAAGTGAAGATTGTAATGTCTGAGGTGTCGTCCTGCCGACAAGTGAAGATTGTAATGTCCGAGGTGACGTCCTACCGACAAGTGATGGTTGTAATGTACAAGGTGATGAGCTGCTGACAAGTGAAGATTGTAATGTCTGAGGTGACGTCCTGCCGACAAGTGAAGATTGTAATGTACGAGGTGACGTCCTACCGACAAGTGATGGTTGTAATGTACAAGGTGATGAGCTGCTGACAAGTGAAGATTGTAATGTCTGAGGTGACGTCCTGCCGACAAGTGAAGATTGTAATGTCCGAGGTGACGTCCTACCGACAAGTGATGGTTGTAATGTACAAGGTGATGAGCTGCTGACAAGTGAAGATTGTAATGTCTGAGGTGACGTCCTGCCGACAAGTGAAGATTGTAATGTACGAGGTGACGTCCTACCGACAAGTGATGGTTGTAATGTACAAGGTGATGAGCTGCTGACAAGTGAAGATTGTAATGTCTGAGGTGACGTCCTGCCGACAAGTGAAGATTGTAATGTCCGAGGTGACGTCCTACCGACAAGTGATGGTTGTAATGTACAAGGTGATGAGCTGCCGACAAGTGAAGATTGTAATGTCCGAGGTGACGTCCTGCCGACAAGTGATGGTTGTAATGTATGAGATGACGAGCTGCAGATAAGTTGCAGAGATGTTTACAAGGGGCCGGATGGACGGTTGTCCTGCGGTTTTTATTCAGATGTTTTTATTGGTTTTGTATAAACACATATACAGTAAGTCACAAACACTTAATAAAATTTACAATGCTTAACATTATAGGGAAATATTGCTATCTAGACATTTGCTCGTTTGTCTTGTTAATCTATATCCAATTTATAGATGTTACGTAAGTTTTTTTACAATTGATTTTAAGAAGTATATTCTTAGTACAGCATTTTAAATACACCATGTTCCAAATTATTATGCAAATGTTCTTTTTCTCTGATTTTTGTAAATGGTCGGTGCAAATGACAGTCAGTGTAATAAGTCATCACCCGTTAGAGTATACATTGAATTTTATTGAAGAAACCTCCCAATGAAAACAGTATAATCTTCAAAATTAAAGCAAACTCTAAATGCCCTGTTCCAAATTATTAGGCACAGGAGAGTTTCTAAACATTTGATATGTTTGAAAGAACTGAAAATTCTCATTTGTTGAATTTGCAGCATTAGGAGGTCACATTCACTGAAATAAAAAACTATTTAACTCCAAAACATCCTAACAGGCCAAGTTACATGGTAACATAGGAACCCTTCTTTGATATCACCTTCACAATTCTTGCACCCGTTGATCTTGTGAGTTTCTGGAGAGTTTCTGCTTGTATTTCTTTGCATGATGTCAGAATCGCCTCCCAGAGCTGCTGTTTGGATGTGAACTGCCTCCCACCGTTATAGATCTTTTGCTTGATTACATTCCAAAGGTTCTCTATAGCAGAGGTTCCCAACTCCAGTCCTCAAGGCACACGAACTGTGCAGGTTTTCAGGATTTCCTTAGAAATTGGAATCATTCCCAGTGCAGGTGATTCAATTATCACCTGTGCAATACTAAGGAAATCCTGAAAACCTGCACTGTTGGTGTGCCTTGAGGACTGGAGTTGGGAACCTCTGCTCTATAGGGTGGAGGTCAGGGGAAGATGGTGGCCACACCATGAGTTTATCTCCTTTCATGCCCATAGCAGCCAACGACACAGAAGTATTCTTTGCAGCACGAGATGGTGCATTGTCATGCATGAAGATGATTTTCCTCCTGAAGGCACATTTCTGCTTTTTGTACCATGGAAGAAGATTCTCAGTCAGAAACTCTATATACTTTGCCGAGGTCATTTTCACACCTTCAGGAATCTTAAAGGGGCCTACCAGCTGTTTCCCAATGGTTCCAGCCCAAAACATGACTCCTCCGCCTCCTTGCTGACGTTGCAGCCTTGTTGGGACATGGTGGCATCTACCAACCATCCACTACTCCATCCATCTAGACCATCCAGGGTTGCTTGGCACTCATCAGTAAACAAGACTGTTTGAAAATTAGTCTTCATGTATATCTGAACCCACTGCAACTGTTTCTGCTTGTGAGCACTATTTAGGGGTGGCCGAATAGTAGGTTTATGCCCCACAGCAAGCCTTTGAAGGATCCTACACCTTGAGGTTCGAGGGACTCCAGAGGCACCAGCAGCTTCACATATCTGTTTGCTGGTTTGTAAGGCCTTTTTAGCAGCTGCTTTCTTAATCTGATGAACTTGCCTGGCAGAAACCTTCCTCATTCTGCCTTTATCTGCACAAACACATCTGTGCTCAGAATCCGCCACAAATCTCTTCACAATACGATGATCACGCTTAAGTTTTTGTGAAATATCAAATGTTTTCATCCCTTGTACAAGGCATTGCACTATTTGTTGCTTTTCGGCAGCAGAGACATCCTTTTTCTTTCCCATGTTACTTGAAAACTGGTCTGCGTAATATTGTGGAACACCCAGTTTTCCTTTTATTGGGCTCACCTGCCAAATTAATTATCACAGGGATCTGAGATTGATTTCAGTGATCCAAAGAACCTGGGACACAAGACCAGCAATGGGTTTCATTGAAAAAAAAAAATAACAATAAATCCCTGATTCTTAAAACCAATTTGCATAATAATTTGGAACATGGTTTAGATAAACATAACCTCTTATGACAACAAGACATGGAGAAGGGAGAGGGGGGAAGGGGACAAATAAGAACTTTATAGTTAAATATTAATGTCTATATTAGATTGTTGCAAAGAGACTTTTCATCTGATCGGCCTTGCTGTGTTTATGATTAGTGAGTTGAGCATATTTCCTTCTCATGAACCTGTTCTGCTTAGGTTGGTATAAATTGAGTTGTATATATGTGACTTGATTTGAGTGTAAGATTGAGTTGTGGTATAGCTCTAATCTCGAAAATCACTTGATCTTGGTGACTTGAATCCAATGTTTTAGTCTTCAAATTATTTATTGTTTTGAATAATAAGAACAATTACAAACTCACAACATAACATTGACCTGTAGGGTAATCCCCTACGGCCCAAAAACACATACAATATGCATCACAAATGAGGTTAAACAATGGATTTATACCTCTTCCAGAGGTTGAAATGAAGGGGGAGGTAAGGGTATGAGGAGAGGGGAGTGGAACAAGGGTTAAAGGGATGGAACACGGGGTGGACCCCCACTACGAATCGTGTTGCTGCAAGCATCTTAATTAGTTCAAGGAGTATGTGTTTATATAAGACGGTATCCCTTCATCTCACAGCTGAATAAAATTGGCTTTTATGTGAAGGCAAAGTTGAGAGTGTTCTTATGTTCATTACCGTCGAGATTAAATGCTGCGATTCGTCCGGGTCATACAGAATAAATTTAACCTGAAACTTTTCCTTGGGGGTCGAGGGGGGGAGGGGGGAAGGTAGATAAATTATATGAGGGTCATGACATAAGGGGGAGTGGGAGACAGGGGAAGGAAGGATTAGCAGTGAGGGGCTGGGAGAAAGGTATCCGCAAGGGCGGGGATAGAGAGGTCCAAAGCAAGTGAGGATAATGAGAGGGGGAAGAAAAAGGCTTGTAAGAAAGAAGCAAGAGGAGAGAGAAAAGAGAAAATAGCAAATGTTACCTCCTGAGAGTTGCTCAAGGAGGGGGTTTGTCTGCGAGTGGGTGAACTGCCCAAAGATCCCAAGCCTCAGTCACATACCGCCTCGTGGGGGCATCTAGTGCTAGGTGGAATTCATGTGCAAATATTCCATTCAGCCGTTTCGTGAGATCTGACATTGTGGGAGGGGTCGGGGACTTCCAGGAAGTGGCAATGCAGAGTCTAGCCGCTATTAAGATGTATGAGATCATGTGGCGGGGGACTGGAGGGAACGACTCTGCCCCAATGTGTAGAACCGCAAGCTGCGGTGGTAGGGGAAACTTCAACTCCGTGGTCACCTCAATCAAGCTGGCTACCAGAGTCCAAAATTGGGCTATTTGAGGACACAACCACCACATATGTGCGTGATCTCCTTTTTGGTCGCAGAGTCTCCAACAAAATGGGGGGTTTCCACGTCCAAATCTCGCAAAACTTGTGGGAGGAGTGTACCAACGGAGGTGAACTTTTTTGAGGGATTCCAGGTGATTGATACACCTAGCTGCTCGCGAGACGCAGCAAACCGCTCCCTCCCATTCCTCCCCGTCCGCCTCAAAGGACAAGTCTTTCTCCCACGCGGTGACGTAAGACGGGCGACCGGGGGAGGACAACTCCAGAAGTCCCTCGTATATAATCGAGAGGCCCTTGGGTTTCGGGTTCTCCGAGAAGAGGAAGTGCTGGAAGGGCGAGGGGGCGGTGGGCTTTAAATCGTGCCAGCAGTCCCCAGACTCCAAGAAATGTCGGATCTGAGAGAACTGCAGGAACATGTCTCTTCGTTCTGGATTATTTCGGGTGAATTCTGCAAAGGAGATTAACTCAGAACCCTTCAACAGATCTGCTAGAAACGAAATGCCCAATTTCTGCAACGATGCAATATTTAACGTGGGAATATGAACTTGTAGTGCCATCAAGGGGATCCTCTCCGGTGGAAACTTAGACCAAAGCCTAGGGACCTTACCCCATTCTGACAGGAGGCTTCGGACAGTGCCCAGCGGGTGGGATTTCTCCGTTGGACCCAGAGATGTTCCCCAAATAGTTTTGCCAGGGGAGACTCCAGGTGCGAAGTCCAGCTCTAATTGGGTCCATCCCGATGGGGGTGAAGGTTTGCATAAATCTCTGACCGCCTCCAAAGAGGCTGCTTTGCAGTAAGAAATGACGTCCGGGACTCCCATTCCGCCCCCCCGAAGCCCCCTGTGCAGTGTTTTTCGGTTAATCCTCGGGCAACCCGCAGCCCACACAAATCTGTCAAGGAGGTTTTGGAGTTGAGTAAGAAGGGGCCTCGGGTATGCAACCGGGACACAGCGGAACAGGTACAGAAGCCTTGGAAACCAAAGCATCCTGACCGCCTGTATCCTGGCCATCCAGGACAGCAGGGGCTGTGCGCTGGAGTTCATTGAACCCCGCAGAGACGCAATCAGGGCTGAGAGATTTGTCTGTGCGAACTTCTGTGATGGGCACAGTATGATACCCAAGTACTGGATACCCTCCGGAGCCCATTGAAATGCATAGCGACCGGAGAGATCCTCAAACTCCAGCTGCTTGAGATTGAGGGGCAGTGCCGTAGACTTACTCAAGTTCAATTTATAGTACGAGACCGCCGAGAAGGCATCCAAGGCGTTAACAATGATTGGGAGCGAAGTTCCAGGGTCAGTGCAGGTGATGATCACATCATCCGCGTACAGGCCAATGACGTGACGCCTCCCTCCCACCTGTATGCCCGAGATCCCACTCTCGGCCCTGACGGCAGCGGCAAACGGCTCCATAACTAGAGCAAAAATCAGGGGAGACAGGGGGCAACCCTGTCTGGTCCCATTTGATATACTAAATTGGCGGGAGAGAAACCCAGACGTAGAGACACGTGCTCTTGGATTCGAGTAAAGGCTCAGAATTGCCCTTAAGATAGGGCCCGAGAAGCCAAACTTCACAAGAACTTCCTGTAGGTAACCACAGTGTACCCTGTCGAACGCTTTTTCCGCATCCAATGACAGGAATACACTGGGGGTCCCTCGAATCTCAGCTATTTCTATGAGGTCTATCATACATCGAGTTCCATCTCTTGCCTGATGTCCCCCTACGAAGCCCACCTGATCCGAGTCCACCAGGGATGGAACATTCTCCGATAGGCGAGCCGCCAGTAATCTAGCATAAATTTTCACGTCTGTATTCAAGAGGGAGATCGGCCGATAACTCCCCGGAGAATCAGACGGTTTTCCTGGTTTTAAAATTGTTGTGATCGTGGCCTCCAGGGCCTCCGGAGGGAGGACCCCTTCAGCCTGCCAAGTATTAAAGAGTCGGAGCAGGTAGGGCGCCAAATGATGGGAAAAGGTTTTGTAATATTCGTTTGCCAAGCCATCAGGGCCCGGTGCTGAATTTAACTTCAGAGATCGAATCACCGCCTGCACCTCTGCCAGAGAGAATGGGGTGTTCAGTTCCTGCAGCTTATCCTGAGATAGAGTTGGCAGAACTATACGGTCCAGATAATCTCGGATGCGTTCTATTGTCGGTTGTGGGGTCTTGGGATCGTCTTTTAAGTTGTACAAGGATGAGTAAAAGTCTGCCATCGCATCGGCAATCTTATTTGGGTCTCTGACAGTCTCCCCCCTGGCGTTTTCATGGAGGTTACCATTGATTGCACAACCCGTTTTTTAAGTCGTCTGGCCAACAGTCTACCCACCCTGTCCCCAGCAGCATAAAATCGTGTCTTAAGTTTTCTAAGGCCAAGTTCATGTTGGTATAACAGGAGGGATCTGAGATCATTTCGCAAAGCCAATATTTGTGATGTGATCCGCTGGGTCTGGGCGGCTTTGTTGATTTTTTCTAGTTCAGTTATCTGCTCAGTGAGCTCTCTCCATCGTTTATCTCTCGATCGTTTTTGTTGTGATGCCTTCTGTATGAGGAGACCCCTAAGTACCACTTTATGGGCAGCCCACAGCGGACCATCCGAGACCTCCCCATTATCATTCAGTTGGAAATAGTCTACCATACTATGGTCCAAGAAGTTGACAGTATCTTGACTGGATAGAAGGCCCACATTCATCCTCCAACGACGGGGCGACACCTCCTTTTGCCCCAAGCTAATACCCAGAAAAATGGGGGCGTGATCCGACCATGAGATCTGGCCTATGGAAGCCGACTCACAGCGGAGCAACAATGCCTCCCCTATCAAGAACATATCAATCCTGGAATAGGACTTGTGACTGTTAGAGAAGAATGTGAAGTCCTTTTCTTCGGCATGGAGGTATCGCCACACGTCGTGGAGGCCGAATTCTCGACACAATCGGGACAATTCCCGCCCCCGTCGTGCAGATGGGGATGATGAGTCCAGTCTGCTCTCCATTACAGCATTGAAATCCCCACAAATTATCAGGGAGCCTTCTACCGAGGCCCTCAGTTTCTTAAATAAAGAGTTCAGGAATTTAAATTGTCCCACATTGGGCGCATACAACGCTACAATTGTGTACAATTCCTCAGAGATGAGGGCCTTCAATATAAGGAACCTCCCCAGTGGGTCAGACTCGGTTGATTTAAGTTGGAACTGTAATTTATTACTTACAATGACGCAGATTCCTGCCTTTTTTACAGTGTTGTTTGCAAAGAAAATATGGGGGTAAGATGGGTGTCGGACCCGGTAATTGTCTGAGGCCAATAGATGCGTTTCTTGGACGCATAATATATCAGCACGCAGTCTACGCGCCTCTCTCCATAGGAAAGAACGCTTCACCGCAGAGTTTAACCCTTTTACATTAAGGGAGGCAAACTGGATCGTTGATGTTGGTCCCGCCATACGCTATGAAGACCTAATGCAGCTAACTGAGGGATATGGGCGATATTTGAGGCCCGGGGCTCCGTGTCACTTGTTAGCCTTGAGAAGGAGGTACCAAGAGTTCAGAGGAAAGAGATAGCAAAGTATAGACAGAAGGAGAAGAGAGAGGAGTGGGAATGACCGAAAAGGGGGTGGACGGGGTAGGGGGGGAGGGGAGGGGGGAGGGAAAACGTCAAACAAGCAGTTGTAACACACGAATGTAAACCTTATCAATCTGAGAGCCTCCCGGGACAGGTCCAGCGAGTCGGGTTAGGGAGAGCAGAAGATCAAACAATCTCACCTCCCGCCCGCCGGGCCCATACCTGGGGGTCTCCTGGGGGTAGGGAAACCCTCGGTCACCAGCGACCCAGGGGGGGAGGGGAGGGGGGAGGGAAAACGTCAAACAAGCAGTTGTAACACACGAATGTAAACCTTATCAATCTGAGAGCCTCCCGGGACAGGTCCAGCGAGTCGGGTTAGGGAGAGCAGAAGATCAAACAATCTCACCTCCCGCCCGCCGGGCCCATACCCGGGGGTCTCCTGGGGGTAGGGAAACCCTCGGTCACCAGCGACCCAAATACGGGTCAGACCTGGGGACAATGCGAGGGTTTCCTCAGAGAACAGATATACAAGCCTGAGGCACAGCCGCACAGGCATCAGCACGTTATTTCCGGGCTTCGGCTGGAGCGTTTTTCGACCCTCCGTTGAGATCCGTGTCGGGGTCCATCATGGTCAGTCGGCGATGAACCTCCCGGGGCAGAGAGATTCCAGGCTCTCAGGGCGTTGCGTAGTTGTGATGGAGACTGGAAGAATTGTCTCGTCCCCTTGTAGCGGAAGGTTAGGGATACCGGAGATCCCCAAATGTATTGAATCCCCCTCTCATGTAGAACCCTGCAACTTGGTGCGAATTCCCTGCGCCTGGCAAGAGTCCCTGGTGAAAGGTCCGGGAATACCGCCGCGGTGGCAAACGGATCTGGCAGGGTAGGGTGGGAGCGCATGGCACGTAGAAGAGTTTCTCTCGCATCAGGCCGTTGAAACGAAATCAGGATATCTCTAGGAATGTCCTTGGCCAATTTGGCCGGCTTTGGTAGTCTATACGTCTTGTTTACCTCCAACACCACAGGGGGACATCTGGTAGTACCGCCGTAAGGAACATAGCTATGATACTCCTGAGATCCTCCTCATGATCCAGTTCTTTCACACCTCGCAGTTTAACATTGTTTTTACGCAGACCGTCCTCAAGGTGGGAAAGGGTTAACTGCGTCTTTTTCATCTCCTTATCCATCACATCATAATCGTCAGCGAGTTTGTTGTGAGCAGTTACAAAGTCCGTCATCTTTGTTTCAAGTGTGTGACGTTCTTTCCCCCAGAGCCGCCATGTCTGAGCGCAGGTCCCCTATCATGGAGCGAATTTCTCCTAGCATGGAGTCCCTCAGGGATCCCAACATGTCCCGGAGGGATCGTTTTGATACTGGGGATTCATCTCTGTCCCCAGGACCCCCTCTCTGAGATCCTGGAGGGGAGCGTGGTGAACGCGGAGCGTGCCCTGTGGGGGATGAGGAAGCTGCAGTGGCTGGATTAGCCGGCACCATTTTGGAGGGCTTCTGAGAATCCGTCCCAAAGAAGTCGGTAAGTTTACCTTCTGTTTCCCGGCGCCAGGAGGCCGCCCGCGGCATCACTATGCTGTGCGGTGGGTCTTCTCCTGGTATTCAGAGGCGTTAGAGCCCGGTAAGAGCCGGTGGGTGCCGATAGTTCAGCCTGAGCGGCGGAGCCTTCTCAGCGAGCGTCCGGCGCCATCAGCAGCAGGACACGCCCCTGAATCCAATGTTTTATGGCTCTGGAAAATATTATTTTGATGGCTGGACCATATATGACAGCATTTGTTACTGTTCTCTTTTGTGTCTCCCCTATTTCCTCATAGAGTGTAAGCTCTTGTGAGCAGGGACCTCACGCCTCATGGGCTCAGTGATGGATTTACTTACTTTTTGTCTCATATGGTTTGTATTGTATTTTATTTGTGTTGTCTCATATTGTATTGTATTTTATTATATATTGTGACCCCCCCCCACCTCATTGTAGATTGTAAGCTCTTATGAGCAGGGCTGCCATTATTTTGCTTTAATTATTGTATTATGCTTTGTATTGTATTGTACTTTCTGATAACTGTCTCTTATGACTGTTTGTATATGAACCTCTGAATTGTGAATCGCTGCAGAATATGTTGGCGCTATATAAATATAGATTATTATTATTATTAATGTGGGAGGTAGCGGTTGCTTCCATTTGGCAGCCAATAGTATCTTGATGCTACTATCCATAGGATTAGAAAACCTTCCTAGGAAACACAGACATGTTGTTGGTCATATTCTACATTATTGATAGCCAAGATACTATTGTCCTGCGGTTCTGAGGAGAGACAGAAGCCAAATAAACACCCTTTTCAGCCGCCTCCATGGACAGGGAGTAGCTCTCACCTCACTATGGCACAGATCCTCCACCCGCATCTTACTGGAAGCTCTAGGAGAATGCAGGAGGGCCTTCTTCTCCCAGGTGTCCACACTCCATACAAACTCCCAAGAGATGATGTAGGTTTATTTATAGTAGAAAAATCGGTGACAAATGAAGCAGCAAACAAATAACACCACATAAATGCAGAAGATATGTAATTCTCTTATAGGTACAAGATGTGCTTTGATGAACACATGGATGTTAAGGAAGACACTCTCCCTTTAAATGACTGAAACAAACTCCTAACTAATCGCACTTATCCCAAAAATGGCGTCTCCCAAGATCAACCGTTATTCTCTTATTCTCCCATCCACATTGCTGTATGTCACTCAATCACTCAACATAACCTTGGATATTATACAAGAGATACCCCTAAACCACTATACAGGTATACATCCTTCTTAATTTAACTATCCACAATACATATTTATCCTTAATCACCTTCCACACCTCTCTTTAGGTTTACAACCTTGGACCATAGTCTGCAGAAACCACATTTCTCTACAATAACCCTAATATTACTGATCCCCCCCTTGTACCGATAGCAGGTAAATCCGCTAGCCCTTTTGCTCTCTTGACCCTATATCGGCTTGTCTCATTTTTTTCATTCTTCTGTGATTAATGTCTCTGGTTATCTCTACTCTCCATGGGTACCGTTTTTACTCGTATAACTACCACAAGACCATCCTAGACATGTTGTCATTGTAAATTTGTAAATAATTTGATTCAATTGTGTATCTCTGTACAAGCTATTTATTGTACACTTCTTAATTTATTCTTAGTGACTCTGTGAACAAGGCCTCATTGGAGAGCCAGAAACGTCCTGCCAGTCACCTACTACACCGGTGTTGTTTTGAAATAAATCACCTTTAAGCAAACTAACAAACTGAATGAGTGCTTGGATTTAATCTTCATGACATTGTGGATCATTGATCCTCTCCATTAGCACCATTAACCTCATCTTAACTTGAGTGCTGGTCATCAATGATCACTGACTCCTCCTCCCTCCAGACTCCCCTGCCCTCCTCCCTCCAGACTCCCCTGCCCTCCTCCTCCCTCCAGACTCCCCTGCCCTCCTCCCTTCAGACTCCTCTGTCCTCCTCCCTCCAGACTCCCCTGCCCTCCGCCCTCCAGACTCCCTGCCCTCCAGATTCCCCCGCCCTCCAGACTCCCCTGTCCTCCTCCCTCCAGACTCCCCTGTCCTCCCTCCAGACTCCCCTGTCCTCCTCCCTCCAGACTCCCCTGCCCTCCTCCCTCCAGACTCCCCTGCCCTCCTCCCTCCAGACTCCCCTGCCCTCCTCCCTCCAGACTCCCCTGTCCTCCCTCCAGACTCCCCTGCCCTCCTCCCTCCAGACTACTCTGTCCTCCTCCCTCTCAACTGTGGGTGGGAAAAGTGTGTGATATATGTGGACATATACAGGGGTGTCACGAAGGGGGTTAAGTGTGTTGTCCATATTATGACTAATATGGCTGCTTTCTTCATAACACAGCCTCCCCCTCCCCGTCCACAGCCAGACAAGCCCCCAACATACAGAAGATACATTGCTTGTATCAGAAACACAAATACAATCTAAAAACCGGCTAGAAGTTTGATGCAGAATTCAAGACGAACAAAGTAAAATAATGTTCAGAACAGTTTTCTCTTTTCATAACATTTTTTATTATCTTTTCAAAAAATATAAAATTAAAACTTTTAATTATAAATATATGTTTTGTTACTTCGGCTCTTGTGCAACAATGTGATTCCCTGGTAATAGACACATTCTGTGGTCTCATACTTTACCCCCTTACTTTGTGCAGTTGTACATGTGCTAGGACAGACAAAAATGGGGGTTGACAGTGCTATATTAGAATATAAAGGGTTTGTAATGAATTTCATGGGCCTCACCGGCTACACCATACATGTTATGCAAAAATATTCAGACATATGAAAGTTTTAGACCAGATTTTTGGTAGAATCTGATGATTTGTCCTAAATTTTTCTGTTTGATCACAAGACTTTACTCCAGCATGCTTTGACAAGGGGCCCCTGCACTGCAGCTCTGCTTTGCGTTACAAGTTACAAGGTTTTATTACACACCGATATATCACCGCTAAAGGGGTTGGTAAAAGCCATTACAGAGATAGAGGGGAAAACCTTCACCATACTTGAGGATGAGGAAGATTATATTCCTGGCCTGTGAGGAGAAATCCACTTCTTCATAATGACATGCAAGGCTGTGGACATGGAGTCGGATGTTTGACTTACTGACTTCACCGCTATGGTTGTGGAATTGGTGTCTATTTTGGTGAAGATAGAGTCGGATTTGAATTCAGGGAAATTGAGGAGTTGGATGTTTGGCTTAATGACTTCCAAGCCCTAGTTGTGGAGTCTGTGTCCAATTTAGCAGAGTCAAATTCAGGGAAATTGAGGATTTGGATGTTTGGCTTACTGACTTCACGTGGTGTCCATTTTGGTGATGTTAGAGTCGGATTCGGAGTCCGATTAAGGGAAATTGAGGAGTCTGAGTCGAATGTTTGGCTTACTGACTTCACAGCCATGGTTGCGAAGTCAGATCGTTGAGTCGGTAACCATATTGATGGAGTGGAATTCAAGGAAATTGAGGATTATGATGTTTGTCTTACGGACACCACAACCTTGATCACATGACATTGTGGACCCAGCTCAGGATTTAGTGTTAGTTTGTACCTGTATGTTGTAAGCTACAAAGCCAATGAATGTAAAGCCCAGGAAGAAGGTGACGTTCTCACTACCGTGAGGCACTGATGAGTTGTTCAATGGCAGGATCTCAATTTTGCTCTTCTTGCAATGTCCTTCTGCATACAGTCTTCCATTCTCGGTCCAGCCAGGGACAATTGTCAGCAGACGGTGAACACTATCAACCTTCACCAAATCGTCATTGTCCCACTTCATGCGCTTTTCATTCAGTGGACCTGCAATGTGCTTCTCGATGGAGCTCCGGTGGATGATCTTCTGGAGGCCGTATCCCTTCCCCAGAAAGAAGAGCACATTAGTTCTTTTCTTTCGGACTGGAACATTTTTTATTCTTTTCTCATGTAGTTCTCGCGCCATCTGCAGGGCATTGGCCAATATATTGTCTTTATTGGTGTCCGGATTATCATCGACTTTGTCATCTGGCCAGTAGAGCAAGAAGGTGAGGAGGTAGGCGCTGGGCTGGAAGGTCTTTCTAGTGTGTAGAAATCTCTTACCGAGTTCACGGAGTTCCTGCAATGATAATAGTTTTGCAGAACCAGGACACACACATCCCAGTGCTATGTGAGACATGATGTAATTGGCCAGATCAGTGTTATCAAGCCCCTGACGGGTGATGTCCTCTGGGTACAGTGTAATTATATTCTCCAGCTTTTCACTGGATCGTCTCGCATTTGAATCAGACAATATGGACAGAATTGTGGCCACGCTTCCTCCTCCCAGCCTATAAATGCTCATCTTACGGACCAACTGACTGTCAACATTGCCTTCTGTGTAAGACAGCAAGAACTCAGAGCTGAAGAACTTGGCAAAATCTTTGGTCTTCCTCAGAAGCCACTTTCTTGGACTGTGGACATGTTCTTCTGTCTTCTTCAGCTGTACTCCATCTTCAATTTTCTCTAACTGGAAGTAACCTACATCATCCGCAATCCACTCCAACGCATCATAAATATTTTGGTAAAGTCCCTTTAGTCGGCTGTGAAATTTAAACCACGGCTTCTCAATCTCCTCCGGTATATAATCAGTCAAAAGGTATTTCAGGAGTTCTTCATTCTCCTCCCCTCTATTCTTGGAGAACACGAGCTGTGATGAAAGCATTTGCAACAATCGGCAGCCGACATCAACTTCTCCGAAAAACGCAGAGTCATTCATGCTGTCTGTTTCAGCCTTTGCCGCTCTTTCTGCTGCTCTGAAACACTCCATGGCCTTAAGGCTGCGTTCTATCAAATCAATCACATCCTCTTGAGTGAGGTCATTTTTCTTCCTGTCTAGAAGCACGTTGAACCATCTCTTGTGCACCTGACCTTCTGTGTGCAGTATAAAGGAATGGGCAGGCAGTTGACGCCTGGCCGTCTCTGCCCAGGCTTGAGCCTCCTCGAATTTCTCATGCATGTAATGCAACCGGGCCAACTGCTGAGCAAAGAAGGCATCTTTGTCAAATTGCTCATATGCGGCTATCAGAAGCTTGATTGCCTTCTCAGGATTTTTTTCCACTTCACATACATGTTCAATCATGGGTGAGAAGAACGTGTCCACGCTGTCACCTCGGCTCTTCCGGTAACGCAGTAAAAACAAATCTCTGATAAATTTTATGAAGTCATCCCGACCAAATCTGTGCTGAAGTAGAACTTTCTCGTCAAGGAGATCATTGGCGATGTCGCTCTGAGGCCGGATTTCTGACAGCTGGTTCAGCACTTCCTTAGCGATCAGAGGATGTATAATGTGGATGGAACTGATGCAAGACATCTTCTCCCTCAACTCAATGAACAGGAGCCGGGCCTGCTCGCTTCTGAAGAGGTAACTCTTAAAATTACATTGCCGTATTGTATTGTGTTGATCTGTGGTCCGAACTCCAAGACCGAGGAAAGCCTCACAGTGTGAAGCAGAAATGTAGGAGTTCTGAACGTAGCAATTGAGCAACGCAACATATCTCAGGAGCCGAGTGATGTCCGAAGCATGATCGATTCCTCGCAGAACGTTCTGGACAAAATCCTTCACATATTGTGCATCGAACTCATGACTCATAAGAACAAAGGTGATTATAAACTCTTCTGTTGGAAAGTCTTTCTCCAACTCAGTCGCTTTTGTAGAGAACTCCTGCTTTTCCTTCGGACTGAGCTTATGAGTGATGACAACTGTGTCAGATGCAGAGGCTTTAAAAAAGTCTTCTGGGACATTTGATCTTTTGCAGCTCATGAGAATAAAACACGGCTTGGAGTAGACAATTTTCTTTACCGCCATGGCTTCTGTTAGCTCGTGTCTCAGATCATCTAGGTAGTCTTCTTCACAGTCCTCCACCAACAGGAGGACAGGCAGGCACAGGTTGGGATTGTCCTCTTCATACTCCCTGAGCTTCACAGCATGTTGACTAACTGTGGATACAAGATTAGATGACCTGACAATAACACATCTTAAGACATTCCTGTTCTTCCACATGACCTGCCGCGCCACTGTACTCCCTCCGCTCCCGGGATGGTGGAAAATTTTTATCCTTGCGACTGGAAGCCGGACAGTGTTTTCATACAGTATCCCATGTAGAATACTCTGAACTTTGTTACATGCATCACGCTCAATAAAATCTCCGCACATTTTCTGTTCTGCGAGCCAGAGATGTTTCCAGCTGATCTTGCCTCCTCGATAGAAGGTTCCTTCAAGATCTTTCACTTCCTTTTTGGTGAGAAGATGAAGATTTTTATCACCGCATTCATTCACGCATAGTATTTCCAGCGAGTGCATTTTCTCCTCATCAGGCGTGTTAAGGACACAGACACCTTTCGCTGACACTGGTAGATTCCTGTAAGAGTTTCCAGTGGGGAACATGCTCTGAATCGTAGCGTTGATGTGACTCAACTGTACCCCAACAATGCTCCTCTGTTCCAGTGTCTCCAGGTTACATGATGCCTGGGCAAGGCTGGCCCATTCCTTGTAGTATTCTTTGTTTTCTGCAATACAAATGATGTCTTCCATTCCATTCATCAGGGCATAGAAATGGTGGAAAGTTTCGACAATGGGCTTCTCAATTTGTGACATCAGCAAGAACACCACAACATAGGTTCCTCGTGGGAAAAGCTCATCACAGATTAATGACAGTGCCTTCAACAAGTGTTTTTTCCTGGTCTTAATCCAAGTATTTTCATCACAAGTCTCGTCGCCTCCTCTAAAGTTACTTCGGCCATTACAGAATATCCAGCTAGTTTGATCAAAGAGCCCTAGGGACTTCCTCAGATCACTTGGGCTCATTCTACTGTCATTGGCATAATCTGTCAGGGAGTGGATGTTGGGGGCATGGTGACCCTTGTATGTGGAGCACAGTCCGGACTTATCGGAGTCGGCATCAAAGTCAAACACACAGAAAATCTTAAGACGTGTGAGGAAGTTGAGATTTGCCAGGGAAGTCGGTTCCCACTTGTTGGTGACCAGTATATACCAGATGGTGTCATCCATGTATTCTTTACCTCCTGTAAGGAGGTCTATTTTCTTGGTGATGTTTTCTGGGGTTGTAGTCTCACACAGTGGGGTGGATTCTGCCTTTTCTCTTCTTGCATCCACTTCCTGCAGCCCTTGGATAAACTGCACCATATCAATATCGCCCTCAGGGACTGGTACGGAATTTGCACCAATTCTGCGATAATAGGCTTTCTTTTCCATATTTACTTTGTTGGTTTTGTCATTGAACTTTGGTAAACTTGCTTGGAAAACGCGTCCCTTCACGGAGTCTGCATCGGGCACCACGTCCACTTCAACCACAAAGCGCTGATCTTTACAATCTTTTTCTATAACCTCAATGAATTTGGGGGTGCGAATACACGCTCTGGCTGCATCGTGTTCTCCTTTATTAAAACACCTCTCAATATAGTCCAGTGCATCAACGTACATGTCCTGCTCCTTCACCGTGACTCCCATGATCTGTCCATGTATACAGCGTTTGTCTTCTTTGCTATCCAACACTCCAAAATGTATTGTTCCATTAGTCCTCACATTCATACAAGCACAAGCAAATCTGATCACCTCGAAGGCAAATTTGGCCTGAAGTCTAGTGCGGTCCAGTTTAGAAGCAGTAATAAGTGACTTATACTCATGGCATGGAGTGATGAGGTCTTCTACTCCGGATTCTGGAGGAAGGATTTGGCCTTTTACATATTTAAAGTTCCCAACTTCTTTATTGAATGGGCGGAAATTAGCAAGAGACACAGAGGGTGAGGGCTGAGGCTGGGGCGCACTGTGCTCTGACTTACTGTTCTTTTGAGTTTCCTCTGTGCTTTGAGTCTCATTTTTGAGCAGCTTCTGTGGAGAGCTCACAAGATCTGATTTTACGGGGGACTGGACTTTCTCAGGTGGAGAATCGACCACGCTTGAGTGTCCCGATGCTCCCGTCTCCTGTGGAGCTTTTAGATATTTTTTGTCCTCGTTAGATCTTGGTGCTGCATTTTCCTCAACTACCTTGGAGAGCAGCTCATCCCTCTTTTTAATCAGCAGTTTGATGGGACCATTTTTCATTCCAACATTTTTTAAGAACTGCTCGTCTATTTCTTTGAGCACCGGCCCTGAGACTTCCTCCTCGTAGAGCTTGTCAACATATTTCTGGTTTATGGGTATGGACTGGAGCCATTGCGAGACGTCCTGTTCGGTCCACTCACTCAGAGGCTTTGTCTTGAAATCTAAAGGAATAAGAGACATAGTGAGTGTATAGACTTAGTGTATATTGTATAAGGACAATTAACAAGATAAGGGTTACTGTCCATGACTTAAAGGGAACCCATCATGCCCCCAATGCTATTAACCTGCAGATATAGGGTTAATTTGCAAGTTAATAGCATTACAATGCTGTCTGGCTGCCTTAATGAAAGTGCAGTTTCCAGGTAAAAATGAACTTTATTCTTCCCAACAGCCACCAGCTTTTAGTCATAGTGGTCTGCACGAAGACGCTGCAGTCACCGCTCACAGCATTTTAAGGGGCAGCTTTAAGTGAGATCGTCTACATATCTCTTACATATATAGAATACCATGCAGTAAATTTAAGTACTTTATTGTGAAAGACTTAAAACCGAGATGGGGGGTTGAAAGAAAATTACACATCCAAGAGGTGAGCCCAAGTACAAGTATACAATTACAGACAGTATCAGAATAAAAGTAGCCATGCAAGGGTTCACAGAAGGTCAAATTGGCACATCACATCTGAGAAGGACATACCATGACAATATTTTAGCATATATAGCCCAGTATGAAAAGTAAACCCAAATATGAAGGCTAGTCTGTGCCCTATAGCATGGATGGTATATGTGCACAGCCTCTAAAGTGGAAGTGCATATAATAGAAAAAACTATAGTCAAGAGACCTACTCACAGGCTGTGGAACAAATACCTTAAGTAATATACTGCTGGACAAAGTGCAACATCAAATCACCAGGAGCCCACCATCAGGACTGAGAAGACACAAACCCAGAACTGCCTTACGCACGTTTCACCTGTTAATACAGGTTTCTTCAGGGGAATAAGAGTTCCAGTGTGCTAGGTAGCAGTATTATGGCCCTTTTTGTAATGCCCCAATTGTGTCTCAATCAGTATTACCTGCCACCGCTGAGGCGCATGACCCCGGGAAAAGCCACATCCCCTTCTGACACGTCAGCGCGCCGGGAATCTCTGCACATGCGCGGGAGTGGGGACGCGTCACTATGGCTCCTGCGCATGCACAGACCCCTGCTTGGTCGCTGACGTACGGCAGGTAGAATGTCGGCCCCCGGGTGACACGCACCATGGCCGCACTTACATATGTCACACATTCCCACAGCACATCCCTCATGTTGAATCTCAGCCTGCCACCAATATCAAGACAACCAAACAAATGGAAAAATACATTCACAAATGTGAGTAAAGAGTCCTTTTATTGCAGGATGTTCAAATCATGATTTTCATAAAGGTGGAATGGGAGGGACGTTGGAAAAATGGCACAATAGGGGTCCAAGTATAAGGGTCCATAAAAATACGAAAATCCCTATAAAAAGTAAAAAATGAGAAGGGAAACAATATTAAAACCAGAACAAAAAAAAAAGAAAAGAGAAAGGGGAAAACAGTACATATTAACACCAATAACTGACCAAATCACAAAAAGGCGCAAAGGACAAACACTCATTTAGTCCATGAGGGGCAACCGTATTAAGGGTGGCAATCCAACGAGCCTCGCATTGCGTGAGAATTCTCTTCAGATTGCCACCCCTGCACCAGATCGATCTCACAGAACTTCAGACCACTAGGGTTACAACCGTGCTTATCTTTGAAGTGGTGCAGGATCGTCTTAAGAAGGGTGACATCGTTCACTGCCTTTGCTGCTTCCAGGTCTTACGTGCTCCCTAATCCTCACCCTAAATTCCCTTAAGGTGAGACCCACATAGACCAGAGAACAATTACACACCGCGTAGTAGACTACATGCTTAGATATGGCGTATGTCAAAGGTCCGTGAGCCATCAGATGAGGAAAAGTTATTGCACCTCGAGACGATCGCGTATGCAACGCAGTGACCGCACGGATAGCACCCAGGGGTAGAACCTTTTGACCCAAACGGATTTGGGACGTGTGCCACGTAATGGCTTCTGACCAACATATCCTTCAGGTTGCGTGCTCACCTTACCATCATCAGAGGGGTATCAGGAAGGATTTCACAGAGAATCGGCGCAGTTTTGAGGACAGACCAATGCCACGATAACATACTCCTCAAATTGATGAAATGCACTTCTTGAGCACCCTCTTTTGTCTTCGGGCCATACCTCAGCAAATTATCCCTCGGTGTGTTCCTAGCCCTCTGATACCCACCCTTTTGATCTACCATTATATCCCCTATCTTTAAACCTTTGAGGTCATTCGCCTGCTGTTCGAATCTGTCATCTGTAGAGCAAATGCGTCTCATTCTGAGGAACTGGCCAGTCGGAATAGCGCAAACGGTGGACGGATGATGAGCAGAAGTTGCATGTAGGAGTGCATTAACCGACGTGGGTTTTCTAAATACGTCGGTTTGCACCACCCGATGCTCATCAACCACAATCTCCACATCCAAGAAATCAATCTTTTCTCTACAAATTTTATGGGTCAACCTTATATCGTAGGGATTGTAGTTGAGCTACTCAATGAACGGCTCAAAAAGCTCCGCCGAGCCCTGCCACAAAATCAGGACGTCATCAATGTATCTAAGCCAGCACTGCGCATGGGCGCAGCCACGTACACCTGCATCACCAAAGATCTCCCATTCCCAGTATCCTAGGAATAAATTGGCGTATGAAGGTGCACAGGCCGCGCCCATCGCAGTGCCCTGCCTCTGAAGGTAGTAGACGTCACGAAATACAAAGAAATTGTGTGTCAGAGCATAGTGGAGCAAAAGTCCCTCCCATTCCACCATTATGAAAATCATGAATTCAACATCCTGCTATAAAAGGACTCTTTACTCACATTTGTGAATGTACAATATTTTTCTATTTGGTCGTCTTGATATTGGTGGCAGGCTGATTCAACATGAGGGATGTGCTGTGGGAATGTGTGACATCATATGTAGGCGTGGCCATCGTGCTCACGTCACTCGGGGGCCGACCGTCTCCCTGCCGTACGTCAGTGGCCAAGCGGGGGTCTGCACATGCACTGAGATCCCCGGCACACTGACGTCATCAGAACTGGATGTGCCTTTTCCCCATCACCATGACAGCACTGTGACATGAGAGAGGAGGATCCGCCCAGGAACAGGAAACCCTACTGAAGATAAAAGGGGCGGCCCCTCTCTCGATCCCTTCAGTGTGGTTTCCTTTTCCTAGGCAGGAACACCTATTGAAGATACCTGTTTGCTGGGACTAGTGATGGCCGGGAGGCACCCAGCTTCCCTTCATGCCGCCGGGGTCTGGGTGTGGGCTGGAGCCTGCAGGGTCTCTTATGTGGATCCCTTCTTTTCGGGCCCTGGGGAGGCATACCCGCTGTCCGCTCCCTGTGGGAAAAGGAGCCGGCTGGTGCGGCGTGCAGCGGTAAGCTGCGTCTCCTCTGAACACACCTGTGCAGCCACTTTCGGTCGCGGCCTGATGACATCACACGCCCATAGTGGGAGCGGCGCACTTACAGTATTGGTTTGATGGCCGTGGGCGTCAGGTTTTTACCGCCCTTCCCCTCCAGAGATGCGTCCAACAGGAGCAAGCATCTCCAGCAGGTCGGACTGGCCTACCCAGCATGGATGAGCCCGAAGCCTCGCAGAGCGTGGTATTTTGCCGACATTTGGATTGGTGAGTGCCTTGTTACAAGGCAAGCATATTAATGGCATGTTGTGTTATTCTTGTATTCCAGTGTACTGCCAAGACCAAGCATAGAGTCTGTATTATGTGCAAGGAAGACCTTCCTAAGGGTTACATGTAACAGCTATGCCCTGCCTGTATAGAACGCGCTATAATGGAGGAAACTCCAACCCTATTTCAGGACATTAAATCCTTGATTAAAGAGGAGGTTACAGACTACAGACACAGTATGGAATGAGATGCACTTTTATGGGGTCCTTTCCTCTACTCCTACTACTATTGCCATTACTACAGATTCACAGCCACATGGGTCAGGGGGTAGCTCCCGGGAGGAAAGATTACTCCAGGAGGGGCAGCATGTATACTCTGACTCATCTTACCCATCCTCTTCTCATGAGGATGACCGCCATGCATGTTTTCCGTCTTAGGACATTGGCAGATTACGATCGCTTCTCAGAACTACTGTGCAGGTTGAACCTCCAAAGGAGCAGAAATCTGTCCAAGATTACATATTTGGTAGCCTACATGAAAGTATTTTGTCTTTAATTGAACAGGAGTGGAAAACCGGTTAGGAAATTCTCTGTTCCCCAAGTCCTGAAAAGGAAATATCCTTTTGCTGATGACGTCTCCCAGACTTGGGAAACATACCCCTAAAATTGAGGCTGCCATTGCCAAAGTATCCAATGACATGGCTCTCCCATTTGCCGATGTGGGATCTTTGCAAGACCCCCTGGACACAGTTTCTGATAGCTTTTTTAATGGGACCTGGGAAGCGATAGCATGTACCTTTTAAACCTAATATTGCAGCTACATGTACTGCCAGATCACTCATCGAGTAGCTTCAAGTTCTGGAGTGTCAGATTAAGGAATGAAGGTCTGGAGAACGGCTCCTTGAGGCCCTGCCTGCTATGCATAAAGCTGCAGGATTTCTTGCAGATGCATCTGTTTACAGTATTAAACTGGCAGCCCGAACCTGTGCCCTTACCAACTCCTGTCGCAGAACTCTTTGGCTTAAGGAATAGAAGGCTGCAGAGGTAACCAGCAGCAGGATTCCTCTAGTCGTAGTCGGGGCCAGGATAAGGGGTACCTCTTTTCGAAGCCAGTTATAGGGGGAATCCAGGGTGGTAATGATGGCATCCACCGGTAGGGGGTAAACTACAGCACTTTATCTCTGTGGGTTTCCCTACTCGCTTCCCAAAGGGGGGGGGTCAACTCTGTTCTCAAGACGTTAAAAATCACCTTTTCCTCTCTTCCCCCTAATCAGATGTTAATATGTCATCCAAAACCTGGAGAACGAGTTCATATAGCACAGGAGGTATCCTCGCTGCTGAATACAGGGAGTTCTGATATACGTTCCAATTGCAGAACAAGGAGCGGTTTTTATAGCAATCTTTTTCTCATTCAGAAACCAGATGGATCTTTCCATCCTATTTTTAATCTGAAACGCTTGAATCAGTTTATTTCCATAGAGAAATTCAAAATGATAGGGGGGACAGTAGGGAGTAGGATGAAAGGTGATCCATAGGGTAGTGGTCTGAAGGTAGGGAGGAAATGACATAGATATAGGTGGGGTGGGGGGGAAGCATAAATAGAGATGACCAAGGTTGAGGGTCCTCTTTGTCCTCAGATCAATAGACAGAAAACTAGTAAAAAGTGAAGAAATTCCGGGTCACAGTGGCCAGTGGCGGTCATCGGGGGCGCTACCATGTTGGTTTATACCATTGCTATGAAGAGTTAATTTTGGCATTCACCTTCTAAGCCCAAGGGAGGGGCAATCCTTCAGCCATGGTTCCCTAGAGGTTTCCTCCACAGGGGGTTTTTCCTCTCCTGAGCGCTGTTGGATGACTCTTTGTGGGTCGAAGGTTTTCTGAATTCAGTTTTCTTAATGCTTTTGAAGCGTTGGTGAGTCCTCGAAGTTGGTTAAAAATTCGGGATTGGGGATTCATTAAATACGGGGATCCCCTTTATTGGATGGTTATTTGACAATGGTCTGGTGAGATTTGGGTGATACCCGGCGATGGAACGTTGGGTTCATCTTGGTGAAATTTTGGGTGATTCCCGGTGATGGAACGTCGGGTTCATCCTAAATGTATTGGAGGACAACATCTTCTCTCAGTTTCACGGTGCTCCTGAGCCAGTGAACACGGCTAGGGGTAAGGGAGTGGAGGGGCAATGTCATGTAAAAATCACCAGATTTTTTGTACCTCCGAGGACCTCACCAATTGTTGTATTTATATGTTTTTCTTATAAATAAATTGGCTGCTGTGGGCATTTTTATCCAAGAAAATTGGACTGTTGTCTGAGCTTTTATTCTTGGGGGAAGGTTGGGTGGAACGTCCATAGAGAGGTAAGATCGATGTTAGTGGTTAGGTCACAAGAATCGACCTTCCCAGCGTCATGGTCTTCTCCTACCTTTTTTCGACACTATAGGTTGGACCTTGGCCATTCTTCTCTGTCTTTTTTGGGAGATAGGTGCTTTCAGCAATAGTCCCACCCTAATGTTCTTTGCTATTTTAATCTCTCATGTCACGGTGCTGTCATGGTTTCGGGAAATCAAATTGCCGGTAAGTAATTATATTTCCAGGGGGCATGCGCCGCAGTGGTGGCAGGTGCCGGAAAATAATACTGATTGAGGCACAATTGGGGCGTTACAAAAAGGGCCATAATCCTGCTACCTAGCACACTGGAACTCTTATTCCGATGAAGAAACCTGTATTAACAGGTGAAACGTGCGTAGGGCAGTTCTGGGTTTCTGTCTTCTCAGTCCTGATGGTGGGCTCCTGGTGATTTGATGTTGCACTTTGTCCAGCAGTATTGACTTAAGGTATTTGTTCCACAGCCTGTGAGTAGGTCTCTTGACTATAGTTCTTTTTCTATTATATGCACTTGCACTTTAGAGACCTCGGGCTGTGCACATATACCATCCATGCTATAGGGCACAGACTAGCCTTCATATTTGGGTTTACTTTTCATAATGCCAAAATATTGTGATGATTATATGTCCTTCTCAGATGTGATGTGCCTATTTGACCTTCTGTGGACCCTTGCATGGGTACTTTTATTCTGATACTGTCTGGAACTGTATACTTGTTCCTGGGCTCACCTCTTGTATGCGTAATTTTCTTTCAACCCCCATCCGGTTTTAAGTCTTTCGCAATAAAGTACTTAAATTTACAGCATGGTATTCTATATATATTTTTGTTCAAAAAAGTTTTTGAGTATGTCCTGCATTTTGCATCTATCCCAGGACTGATAGTCCTTGGGATCGGTTGCATATCAATCATGATGTCAACTAGGCTGTTGTTAATTATATCTCTTACATGTACATAGATAAAGATTGGTCACTCACCAGCAGAGGTGCTGGGAAGATTTTTAAAGTGTATTTTCACCTAAACACTAGAGGATTTAAAAAAATAATACACTGTAGGGATCTCCACTCACATGATTGTGTTTGAGGTAGGCGTTAGAAAGACCTGGTAATCTACTTCTGTACCATGCCAGGAAAACTTGATAGAGAGTACAACTAAAGGAATTTGATATAGGGCTGAAAGATGCACTCCTAGGTCGGTAGTCAAACTACTGGAGAAGAGCCGATGGTCAACCCAAGTACAATCAAATGCCATGATACACCAGGATCAAAGCCACAAGGACATCTTGGTGCTGATATCGCTTGGTCAAAAGGGAAGATTAAAAGCCGAAATGGATAAAACAGGACTCGACTTACGCGGAATTAGTGAACTAAGACGGACTCAATCTGAACATTTCCAGTCAAACAAACATTGGGTCTACTAATCTGGCAATGATAACCGAAGAGGAAATGGTGTCGCTTTTATTCTAAACAGAAAACAATCAAGTCACTAATGGGCATCTCCGTATGATTACAAGGAGAGCCAATCCATGTCAGAATTATGCAAGTCCACACACCAACAAAGGATGCCGAAGAGGAGGTCTTTGAACTATTCTACGATCACATTCAAGAAAAAAATACTAATAAAAAAAAATATCGACAAAACGCCAAAACAAAACTTACTCCTTATCATGAGAGACTTAAATGCCAAAGTGGACCGCGGCAAATATGATGTTACAGGGGGCGATACACCGGATTAAGAGCTGGGGGATGGGAATTATGATCAGGGTCATTTGGATGTTTTTGGTTGTCATTATGATTTATGAAGGGAAAACACAGTAGTTTAAAAATGTCTTCACCCAACCACTAACCATGAGGGGAAACAAAGAGAGAATGTGATATCATTCATATTTTCTGAAAAAAGGGCAAGAAAGCAAAACATCTGCCGGGGTGTGGAGACTGAAGAGCACAACTGTAGCTAGGGCCTTCGGCAACATCTAACACTCCCTGGACATTTGGATGGCCTTGTTTTCTCAAGGAATTCTCAACTACCTGGTACTTTTCTACCAGGCCCACCAGGTCATTAATATTCCGGGGATTTCCCTAGGCAACCAATGAATGAATGTTCCTGAATGGGGGAGTGTTAGATCCTTTCCATGACACTCTTTTTCATCATCTGTGATAGGGAGTAACCACTTTTGAACAGAGTATAATAGGTCAAACATTTAGGAATGGGGCGGTTTGTCACTGTGATACATTTGTTGCGTTCTGACAGCCAGTTACTCCTAGGCACTCCAAGATTTCTATCTTCAATGTGGCATACTCTTTTGCATCCTGCAGAGCCAGGATAGGCCTTCTGCGGTTTCACCATTAGATATGGCACCAGAACCTCCGTCCACTGCTCTGTAAGTAATGTTTTCCCATTCCGCCACCCTTCTGAAAACGGTCAAGAATGCCTCAACGTTATCCCATGAGGTCATTATTTAAAAGGCTCTCCTTAACGATCTTCCTCACGTGTGCATCATCACCTTAATTTGGTGTTGGGGTTGTTGCTCTGCCATGGATCACCCCTGCTAGGAGTTCCATTTGCTCCCTGCAGCTGCTGGATATTAACCTGCAGCAGGTGCTTTGTCAGCTCCTTCATGTTGTCTGCTTTTCACTTCTGCCGCTGCTTTTACCAAAGACATGCAATCTCCCTGTGGCAGTCACACGGTCCTCTCGGGATCCGTGCCTGTGCTCCTGCACCAATTGTATCTCACCTCACCTGGCAACGTTTCAGGTAGGCACCAGAGGTGAATTAAACCAGACATCCAGGCTGCTTTTTAAGACTCCATAAAGCAAGCCACAAACAAGGAAAATAAACAGTCTTTCAGTGAAGGTGAAACAGGATACACAGTCCAATCCTCAGCACTTTGGTAACAATCCAATACACAAGTCCCAGTCTGGAGACATCATACATGAGGGCTTCTTACCTTCAGACAGACAGCTGATGATTTCTTCTGGACTTCCTTATGTCCACCCAGGGTGGAGATAAGTGAGCAGCCCGTCCCACCCAAATCTCTGATCGCTCATAAACCTGGCCCTGACAACCCCCATTAACCTCTCTGTACTATACGTGCTCGAGCTTGCTTCCAGGCTTACGTTACTGAGGATAACCACCTCTATGACACATATCTCCCCACCATTATATGACTATGTCTACTTTACAATACCTCGCTGCACTTGTGCAGATAGGCCGAGCTTCATGTTGCATGCTGTATGTGCAGGATCAATCGCCTGACAGGTTCCCTTTGTCGGTTAACAGTCAATTAGTAGAAAACAATCTTACGCTAGCACCACATTAAAAACTGATGTCAAATAAAAACTAAGGCAAAAAGACTTATCAGCGATCATCAATGGGTTAAAAGTGGGTGGATGAGTACCAATGGAAAACCAATCAGACGGCTTCAGCTGACCCCTCCCCTTCAGTGTGAGATTGGCCAATGGCTATTCTGTTCAGAACTTACCCGCCATCAGTGCAGGGTGCAGGCAGCCTAGTGGTCAGCAGAGAAGGTACAGATGACCCTGAGGGCAGAAAACCGAGAGTCAGACGAGAACGGACAGTGCAGGGTTATAGAGGGTGAGATGAAAAATCAGCACAAAATCCCACTGACTACTGGTACGTAAACAGCATCTCCCATCAGTCACACGTATGGGAAGAGTCTCCATATAGGGGTACGGGAGCTCCCACTTCAGGGGTTGTTCGGTGCCTCACAATTTTGCACTGGAAGGAATCCTGCTCCGAGCAGTCACCTGTCGACAGGATTCCAACAGCGTTATTCCCCTCCTAAAGTAGGACTGAATGACGATGGGGGGCCACCCTATAAAGCCTACTCCCACTAATAACACTGAAAGATTCCTTCTGTACTTACTGTATAGTGGAGATCAGTGGTCCCATCACTGAGGTCAGAGCGGGAGGACACATTAGTGACTGATTTCACCTCCTATAAGTGATGAGAGACATCGTCAGCAAGAGAACAAATGAAAATGACAAACAACCAGGGAACAAATAAGAATACAACCCCCAGAACAGAGGGAGAGAAGAAAGAATGTGACACCCAGAACTAGAGAAAAAGAAGAATACAGCCCCCAGATCAGAGGGGGAGAAGAAAGAATGTGACACCCAGAACTAGAGAAAAAGAAGAATACAATACCCAGAACAGAGGGGGAGAAGAAAGAATGTCACACCCAGAACTAGAGAAAAAGAATACAACCCCCAGAACAGAGGGGGAGAAGAAAGAATGTGACACCCAGAACTAGAGAAAAAGAAGAATACAACCCCCAGAACAAAGGGGGAAAAGAAAGAATGTGACACCCAGAACTAGAGAAAAAGAAGAATACAACTCCCAGAACAGAGGGGAAGAAGAAAGAATGTGACACCCAGAACTAGAGAAAAAGAAGAATACAATACCCAGAACAGAGGGGGAGAAGAAAGAATGTCACACCCAGAACTAGAGAAAAAGAAGAATACAACTCCCAGAACAGAGGGGAAGAAGAAAGAATGTGACACCCAGAACTAGAGAAAAAGAGAATACTACAAGCCCCAGAACAGAGGGGGAGAAACTAGAGAAAAAGAACAGCCAGAAGCGGGGGAAACCAAGAGTACGACAGCCAGAAGCTGGGGGAACCAAGAGTACGACAGCCAAAAGCGGGGGAAACCAAGAGTACGACAGCCAGAAGCTGGGGGAACCATGAGTACGACAGCCAAAAGCAGGGTTAACCAAGAGTACGACAGCCAGAAGCTGGGGAACCAAGAGTACGACAGCCAGAAGCGGGGGAAACCAAGAGTACGACAGCCAGAAGCGGGGGAAACCAAGAGTACGACAGCCAGAAGCTGGGGGAACCAAGAGTACGACAGCCAAAAGCTGGGGGAACCAAGAGTACGACAGCCAAAAGCGGGGGAAACCAAGAGTACGACAGCCAGAAGCGGGGGAAACCAAGAGTACGACAGCCGGAAGCGGGGGAAACCAAGAGTACGACAGCCGGAAGCGGGGGAAACCAAGAGCACGACAGCCGGAAGCGGGGGAAACCAAGAGTACGACAGCCGGAAGCGGGGGAAACCAAGAGCACGACAGCCAGAAGCGGGGGAAACCAAGAGTACGACAGCCAGAAGCGGGGGAAACCAAGAGTACGACAGCCGGAAGCGGGGGAAACCAAGAGTACGACAGCCAGAAGCGGGGGGAAACCAAGAGTACGACAGCCAGAAGCGTTGGGAAACCAAGAGTACGACAACCGGAAGCGAGGGAAACAAGGAACAAGACACCCAGCGAGGTAAAGGAGAGATGGCTGTCGGCCTGAGTGCTCCTGGGTATGGGAGGATCAGTGAGATGGCTGTTAGCAGCAGCATTGTTCGGCCAACAGCCATCTAAGGCTATGTTCACACAATGGGGTTTTATTTTAAACTGCTGTTTATTGAATCAGCAAAACCAATGAGATTTCAGAAATCTGCACACACACTTGTTTTCTGTTCCTGACTAAGCCTGTGTCTGGACACGTTGCTTTTTGGTGCGAACACATCTACAGCAAATCCTAGGGGTTGCTTTTTACTTCTGACTTCTTGGCAGGAGGTTTGCTGTGGATTTGTTGTGTTTGTGTTTGGTGCAGATTTGCCATAGAAACTATAGTAAAAATGCAGAAAAGAATTTAGGCTCATTCTTTCAAAAATGCTGCAAACCCTGTGGGGCTGACACTTTTTGCACCAAACAAAAACCGATGTGTTTGGGTGACTTTTCCCTGAATCACACAGGTTTTGCTGCAAACCAAAACCGCAGGATTAAATTAGCATAAAACCAACATAAAGCCTACTCCCAGTAATAACGCTGAAAGGTTCCTTCTGTACTTACTGTATAGTGGAGATCAGTGGTCCCATCACTAAGGTCGGAGCGGGAGGGACACATTAGTGACTGATTTCACCTCCTATAAGTGATGAGAGACATCGTCAGCAAGAGAACAAATGAAAATGACAAACAACCAGGGAACAAATAAGAATACAACCCCCAGAACAGAGGGAGAGAAGAAAGAATGTGACACCCAGAACTAGAGAAAAAGAAGAATACAGCCCCCAGATCAGAGGGGAGAAGAAAGAATGTGACACCCAGAACTAGAGAAAAAGAAGAATACAATACCCAGAACAGAGGGGGAGAAGAAAGAATGTCACACCCAGAACTAGAGAAAAAGAATACAACCCCAGAACAGAGGGGAGAAGAAAGAATGTGACACCCAGAACTAGAGAAAAAGAAGAATACAACCCCCAGAACAAAGGGGGAAAAGAAGAATGTGACACCCAGAACTAGAGAAAAAGAAGAATACAACTCCCAGAACAGAGGGAAGAAGAAAGAATGTGACACCCAGAACTAGAGAAAAAGAAGAATACAATACCCAGAACAGAGGGGGAGAAGAAAGAATGTCACACCCAGAACTAGAGAAAAAGAAGAATACAACTCCCAGAACAGAGGGGAAGAAGAAAGAATGTGACACCCAGAACTAGAGAAAAAGAGAATACTACAAGCCCCAGAACAGAGGGGGAGAAACTAGAGAAAAAGAACAGCCAGAAGCGGGGGAAACCAAGAGTACGACAGCCAGAAGCTGGGGGAACCAAGAGTACGACAGCCAAAAGCGGGGGGAAACCAAGAGTACGACAGCCAGAAGCTGGGGGAACCATGAGTACGACAGCCAAAAGCAGGGTTAACCAAGAGTACGACAGCCAGAAGCTGGGGAACCAAGAGTACGACAGCCAGAAGCGGGGGAAACCAAGAGTACGACAGCCAGAAGCGGGGAGAAACCAAGAGTACGACAGCCAGAAGCTGGGGGAACCAAGAGTACGACAGCCAAAAGCTGGGGAACCAAGAGTACGACAGCCAAAAGCGGGGGAAACCAAGAGTACGACAGCCAGAAGCGGGGGAAACCAAGAGTACGACAGCCGGAAGCGGGGAAACCAAGAGTACGACAGCCGGAAGCGGGGGGAAACCAAGAGCACGACAGCCGGAAGCGGGGGAAACCAAGAGTACGACAGCCGGAAGCGGGGGAAACCAAGAGCACGACAGCCAGAAGCGGGGGAAACCAAGAGTACGACAGCCAGAAGCGGGGGAAACCAAGAGTACGACAGCCGGAAGCGGGGGAACCAAGAGTACGACAGCCAGAAGGGGGGGGAAACCAAGAGTACGACAGCCAGAAGCGTTGGGAAACCAAGAGTACGACAACCGGAAGCGAGGGAAACAAGGAACAAGACACCCAGCGAGGTAAAGGAGAGATGGCTGTCGGCCTGAGTGCTCCTGGGTATGGGAGGATCAGTGAGATGGCTGTTAGCAGCAGCATTGTTCGGCCAACAGCCATCTAAGGCTATGTTCACACAATGGGGTTTTATTTTAAACTGCTGTTTATTGAATCAGCAAAACCAATGAGATTTCAGAAATCTGCACACACACTTGTTTTCTGTTCCTGACTAAGCCTGTGTCTGGACACGTTGCTTTTTGGTGCGAACACATCTACAGCAAATCCTAGGGGTTGCTTTTTACTTCTGACTTCTTGGCAGGAGGTTTGCTGTGGATTTGTTGTGTTTGTGTTTGGTGCAGATTTGCCATAGAAACTATAGTAAAAATGCAGAAAAGAATTTAGGCTCATTCTTTCAAAAATGCTGCAAACCCTGTGGGGCTGACACTTTTTGCACCAAACAAAAACCGATGTGTTTGGGTGACTTTTCCCTGAATCACACAGGTTTTGCTGCAAACCAAAACCGCAGGATTAAATTAGCATAAAACCAACTATAAAGCCTACTCCCAGTAATAACGCTGAAAGGTTCCTTCTGTACTTACTGTATAGTGGAGATCAGTGGTCCCATCACTAAGGTCGGAGCGGGAGGACACATTAGTGACTGATTTCACCTCCTATAAGTGATGAGAGACATCGTCAGCAAGAGAACAAATGAAAATGACAAACAACCAGGGAACAAATAAGAATACAACCCCCAGAACAGAGGGAGAGAAGAAAGAATGTGACACCCAGAACTAGAGAAAAAGAAGAATACAGCCCCAGATCAGAGGGGGAGAAGAAAGAATGTGACACCCAGAACTAGAGAAAAAGAAGAATACAATACCCAGAACAGAGGGGGAGAAGAAAGAATGTCACACCCAGAACTAGAGAAAAAGAATACAACCCCCAGAACAGAGGGGGAGAAGAAAAGAATGTGACACCCAGAACTAGAGAAAAAGAAGAATACAACCCCCAGAACAAAGGGGGAAAAGAAAGAATGTGACACCCAGAACTAGAGAAAAAGAAGAATACAACTCCCAGAACAGAGGGGAAGAAGAAAGAATGTGAACCCAGAACTAGAGAAAAAGAAGAATACAATACCAGAACAGAGGGGGAGAAGAAAGAATGTCACACCCAGAACTAGAGAAAAAGAAGAATACAACTCCCAGAACAGAGGGGAAGAAGAAAGAATGTGACACCCAGAACTAGAGAAAAAGAGAATACTACAAGCCCCAGAACAGAGGGGGAGAAACTAGAGAAAAAGAACAGCCAGAAGCGGGGGAAACCAAGAGTACGACAGCCAGAAGCTGGGGGAACCAAGAGTACGACAGCCAAAAGCGGGGGAAACCAAGAGTACGACAGCCAGAAGCTGGGGGAACCATGAGTACGACAGCCAAAAGCAGGGTTAACCAAGAGTACGACAGCCAGAAGCTGGGGAACCAAGAGTACGACAGCCAGAAGCGGGGGAAACCAAGAGTACGACAGCCAGAAGCGGGGGAAACCAAGAGTACGACAGCCAGAAGCTGGGGGAACCAAGAGTACGACAGCCAAAAGCTGGGGGAACCAAGAGTACGACAGCCAAAAGCGGGGGGAAACCAAGAGTACGACAGCCAGAAGCGGGGGAAACCAAGAGTACGACAGCCGGAAGCGGGGGGAAACCAAGAGTACGACAGCCGGAAGCGGGGGGAAACCAAGAGCACGACAGCCGGAAGCGGGGGAAACCAAGAGTACGACAGCCGGAAGCGGGGGAAACCAAGAGCACGACAGCCAGAAGCGGGGGAAACCAAGAGTACGACAGCCAGAAGCGGGGGAAACCAAGAGTACGACAGCCGGAAGCGGGGGAAACCAAGAGTACGACAGCCAGAAGCGGGGGGAAACCAAGAGTACGACAGCCAGAAGCGTTGGGAAACCAAGAGTACGACAACCGGAAGCGAGGGAAACAAGGAACAAGACACCCAGCGAGGTAAAGGAGAGATGGCTGTCGGCCCTGAGTGCTCCTGGGTATGGGAGGATCAGTGAGATGGCTGTTAGCAGCAGCATTGTTCGGCCAACAGCCATCTAAGGCTATGTTCACACAATGGGGTTTTATTTTAAACTGCTGTTTATTGAATCAGCAAAACCAATGAGATTTCAGAAATCTGCACACACACTTGTTTTCTGTTCCTGACTAAGCTGTGTCTGGACACGTTGCTTTTTGGTGCGAACACATCTACAGCAAATCCTAGGGGTTGCTTTTTACTTCTGACTTCTTGGCAGGAGGTTTGCTGTGGATTTGTTGTGTTTGTGTTTGGTGCAGATTTGCCATAGAAACTATAGTAAAAATGCAGAAAAGAATTTAGGCTCATTCTTTCAAAAATGCTGCAAACCCTGTGGGGCTGACACTTTTTGCACCAAACAAAAACCGATGTGTTTGGGTGACTTTTCCCTGAATCACACAGGTTTTGCTGCAAACCAAAACCGCAGGATTAAATTAGCATAAAACCAACTATAAAGCCTACTCCCAGTAATAACGCTGAAAGGTTCCTTCTGTACTTACTGTATAGTGGAGATCAGTGGTCCCATCACTAAGGTCGGAGCGGGAGGACACATTAGTGACTGATTTCACCTCCTATAAGTGATGAGAGACATCGTCAGCAAGAGAACAAATGAAAATGACAAACAACCAGGGAACAAATAAGAATACAACCCCCAGAACAGAGGGAGAGAAGAAAGAATGTGACACCCAGAACTAGAGAAAAAGAAGAATACAGCCCCCAGATCAGAGGGGGAGAAGAAAGAATGTGACACCCAGAACTAGAGAAAAAGAAGAATACAATACCCAGAACAGAGGGGGAGAAGAAAGAATGTCACACCCAGAACTAGAGAAAAAGAATACAACCCCCAGAACAGAGGGGGAGAAGAAAGAATGTGACACCCAGAACTAGAGAAAAAGAAGAATACAACCCCCAGAACAAAGGGGAAAAGAAAGAATGTGACACCCAGAACTAGAGAAAAAGAAGAATACAACTCCCAGAACAGAGGGGAAGAAGAAAGAATGTGACACCCAGAACTAGAGAAAAAGAAGAATACAATACCCAGAACAGAGGGGGAGAAGAAAGAATGTCACACCCAGAACTAGAGAAAAAGAAGAATACAACTCCCAGAACAGAGGGGAAAAGAAAGAATGTGACACCCAGAACTAGAGAAAAAGAGAATACTACAAGCCCCAGAACAGAGGGGGAGAAACTAGAGAAAAAGAACAGCCAGAAGCGGGGGAAACCAAGAGTACGACAGCCAGAAGCTGGGGGAACCAAGAGTACGACAGCCAAAAGCGGGGGAAACCAAGAGTACGACAGCCAGAAGCTGGGGGAACCATGAGTACGACAGCCAAAAGCAGGGTTAACCAAGAGTACGACAGCCAGAAGCTGGGGAACCAAGAGTACGACAGCCAGAAGCGGGGGAAACCAAGAGTACGACAGCCAGAAGCGGGGGAAACCAAGAGTACGACAGCCAGAAGCTGGGGGAACCAAGAGTACGACAGCCAAAAGCGGGGGAAACCAAGAGTACGACAGCCAGAAGCTGGGGAACCAAGAGTACGACAGCCAGAAGCGGGGGAAACCAAGAGTACGACAGCCAGAAGCGGGGGAAACCAAGAGTACGACAGCCAGAAGCTGGGGGAACCAAGAGTACGAAAGCCAAAAGCTGGGGGAACCAAGAGTACGACAGCCAAAAGCGGGGGAAACCAAGAGTATGACAGCCAGAAGCTGGGGAACCAAGAGTACGACAGCCAGAAGCGGGGGAAACCAAGAGTACGACAGCCGGAAGCGGGGGAAACCAAGAGTATGACAGCCGGAAGCGGGGGAAACCAAGAGCACGACAGCCAGAAGCGGGGGAAACCAAGAGTACGACAGCCAGAAGCGGGGGAAACCAAGAGTACGACAGCCAGAAGCGGGGGAAACCAAGAGTACGACAGCCGGAAGCGGGGGAAACCAAGAGCACGACAGCCAGAAGCGGGGGAAACCAAGAGTATGACAGCCAGAAGCGGGGGAAACCAAGAGTACGACAGCCAGAAGCGGGGGAAACCAAGAGTACGACAGCCAGAAGCGGGGGGAAACCAAGAGTACGACAGCCAGAAGCGTTGGGAAACCAAGAGTACGACAACCGGAAGCGAGGGAAACAAGGAACAAGACACCCAGCGAGGTAAAGGAGAGATGGCTGTCGGCCTGAGTGCTCCTGGGTATGGGAGGATCAGTGAGATGGCTGTTAGCAGCAGCATTGTTCGGCCAACAGCCATCTAAGGCTATGTTCACACAATGGGGTTTTATTTTAAACTGCTGTTTATTGAATCAGCAAAACCAATGAGATTTCAGAAATCTGCACAAACACTTGCTTTCTGTTCCTGACTAAGCCTGTGTCCGGACACGTTGCTTTTTGGTGCAAACACATCTACAGCAAATCCTAGGGGTTGCTTTTTACTTCTGACTTCTTGGCAGGAGGTTTGCTGTGGATTTGTTGTGTTTTTGTTTGGTGCAGATTTGCCATAGAAACTATAGTAAAAATGCAGAAAAGAATTTAGGCTCATTCTTTCAAAAATGCTGCAAACCCTGAGGGGTTGACACTTTCTGCACCAAACAAAAACCGATGTGTTTGGACGACTTTTCCCTGAATCACACAGGTTTTGCTGCAAACCAAAACCGCAGGATTAGATTAGCATAAAACCAAGGTAAAGCCTGACCCAAAAACTGCAGCAATTTTCTGATGCATTTTTCCTCTCTTTATCTGCTGCAAAACCTGATCAGCTTTTCAAAAAAATGCACCAGGAAACAGATCACCTGTTTGTGATCTGCTTCTAGTCCTGCATTTTTCCCACATTTAGAATGGTTCCAATGGGAAAAGTGGATGAGAAAACATCACAGACACTAACATGCAGATCACACCACTGATTCCAAGTCTGAACAGCAAGAAGTTGAAACCCATTGACTTTGCTTGGATCCATTTGAGTGATCCGTTCACTGCAAAAACGTTGTGTGAATACAGCCTAAAGGGAAAACCGCTGTGTTTGTGAAAGAAGCAGCGAGGCAATTCTTTACACATTTTAGCAGCTTTTTCACCTTTAACAGTAACGAGAAAGTGCAGAAACACAACTCCATTTTTGCTGCTTTGGTGGTGAATAACATTAACTTTAAACAAGGATTTTAGTCAAATTACAACAAAAAAAAGCAGAAAAAAAGTAACAAAACAGCAAAAATGCAGCGAGCAATTTCTTTCTGGAAGCAGCTATTATTACTGCCAACAGAGCAGGAAAAAAAGCAACATGTGAACATCGCCTAAGGCTGCTTTCACACAACGTTTTTGTGCTGTCCGAGGGGATCTGAGTTTTCGCAGCACTCCTCGGACAGCAACGGATCCAAACTGATGCCTGCAATCGGATGCCAAATAGGCATCCGATTCTGATATTTTGCAGGATCAGTTTGGATCTTCTCCCTCTCTCCTCCTCTCCCTGCTCCTCCTTGCTCCCCCTCCTCTCTTCCTCCTGTCACCTTGCTTCTCTCTCCCTCCTGTCACCTCTTTCTCCCCTCCTCTTTCTCCCCCATCTTTGTCCACCTTTTTGTCCACCTCTTTGTACACCTTTTTGTCCACCTCTTTGTACACCTTTTTGTCCACCTCTTTGTACACCTTTTTGTCCACCTCTTTGTCCACCTTTTTGTCCACCTTTTTGTCCACCTCTTTGTCCACCTTTTTGTCCACCTCTTTGTCCACCTTTTTGTCCACCTCTTTGTACACCTCTTTGTACACCTCTTTGTCCACCTCTTTGTCCACCTTTTTGTCCACCTTTTTGTCCACCTCTTTGTACACCTTTTTGTCCACGTCTTTGTCCACCTTTTTGTCCACCTCTTTGTCCACCTTTTTGTCCACCTCTTTGTACACCTTTTTGTCCACCTCTTTGTCCCACTTTGTCCCGTGGTAAGCGGTCATGTGACTGTGACATCACGCCAGGTCCTATAAGCATCGAGCGCTGGAGGCATTGGTGGATTGCGGGATAGGTTAGAATAAAGTTTTTTTTTTTTTTTTTTAACCCTTTATTTTCACCAAATTTCTCTCCTGCAATGTATGAATATACATTGCAGAAGTGATATTAGATGGCACCGAGCTATTTTAGTGTACTGAGCATGCTCAGTACACTAAAAACGGGTCCGAGGAACGATCGGCTGTTTCCTCTGATCCGCGCTCCATAGTGCCCCATGTTATTTGGCGCGGATCAGGTCGGATCCAATTTGGTCCGATTTGATCCGTGCCCAAAATCGCAGCAGTCTGCACAGCAAAAAAATCGGACAGAATCGGATCTGACAAAAATCGGTTGGCAATAAGGCCAAATCCGATGTGATCCGTGCCCATAGGATAACATGGGGGCCAAATGGGATCCGATGCTGTCCGATTTTCAACAGATAGCGTCGGATTGCAGAAAAACGCTGTGTGAAAGCCGCCTAATGTGTCAGGAGCAGCAGCACGGGGCACGTCAATCAGTGTCCTGGGTATGGAGCAGCCAGCACACTAATGACGACATCTGCAGTTTGTGTGCTCTTCTGTGTAGAATGCGGCACACAGAAATGGTGAAAGCAAATTGTGTGCCATAGTTATCAGTTCTTACCTGATATCTCAGTTGATCTCTGCAGCCATTACTCTGTGCTGGGTGGGTGGAGGACACCACACTCTCAGTCTCCTCCTCTGGGTTTGGATCAGTTTCTTTTCCTCATAATGACGAGATAGCGCAGCTGGACAGGAAAGACCAATGGAGGCGACTGAGGGAGGAACACAGAGAGATATAGAGAGCATAGCCTGTGGGTAGACTTATGGCTAACTATACACAAGAGGGCGCTATCACACCAGGCACAGGCCTGCCAATAACGTAAAGCAGCTCATTCCAATTTAGGTCTGGATTCAGAGTGAGAGACAGTGCAGCGGCCATAGCAGCGCAATACGTCAGTGCCTGCCACAGACTAAGAGGAGACTGATATGCCATGGACTCCTATATCCCACCATGGACATGTCCCTATCCTCAGACTACGAGGAGCCTGATATATCCTGGATCTGTATACGATGGAAAAAGTGTCCAGCAATCGTGTGGGCCCCGCAGCATCTGCAGCCACACTTGTGCAGACACCACTTCATCGTGGGGACAGACCACAACCCCCTCAGCGGTTACACACGGTCTCCAGGGCGAATGGGAGGATGCTACATCAGAGCCTTGCACTCCAGCAATACAACTTCACCATTCGCTACAAGAGGGGCCGGGACCACGGTAACGCTGATGGGTTATCCCGCCAAGGGGAGGTAGCGGATGGGTGCACAGGGGAACACAGGAATGTGCCATCCCCTAGCACCCTCTAAAAGGAGGAGGTGTGATGAATAAGCAATATTTGTGAGGAATTAGCAATATTCCTCAGCATCTATTTTGTCTCAGAAGCTGCTATATCCACTCCTAGGAGATAAGCTCCAACCCTTGTTAGCCAGAGGCAATCCATCTCTGGGAAGTGGTATAATAAGTTAATTACCATGAGTGTGCCAATTCCCTGGCCAACAGGCCACACAATAGAGCTTCCTAGAAGAATAACAGCTAGGTGATGCAGAGCCTAAAGGCAGCCAGGTAAAGGAAGTCTACCTGTGTCTTGGCACAGAAGTGTGAAAACTGATCTCCTTCTATTACAGGTGGAGAGGAAATCCTTTCACTCAGCCCAGACTGACAGGTGCTGAGAATATAACTTTAATATTTCATAAGCCGTTGTCACGGTGTAGTGAGAATGCTGATAAGGGAATGGCAGTTACGGGCAGGGTGACCAGGGAAGACTAGTCTGACCCTAGTCTAGGAACCCTGAATGGCCCTGATCTCGAAGGTATCTCTGAAGGTGAGAAGGTTCGGGCCTGCAGCCTCTTCCTAAAACCCCTCCACCAGCCCTGCGCTATTCCCCCCTCACCTCCCTCCACAGAACTGGGATACAGCAACTCCAAAGGAAAGGACATCAGCCACACAAACACACAGGTCAGCACAGCACGGCTTCCAGGCATAGAGTGAACCTCTATCAGCAGCACCACCTGGAGGAATGAGAGGCTACTTAAAGGCCAGGGGGAGGGGAGTTCAGGTGAGTCAAACATTAACCCCTCAACCAGCAGTTGAACCTAATAGTGAATGTAGTTCTGGAGCACAACACAGGAGGCAAAGACCTTCACAACTATCAACCATGCAGCTCTTAAAGACAAACACATACAGAGCAGCATCCAGCAAGGTCAGCGCCAACTAAGCGTGTGACAGCCGTCCCTCCTATGATTATGTCGAGTATAAATATAAAACCTACAGATCCAGACGGTCATAGCACTTAGATTTACATAAATGTGTGATTATCGTAAGCAACCTAAACTCGATATTGACCAGTAGGATGCTCAAAGAGCAGTCATGCTTCATATCAAGGCGAAGATAAAATCATAACTGAAAATATGAGCGCATTGTCTTCTGGCTATGACATTCCCAGACCAAGCTATGGCAAATAGTAAGTTTTCTATATCTATATCTCCACTCAGAGGGGTGGGCATTATGAGACATCCAAGGGGTGCGAGATGGGTGAGGACAGGGGAAAGCCTCATACTGTATAAAAATCTGCTGCCCCATCTCCATATTTTTCTTTTGAAGAGGCATTATTATTCCACCAAAGCCAGAGAATACCCAGGAACAGATTGGCATCACGCCGCCCTTGTGGTGCCATCAGCATTAAAGTAACTGATCACATGGGTGTGTAATTCTGTGTATTCCATTTATCCTTTTATTTGCATAACTGACTGTAATATTTGTAACATCTTAATAATAACTGTAAATATTAATATCTAGTGTACCATTAGGGTGATTAAATATATAAATTTAATCTTGAGTTGTCCTTTTATCTTGATCACGATTCCCTCGTCCGTGTGCTCATTTATCGCTACCTGGGTTGGTTTCTGACCCAATATAATCCTGATCACGGACCGGACTTGTATGAAACGAGGAGCTGGTGGCAGCAATTAGTGCTTGGGGTTATTCAGGGCCTCTGTCAGTGACAGGGTGGTGGATATGGGCTTCTGGTTGCAGATCAGAAGGCATATACCACACTCACTGAGGCGCCTTATTAACACAGCACTGACAGGGCAGCTGAGGCCCCTCTTTTATTCTCAGGCAGTTCCCTAACTGATCTGGGTTTAACGGGAGGCGCTGTGGAGCTGCCAGGTTCGGTGGCCGATTCACCACACCCACCCTGGACATGTCCCTATCTCCAGACTAAGAGGAGCCTGATATATCCTGGACCTCTATACTCCATCTTGAACATGTCCCTATCCCCCAACTAAGAGCCTGATATCTCATGGACTTCTATACCCCACCCTGGACATGCCCTATCCCCCAACTAAGAGCCTGATATGCCATGGACTTCTATACTCCTCCCTAGACATGTCCCTATCCCCCAACTAAGAGCTTGATATGCCATGGACTTCTATACCCCACCCTGGACATTCACCTATATCCCCAACTAAGAGCCTGATATGTCATGGACGTCTATACCCCACCCTGGACATGTCCCTATCCCCCAACTAAGAGCCTGATATGCCATGAACCTCTATACCCCACCCTG
The DNA here is from genome assembly GCA_033576535.1 of Allobates femoralis. NCBI lineage: Eukaryota > Metazoa > Chordata > Amphibia > Anura > Aromobatidae > Allobates > Allobates femoralis. The sequence goes on from JARQOC010000006.1 coordinate 508,789,071, forward strand.
GACATGTCCCTATCCCCCAACTAAGAGCCTGATATGCCATGAACCTCTATACCCCACCCTGGACATGTCCCTATCCCCCAACTAAGAGCCTGATATGCCATGAACCTCTATACCCCACCCTGGACATGTCCCTATCCCCCAACTAAGAGCCTGATATGCCATGGACCTCTATACCCCACCCTGGACATGTCCCTATCCCCCAACTAAGAGCCTGATATGCCATGAACCTCTATACCCCACCCTCGACTTGTCCCTATCCCCCAACTAAGAGCTTGATATGTCATGAACTTCTATACCCCACCCTGGACATGTCCCTATCCCCCAACTAAGAGCCTGATATGTCATGGACTTCTATACCCCACCCTAGACACGTACCTATCCCTCAACTAAGAGCTTGATATGTCATGAACTTCTATACCCCACCCTGGACATGTCCCTATCCCCCAACTAAGAGCCTGATATGTCATGGACTTCTATACCCCACCCTGGACATGTCCCTATCCCCCAACTAAGAGCTTGATATGTCATGGACTTCTATACCCCTCCCTGGACATGTCCCTATCGCCCAACTAAGAGCCTGATATGTCATGGACTTCTATACCCCACCCTGGGCATGTCCCTATCCCCCAACTAAGAGCCTGATATGTCATGGACTTCTATACCCCACCCTAGACACGTACCTATCCCCCAACTAAGAGCCTGATATTTCATGGACTTCTATACCCCACCCTGGACACATCCCTGTTCCCCAACTAAGAGCCTGATATGTCATGGACTTCCATACCCCACCCTGGACATGTCCCTATCCCCCAACTAAGAGCCTGATATGATACCATTCTTAAGAGTGGATTCAAAGACTATCCAGCACAAGGCCGGTGATGACTATTTTAGACTTAGGACAGCAGTACTATATATTTTCTAGCTTATCATTGAGGCCATCTGGATACAGAGTCCTCAATCTGTCCATAGTACTGCTGTCCTAAGTCTAAAATAGTCATCACCGGCCTTGTGCTGCTGGATAGTCTTTGAATCCCCTCTTAAGAATGGTATCATATGTCATTTTTTTATATATATATGATCATTTTTTTTATATATATGATCATGTTTTATGTTGAACACAAATATCCGTGGCCTTTAATAGATTGACTAGAAACCCTATTGAAAGAAATTAAGCCCCCAGAGACCAGACCTGCGGGTGGCTCTGTAGAGTAAGTAAGTAAGCATGATAAGGATATAGGAATAAGCATATATGAGTTCTAGTTTCGACAGATACTAGTTAATCTTATGGTCCCCAGTGATGAAACTAAGAAAATGAAATTAATATATTTACTGGTTGGAAAAAAAAAATGTTATGATTTTTTATCAATTTTATTCTTTTTATCTCAAAAATACAACGCAATTTTGTTGAATTGCATTATTTTATAATCATCTCCCTGTTTGAATACGGGGATTTTGTAATTTCTTAAGAGAGATGAGAATTATAAGAAAACAAGAGAAACACATAGAAAATGAGATTTATACTAGATTCTAATGGTGGGGTTACACGTCCCGATATCGCGGCGATATCGGAGGCAACGACGCGGAAGCGCGCATTTAGTGCACGTTTCTCCCTGCATCGCATCGCCAGTTTACACGCCGCGATATCGGGATGCAACGTCCCTCCGATGTCTACGCCCACCAACCCAGGAACGACCAGTTAACATGGGAGTGAATGGGTGACGTGAGCGTACACATCAGAGTTGGGCTGTTACACGCTGCGATGCTGGTACAACGGCCATGCGATATCGGGGAGTTGAATAGCTCTGCTATTCAACTCCGATACCGTTTTGGCATCGTTCCAGCATCGCGTTGTACGCTCAAACCGTACAACGCGCACACGATATCGGGTCCAACTCGCGCCCCACGTGACTTTTTGTCGGAGTTGGGTCGGAGTTGGACGCCGATATCGCGGCGTGTAAACCCACCATTAGTATTATAGGCTCCCTCTACAATTAGTCTCCCAACATTCTGGAGAGGTGAGCAGGTGTTTTAATTTGATGATAATTGATTGAAGGGTTGAAACTTTTTTTCCCCTATATAAATGTGTCTTTTTATGATATATATGATTTTACCTGATGAAGGCTAATTTTATGTATAGCCGAAACGCGTTGTGTTTGTACGTATAATAAATCGGAAATTCCTTGAAATAATCGGAGTAATTAATGAACCATCTGGAAGCGCTTCTTGACAAACTGGAAATACCTCTCTACACTCCTTGAAGAATCTCCTGCAAGGTGGTTCATTTCACCTGTTTTGAGCTGCAGGCCAGAGGATCCAGACGATTACTCCACTACCCAAACACAGGGTTACATGCTGAACAACAAGACACCAAAAAGGCGAGGAGATCTCCTATTTCTGTCTATTATAATCATAATTCTGCACTTAGATCTGCGCCCCCCTTCTTTTTCCCTCTCATCCCTGTCTCGCAAACTTCACTGTCTTCAAAGACGTTACTGATTTAACCAATGGATTAAGGGACTTTCTGTTAACAGCTATGAGACCTTAACGGATCTTATGGTCAAGGATCAATTTCTTCATATGTGCCCCATGGATGTACGACAATTTGTGCTTGATCGAGAGCCATCAACTGCGGATCAGACTGCAAAGATTGCTGACCGCTACGTGGCCAACAGGATGCCGGAGGTGCGGAAGCCATTGGGATTCAGCTGGAAGGGAGGTAAGCCAAACGGGGACACCTATCCCTCTGCCAGCCAATCACCAGTGCTGTCCAAACCCACCTCCTATGGGTCCCGGGGACCACACACTCCTCAGGCGATGCACGCCAATGCTTTAAGTGGGACATATTAGTGCAGTCTGCCCTGATAGGGAGAAACGCCCCATTACCACCACAAAGCCGTCTGGGTCTCCACCTTCTGTTCTATGTGTGGCCGGCTCTGTTGTGAGGACTAATGAGAACTGTCAATCTGTCTCTGTTGGCGATAAAGTTACCATTGGTCTCAGAGACACTGGAGCAGAAGTAACTGGTGCGACCAGAAATGGTGACCCCTGCAGATATCATACCAGGAAAGACTATGTCTATCACCGGGGTTGTAGGGGTCAGCCCTGATGTGCCCATGGCCTGTGTGTGACTGCCGAGACCCACCCACCGGTTTTCCCCATTGCGCACTGAGAAATGATGACGCCAGTTTACTTATTTTACCTTCTTTTATTGAGGGCATCAACGTAACACCACTCAAGTATTATAAACAGGGAGTTGTATTGTTATGGCCGCAGCTCAACCGTAGGCAAAAATCCACCTTGTAACCTGAGGGGAAGAGGCCCTATGCCCTCGGCCAACCGAGGCATGTTGGACCTCACTGGGGTACTCTTCCACCAGCCAAGGAGCAATGAGGACGAGCCACCAAGCTGCGACCCCCACCCAACGAACTAAGAGCTTTCTCAACCCCGTCTTGAACCCCAGAAAGGAAGATGTCTAACCCGATATCGTTCAAGTTGAACTCATCCTCTAGTGTCATCCTCTCCACCTCTGACTCTAATTGTAAATGGCGGATTACTATTCCCCACTTTTTGGTTACGAAGCGGGCTAAACTATAATTAATCTTCTTATGTGACTGCTCTATGGCTGAAGACTCCCTGGCTCCCCTCCAAATCCTTCTGGGCACTATCTCTGACCAGACTATGAAGAGTTTGCTGAAGAAACTATGCAACCTGTCTAAGTCAGTCTGCATAAGGGCTAGCAGTTCCACCATCCTCATGTGCGCTAGGTCATTACCCCCCGCATGTATAACTAATACTACTGGTCCAGTAGAAATTTTTGAAATATTGATCGCCTCTAGCAAGACCTGTGACCAAGTGAGCCCTGTATGCCTCTCCATTCAACCTGTATTCCATGGAAGCCAAGCGCTCTTCAACCCGGCCGTATTTCGGCGCAGCGCGCCACCCAACATACGTGGAATTGACCTACGATCCACTCGGTTGGTCTTGCTGTATCTAGAAAGAGAAAACTGTTAGAAAACCAACCACAGACTGATGGAAGCTTGCACCTCAGTTATTACTAGCTCGGCTCCTATGAACTGTGTCAAACGCCTCTGTATGAGAGCGTTGTATGTAGGGCTACTTCGCTGACAACCACATTTGCTGTAGCGTTGTTGTGTTGACGGCGGCCTACCAGTGATTGGCACGTAGACCCCACTGGTGGAATGCTTTGGACTGTATATATGTTGTGTATATATATGTTATCTTTTTTTTTTTTTTTTTTAATGTTACTTCGAGCTTGTTCTACCATATCTGGGACCACAAACTATTATGTGTGACTATCTACAGTGCTGTGCAAATTTATTGGGACAAAGCATTTTTGTAAGTAAAATGGTAAGTTGGGGTTACCAGTCAGTGATTCAAAACAATTTTAACTGTTTTAAACAGATGTGAGTGTACAACCTTGAGTAACAAAGTGTGGTGTGACTGGTTTTAGTCAGATAATAACAGCTGCACCCCCTCAGCTTCAGGTGAGAGCTTGTTTCTGTGAGGAGTGTTTTAGTGGACTTTTTCTCTGTGTGATTCGTGCCTGTAATAATGGATGTTACTCCACAGAAGAGTCTAGAATTATTACTCTTAATGATCATACAAGTCTGACTGTAAGAGAAATCACTTCCACCGTTGGGATTGGAAAATCCACGGTTTCAAGAATAATTCGCACACAATGAAACTGGATCGTTTTCTCCAAAACCAGAAGGGAAATGTGGAAAAAAAAGGAAAACGACACCAAGAAGTGATAAAACACATCAGAAATAGGAAAACTAATGCAAGAAAAACAAGTGAAGACTTGCTGTGTCCCAATTAATTTGCGCAGCACTGTACACCAAGCACTCAATTGTGTGTTGAGGACTAGGCTAAGCATACTACTGTGTGTTTTGATCTACTTGTATTTCTGTCCTAAAGTTAACTATGTGTATATACCGCAACACACGCTAAGCTACGTGTTACTTCCTATGTGTGTGGGTGTGACCACACTCTGTAACTAAATTTTTTTTTGGAACCAAAATAAAACAGACCAGCAAAACAAGCATAATCATGGCAGCATGACGAATGGCCTGAAAAATCAACTACACCATGTTGGGCCTAACGTAACGGCAAAAGCAGTTGGATCTCTAGCGGCCCACCTGCTGAATTTCGTTGCTTTGAAAACCAGCGCGAGCTACCTCCGTCGCCGCGCCGATGCGGAAGGAGTGTGTGCCAAAGTCACCGGGAGAAAGCCCCAAGTTTGCAATGGACTTCTTAAAAATGGCCGTGAACTTAGCGGGGACCCATCTGCATGCTCAAAAAAGAACGTGCATGTGGATCTTGTGTACATGTAGCTCTGAATGACTCGTACCGGGCAAAACGGTCCTGTTGTCGGAAAAATGGGAAACCCCGTGCAGTAGGCAAGCTGATCGGTTTTCGAACGCCGAATGCAAACACGTAATTCCCCGTTGCAGCAGATGACATCGTCCCGGAGTAGGCTGGAGGGGCAAGATGGGGACCTGGTGACGAGTTCACCGACCCGCATGGCACCGAAAAAAGCTTGGGTAAAAGCTGCTGCGAAAAGGGGCGTTTTGCTGGCTGCGCCACATACGATGCTGAGCTGGTCTCAGATGGCCTTGAGGGTCGTAAAGGAGATGGGCCTTCTCTGTTCAATGCTTTGACTATTTCGCTTCCAGCCTTTTAAGGCCTGAGCAATCAGAAACGTTTTAGTGACGTCCGGCCAACCCTGTAGCCGGAGATGGAAAGCGGTTCTGCGCTACTATTCCCGAAACGCCGGTGGTGCGCAGTTGCACAAGGTACTGTACCACTGAGTTAGATAGCCACTCTTGTGAAACAATTTCAGGCGGGGTGCCTGTTAACTTGCGTCACTCCTCCCAGGCCTTCCCATAAGCTCTCCAAATTGATGGTGCGACAGAGACTTTCACCATGGGCATCAGCTGCTCCCTGGGACCACCCAAAGGTCCGCCGGAGTCTTGTGGCCCGCCTTCTGTGCTTGCGGGCAAAGTTCTCGGAATTTCTGAAAATTAAAACGGGACAAGGCATCAGCTACGTTGTTGACCACCCCGGGGACATGGCACGCTTTGAACCAGGTGTTATGAGTGAGGCATTTTAGTACTAAAAAATGCAGTAACTTCATGACTGGTGGCAAGGATGATGCGACATGATTTATGCCATGGATGACACTGATGTTGTCAGTCCAAAAACATATCCGCTTAGTGCTGAGACGTTCAAAGCATAGTTCTACGGCCACCACTATGGAGAAAAGTTCCAATAGGGTGAGATTTTTGGTCCACGCTGAGTCGTGCTACGCTTCTGGCCAGCGGTCGGCACACCAGCTGTCTCCAAAAATCACCCCAAAGATGATGGACCCAGATGCGTCTTGAGAATAACGTGATATCCGCTTTAGAAGCCTCTGGCTCCTGGAAGCATGTGCGACCATTGTAATTTTGTAGGAACGACCTCCAAACCAGTAGGTCTTCCCATAAGGCTCTGGTAATGCACAACCTGTGGTGGGGGACGACTAAACCTTTTGTGGCGGAGCACAGCCTCCGGGAAAAAATTCTCCCTATGGGCATGACCCTGCTGGCAAAGGCCAGGAGGCCCAGGAGAGCTTGCATTTGCACCAAAGTGACTTTGGACACAGTGCAAAACGCATCAATGAGGGACGTGATTTTTTTTTTTATTCTGTCCTGCGGCAGATAAATGAGCATGTTGCAGGAATCAATTTCGATTCCTAAAAAGGAGATGATGGTGACCAAGCCCACCGTTTTCTCCTCCAACAAGGGAACACCAAAATTGTCAGCTGTTGTCTGAAAAGCCTGGAGTGCCTTGGCGCATTCGCTGGAGTTGGCGGGGCCAATGAATAAGAAGTCGTCCAGGTAGTGGGTGATAGCTTTTGTTTTGGCGGTATCCTTTACCACCCGTTCCAGGAACGAACTAAAGAGCTCGAAATAGGCACAAGATATGGAGCAGCCCATTGGGAGGCACATGTCGTAGAAAAATTTGCTGTCCCAGGCACAGCCTAGCAGGTGGTGAAATTCTGGGTGAACGGAGAGAAGGCGGAAGGCCGAGGCTATATGGACCAATGACACTGCCGTGTTGAATGATGCATAGGACACCGCCGCATCCTCCGCTGAGATGCCATCGTTTACCGATGTCCCGGCCGGGAAAGAAAAGTGGTGAATAAGGTGGTATTTGACTTTTTGGGGACCACTCCCAGGGGTGACACACGAAGGTTTGGAAAAGGTGGTGTCTCGAAAGGCCCTGCAATGCGGCCTAGAGAAACCTCCTTTTGCAATTTGTTGGACAAGACTTGGGACAACTCATGGGCTGATTTGAGGTTTGGAGCATACCAAGGTTTGTGGGAAGGGAAAAATGGGATGAAAAAACCCGAAGAGAATTCTTCTCTTAAGGCATCTGCTGTAGGCTTATTGGGGTAGCGTTTTAACCATCCTTGGAACATTCACCAGGGTCCTTGCTGACCACTGCGGTGGGTTTTCCTTGGGATTTGCTGTGCAGTATACTGCATCTTGGGGCCGAGTGTTCTCCTCCGCATGTGGAGCACTTGTGCTTTTATTTGCACGGGGCCTGAAATCTGCAGTGGCCTTCATTGAATAGCCAGCAGCATCCTGGTCATCTGACGTGCGTGGAACCAGAGGGGTGATTTGAAGGGTTTCTGGATGCCTCATGAAAGGACTGGTGGGCTTTCTGCGCAAGCATGAGTTTTACCCATGCATCCGTGGCTTTTACGTCCCAGGCTAGCTGCGGCCGGAGGGCCAGACTATGGCAGAACTCCTCGTCATATTTTCACCAGGTGGAACCCCTGTAGGTTTCGTAAAAGTTGTATACAGTATCGCAATATGTAAACAACTTAGAGCAGCGCTCCGGATGCTTTTGCCCCATAACGCGTCCAAAAACAAAAAATGCCTGCATCCAGTTGTTGATATTTTTAGCAACTTTTGGCTTGCGGTCAAAGAGCCGCCACTAGAGGGAGCTCACTACACACACAGGAGCACGACCGCCACTAGAGGGAGCTCACTATACACACACAGGAGCACAGCAGACACTAGAGGGAGCTCACTACACACACAGGAGCACGACCGCCACTAGAGGGAGCTCACTACACACACAGGAGCACAGCCGCCACTAGAGGGAGCTCACTATACACACACAGGAGCACAGCCGCCACTAGAGGGAGCTCACTATACACACACAGGAGCACAGCCACTACTAGAGGGAGCTCACTACACACAGGAGCACGACCGCCACTAGAGGGAGCTCACTACACACACAGGAGCACTACCGCCACTAGAGGGAGCTCACTACATGCACAGGAGCACAGCCACCATTAAAGGGAGCTCACTGCACACACAGGAGCACAGCCACCACTAGAGGGAGCTCACTACACCACAGGAGCACAGCCGCCACTAGAGGGAGCTCACTACACACAGGAGCACAGTCGCCACTAGAGGGAGCTCACTACACACAGGAGCACAGCCGCCACTAGAGGGAGCTCACTACACACACAGAGCACTGCTGACACTAGCGTGAACTCACTACACACAGGAGCACAGCTGCAACTAGAGGGAGCTCACTACGCATACACAGGATTATGACCGCCACTAGAGGGAGCTCACTACACCACAGGAGCATAGTCCACCACTATAGGGAGCTCATTATACACACAGGAGCACAGCTGACACTATAGGGAGCTCACTACATACACAGGAGCATGGCTGCCACTAAAGGGAGCTCACTAAACATGCAGTACAGTCACCACTAGAGGAAGCTCACTACATACACAGGAGCACAGTCACCTCTAGAGTGAGGTCACTACACACACACAGGAGCACGGCCGCCACTAGAAGGAGCTCACTACACACACAGGAGCACAGCTGACACTAGAGGGGGCTCACTACACACTGGAGCACAACCGTTAATACAGGGAGCTTACTACACACACACAGGACAGCTGCCATTAGAGGGAGCTCACTACACATACAGGAGCAAAGCCGCCGCTAGTGGGAGCACACTACACATACAGAAACACAGCCACCACTAGAGGGAGCTCACTACACACAGGAGAACAGTCGCCACTAGAGGGACCTCACTACACATAAAGGATCACAACCACCACGAGAGGGCGCTCACTACACATACAGGATCACGGCTGCCACTGGAGGGAGCTCACTACATACACAGGAGCACAGCAGCCAATACAGGGAGCTCACTACACACACAGGAGGATAGCCGTCATTAGCGGGAGCTCACTACACATACAGGAGCACAGCAGCCACTAGAGGGAGCTCACTACACACACAAGAGCACTGCTGACACTAGCGTGAACTCACTACACACAGGAGCACAGCTGCAACTAGAGGGAGCTCACTACGCATACACAGGATTATGGCCGCCACTAGAGGGAGCTTACTACACACACAGGAGCATAGTCATCACTAGAGGGAGCTCATTATACACACAGGAGCACAGCTGCCACTAGAGGGAGCTCACTATACACAGGAGCACAGCAGCCAATACAGGGAGCTCACTACACACACAGGAGGATAGCCGTCATTAGCGGGAGCTCACTACACATACAGGAGCACAGCAGCCACTAGAGGGAGCTCACTACACCCACAAGAGCACTGCTGACACTAGCATGAACTCACTACACACAGGAGCACAGCTGACACTAGAGGGAGTTCACTACATACACAGGAGCATGGCTGCCACTAGAGGGAGCTTACTACACACACAGGAGGATAGCCGTCATTAGCGGGAGCTCACTACACATACAGGAGCACAGCAGCCACTATAGGGAGCTCACTACATACACAGGAGCATGGCTGCCACTAAAGGGAGCTCACTAAACATGCAGTACAGCCACCACTAGAGGAAGCTCGCTACATACACAGGAGCACAGTCACCTCTAGAGGGAGGTCACTACACACACTCAGGAGCACGGCCGCCACTAGAAGTAGCTCACTATATACACAGGAGCACAGCCACCACTAGAAGGAGCTCACTACACACACAGGAGCACAGCTGCCATTAGAGGGAGCTCACTACACATACAGGAGCACAGCCGCCACTAGTGGGAGCACACTACACATACAGAAACACAGCCACCACTAGAGGGAGCTCACTACACACAGGAGAACAGTCGCCACTAGAGGGACCTCACTACACATACAGAAACGCAGCCACCACTAGAGGGAGCACACTACACATAAAGGATCACAACCACCACGAGAAGGTGCTCACTACACATACAGGATCACGGCCGCCACTGGAGGGAGCTCACTACACACACAGGAGCATGGTCATCACTAGAGAGAGCTCACTACACACAGGAGCACAGCCGCCAATACAGGGAGCTCACTACACACATAGGAGTATGGCTACCACTAGAGGGCGCTCAATACACAAAGGATCACAACCGCCACTAGAGGGCACTCACTACACACACAGGAGCACAGCCACTACTAGAGGGAGCTCACTACACACAGGAGCACAGCCACCACTAGAGGGAGCTCAATACACACACAAAGGGAGACAGACACTGTTAGAGGGAGCTCACAAGAAGGATCTACAAGGTTGACACACGAAAGCTTGACCACCTTTTTGGCGGGAGTGTCAATCTTCATAAATGGTATACTCCAATTTTCGTTGATGACCCAAATGTTCTCAGCTCAGCCATGCTGCTTACGCAGGAAACAGACTATTTACTGTTAGTAACAAGTAGACTGGCTCATCCCTATCTATTCATTACTCGGTGAATAGTACAGTAATCGCTCTACTCGTTACTCTGCGAGTATCCTAGCGATTACTCGCACAGTAACGAGTCCAATGTAAATTAAGGGAAATACAATTCCTCTGCTGCTGGACCCTATAAAGAGGTCTTGCAGCAGAGGAAAAACCTGAAATTACCCATTTCATTGTTTAACACTAGAACTACTGCACTCGTGACACCTACATAGAAATACATAGTGCAAAGTAGCCAAAATGACTACCTCAGTAGTTCTAGTGTTAAAAGCCAGCGGTAAAAAGACGCTGGCCATTAAATAATGCTAACAGCCACTGACAGGGTTCCTGTGAGTTCATGTTTGCCTGCATGAGCTCACATGAACTTTCCCAGGGTGCACAGCTCTGCTACATCTGTGGTGGAGGTTCTCTACCAGAGACGTAGCAGAGCTAAAGAAGAAGATTGGACTACGGCGGACGGAAGAGGATTTTTTTAAAATAAAGATGGAGTCCCTAAGTGTCTTTTTGTTTTTTTCCAAATAAAAATATTTTTTCTCCGTGTTGTGTTTTTTAAAAAAATTCACTAGAAATTCATGGCGGTCGTGTCTACTATTGGCGTGACCGCCATGAATTTCGGGCTTAGGGCCAGCTGATAATACAAAGCTATTAAACAATGCTGACAGCCACTGACAGCTTCCCTGCCGCCTGACAGCAGGATCCTCCGCTTCCCCCCGCAGCCTCCCCACCCGATCCTAAGTTAGGATAGGGTGGGGGGAGCGGAGGATCCTGCTGTCAGGCGGCAGGGAAGCTGTCAGTGGCTGTCAGCATTGTTTAATAGCCGGCGGCTTTTTACCGCTGGCTTTTAAACAATGCAATGGGGAATTGCAGGTTTTCCCTCTGCTGCCAGGCCTCTTTATAGGGTCCAGCAGCAGAGGAATTACTCGCAATTACTCGCTTCCCCATTGACTTACATTGGACTCGCTAGACTCGCAACGAGTACCGAGTATCAGGACCTACTCGTTACAAGTCTAGCGAGTTCGAGTATTTTAGTACTCGCTCATCCCTAATGTTAATCTCTCTTGGTGAGAGCAAAGTCTGATGAAGAAGTCGATGGAGTAAAGTTCAGAGTCTTCCCAACACTTTCTGGGGCAAGTGGGGAAAACAATACATGATAATCTCCAGCCAAGGAGAAAATGCTGGACCAAGCCTAACCTCCAACCCAGGGATGAAACAAATGGCCATTGGGTCTCATCACCAAAACGTTCCCAAGCAAAGATGGGATCGTACGGAAAGAAGGGGAGACCAAAGGAGACTGCAGGAAAACCTGTATTGTCAGAGTGTATATGGCAGAAGGTTAAAGATCCACAGCCTCATTATATAATAGGGAGGATTAGCTGCATGTCACACACTACCCACTGTGCCAATGTGAGGACAGGATCATTATAATGGAAGATTATATAAATGGTATTTTTTACCTCTTTTTCTCATGTCACGTTGGAGCTGGATCCACTCTTCTTCCTTGTGGGACCCGGACCCCCCGATCTGTGCACCCACCACTTGTCGCATGACCAGCAACGTACTAGTTATTGGAGATTTGACTTCTCTTTTGTTTTGCATTGCCCCGTATCACTCCCAGTCCATCGCCTCCAAACATGACCCCTCCATTGCTGCTGACCATCAACAGCAACCATTACCCTCAATCATCATTTTGTCAACCCCCCCCGACCACCATCCCACCCATCACCCATGTCCATCAACCCAACCATTGCTTCAACAATCAGCCCCATCCACCCCCCCAGACCATCGCTTCAACCATCACCCCAATCCTCAACCACAACCACTGCCTCCAACCATCGCTCCACCACTGCCTCGACCACGACCATCGCCCCAACCATCACCCCCATCCATCGCCTCAACCACTGCCTCCAACCATCGCTCCACCACTACCACGACCATCGCCCCAACCATCACCCCCATCCATCGCCTCAACCACTGCCTCCAACCATCGCTCCACCACTGCCTCGACCACGACCATCGCCCCAACCATCACCCCCATCCATCGCCTCAACCACTGCCTCCAACCATCGCTCCACCACTGCCTCGACCACGACCATCGCCCCAACCATCACCCCATCCATCGCCTCAACCCTCAACCACTGCCTCCAACCATCGCCCCAACCATCACCCCTATCCATCACCTCAACCACTGCCTCGACCACGACCATCGCCCCAACCATCACCCCCATCCATCGCCTCAACCACTGCCTCCAACCATCGCTCCACCACTACCACGACCATCGCCCCAACCATCACCCCCATCCATCGCCTCAACCACTGCCTCCAACCATCGCTCCACCACTGCCTCGACCACGACCATCGCCCCAACCATCACCCCCATCCATCGCCTCAACCACTGCCTCCAAACATCGCCCCAACCATCACCCCTATCCATCACCTCAACCACGACCATCGCCCCAACCATCACCCTCATCCATCGCCTCAACCACTGCATCCAACCATCACTCCAACCCCCAACCACTGCCTCCGACCACGACCATTGCCCCAACCATCACCCCCATCCATCGCATCAACCCTCAACTACTGCCTCTAACCATCGCTCCAACCATCACCTCAACCACTGCCTCCATCACCTCTATCACTGCCTCCAACCATCACTCCAACCACTGCCTCCGACCACGACCATCGCCCCAACCATAGCCTCAACCCTCAACCACTACCTCCAACCATCACCCCCATCCATCGCATCAACCCTCAACCACTGCCTCTAACCATAGCTCCAACCATCACCTCAACCACTGCCTCCATCACCTCTATCACTGCCTCCAACCATCACTCCAACCACTGCCTCCGACCACGACCATCGCCCCAACCATAGCCTCAACCCTCAACCACTACCTCCAACCATCACCCCCATCCATCGCCTCAACCCTCAACCACTACCTCCATCACCTCTATCACTGCCTCCAACCATCACTCCAACCACTGCCTCCGACCACGACCATCGCCTCAACCATAGCCTCAACCCTCAACCACTACCTCCAACCATCACCCCCATCCATCGCCTCAACCCTCAACCACTACCTCCATCACCTCTATCACTGCCTCCAACCATCACTCCAACCACTGCCTCCGACCACGACCATCGCCCCAACCATAGCCTCAACCCTCAACCACTACCTCCAACCATCGCCCCCATCCATTACCTCAACCCTCAACCACTGCCTCCGACCATCGCTCCAACCATCACCCCAGCCCTCAACCACTGCCTCTGACCACGACCATCGCGCCAACCATCACCCCCATCTGTCGCCTCAACCCTCAACCACTGCCTCTAACCATCCCCCCCAACCATCAACCCCCATCCATCACCTCAACCTTCAACCACTACTTCCGACCATCACCCCCATCCATCGCCTCAACCACTACCTCTGACCATCCCCTACAACCATCACACCCATCCATCGCCTCAACCACTGCCTCTAACCATCCCCCCCAACCATCACCCCCATCCATCGCCTCAACCACTACTTCCGACCATCGCTTCAATCATCACCCCCATCCATCGCCTCAACCCTCAACCACTACCTCTGACCAAGACCATCGCTCCAACCCTCAACCACTGCCTCTAACCATCCCCTACAACCATCACTCCCCATCCATCGCCTCAACCACAACCCTCTGACCATTGCTTCAACCATCACCCCCATCCATTGCCTCAACCCTCAACCACTACCTCTGAACATTGCTCCAACCATCACCCCCATCAATCCCCCACCATCGTACCTGTCCATCGCCCGCTCCCACCAGATACAAGAAGCTCAGACCAACAAGAAAACCGTTTTTATTCCACATTAAGACGACACTTCTGTAATTATCACATTTTCCTTATAAAAAAAGCATAAAAAACCCCAAACCATTCAGTGTGAGCGCCCCCCCCCCCCTGCGCCGAGCGCCCACATCCCGCACCCCCCACTTTATAAAACATCTTCTGCACCAAATATAAAAGAACATGAATAAGTTAATGCTCCGATACTTCATGTAGTAACAGCCACCGCGTACCGCGCCACCTCCGCCACAGGCGCACCTGACGGGTGCAGGGTCCGAATACTGAGCTCCGTCATAAATAAGAACCTTCCCTTAGAGGCCATAGTGCAATGTGGGATGACCGAGGATTCAGCTCTGCTACATCTGCCCCCTCTGTGCAGCAGAGCGCAGCTCCGGCAGTGTAAGGCACTGTGTGTGTGTGTCCAGCGAGGCTCACGCCTCGGGCGGCGGCTCTGTCCTTGCGGGCGGCTCCCACAGCTCCTGAGTGTAATACGGCAGGAAGAGTCTCTCGCGGCTGCACAGCTGCATGGCCAAGTACGTGTGCAGCAAAAGTCCAGGGAACCGCGAGGTGAAGTAACACACAAACTCATCCGGAACGTTCCCCAGCGTCTCCTGCACCTCCGACGGCAGCTCCCGGTAATGGTGCTTCTGTAAAGAGGGAGCCGAGCGTCAGGACTACAACCCCCAGCATGGAATAACGAGAACACCGCCCTCACACTGCAGACCCAGCAGACCCCGCTCCTGAAATCCTCTGTGCTGCAGGCTACTGTGTATTCAGTACCTGCTCTGTGGCCTCACCTTATTCCTCAGCGCCCGCAGCAAATCTCTGACCGATCTTCCCTTGTAACTGCGGAACTTCCTCAAATCTGGAATAAGAGCGGTGAATTACGGCGGAGCAGCACAGCGCTGACATCGAGCCCCAGACATCACACCGCCAACATCACACTCCTGATACCATGCCGCCCTCAACATCACACCCCAGCACTGACATCACACCGCCAACATCACACTCCTGACACCATGCCGCCCTCAACATCACACCCCAGCACTGACATCACACTGCCAACATCACACTCCTGACACCATGCCACCCTCAACATCACACCGCCAACATCACACTCCTGACACCATGCCGCCCTCAACATCACACCCCAGCACTGACATCACACCGCCAACATCACACTCCTGACACCATGCTGCCCTCAACATCACACCGCCAACATCACACTCCTGACACCATGCCGCCCTCAACATCACACCGCACCACTGACATCACATCGCCAACGTCACACTCCTGACACCATGCTGCCCTCAACATCACACCCCAGCACTGACATCACACCGCCAACATCACACTCCTGACACCATGCCGCCCTCAACATCACACCGCCAACATCACACTCCTGACACCATGCCGCCCTCAACATCACACCGCACCACTGACATCACATCGCCAACGTCACACTCCTGACACCATGCTGCCCTCAACATCACACCGCCGCACTGACATCACACCGCCAACATCACACTCCTGACACCATGCTGCCCTCAACATCACACCCAGACCCGCAAACCACTGCAACATCACACAATCGCCAACTCACACTCCTGACACCAGCCGCCCTCAACATCACACCGCCGCACTGACATCACATCGCCAACATCACACTCCTGACACCATCGCCCGCCCTCAACATCACACCGCACCACTGACATCACATCGCCAACATCACACTCCTGACACCATGCTGCCCTCAACATCACACAGCAGCACTGACATCACACCGCCAACATCACACTCCTGACACCATGCTGCCCTCAACATCACACAGCAGCACTGACATCACACCGCCAACATCACACTCCTGACACCATGCTGCCCTCAACATCACACAGCAGCACTGACATCACACCGCCAACATCACACTCACTGACACCATGCCCCTTCAACATCACACCACACCACTGACATCACACCGCCAACATCACACTACTGACACCACCCTTCAACATCACACCACACACTGACATCACACCGCCAACATCACACTCCGACACCATCAACATCACACACTGCACAGACATCACACCGCCAACCATCACACCGCAGCACTGACAGTACATCGCTGACATAACACTGCGGTACCTGTCTGCAGCGGCACCGTGATGTGTTCTCTCCATTCCTAATTCACCACGTTCCGTCCTACTTCTCCAGCACTCTTCACAACTGGACAATCCAAAGCCTCCTCTCTATACGATCACTGACATCCTGAGATGAAACCGTAGCAAGTCAGTGGGGTGACAACCTGCACAGAATAGTGAGTGCAGCTCTGGAGGATAATACAGGAGGTAACTCAGGATCAGTAATGTAATGTATGTACACAGTGACTGCACCAGCAGAATAGTGAGTGCAGCTCTGGAGGATAATACAGGAGGTAACTCAGGATCAGTAATGTAATGTATGTACACAGTGACTGCACCAGCAGAATAGTGAGTGCAGCTCTGGAGTATAATACAGGAGGTAACTCAGGATCAGTAATGTAATGTAATGTACACAGTGACTGCACCAGCAGAATAGTGAGTGCAGCTCTGGAGATAATGCAGGAGGTAACTCAGGATCAGTAATGTAATGTATGTACACAGTGACTGCACCAGCAGAATAGTGAGTGCAGCTCTGGAGGATAATACAGGAGGTAACTCAGGATCAGTAATGTAATGTATGAACACAGTGACTGTACCAGCAGAATAGTGAGTGCAGCTCTGGAGTATAATACAGGAGGTAACTCAGGATCAGTAATTAATGTATGTACACAGTGACTGCACCAGCAGAATAGTGAGTGCAGCTCTGGATATAATGCAGGAGGTAACTCAGGATCAGTAATGTATGCACACAGTGACTGCACCAGCAGAATAGTGAGTGCAGCTCTGGAGGATAATACAGGAGGTAACTCAGGATCAGTAATGTAATGTATGTACACAGTGACTGCACCAGCAGAATAGTGAGTGCAGCTCTGGAGGATAATACAGGAGGTAACTCAGGATCAGTAATGTAATGTATGTACACAGTGACTCCACCAGCAGAATAGTGAGTGCAGCTCTGGAGGATAATACAGGAGGTAACTCAGGATCAGTAATGTAATGTATGTACACAGTGACTGCACCAGCAGAATAGTGAGTGCAGCTCTGGAGTATAATACAGGAGGTAACTCAGGATCAGTAATGTAATGTATGTACACAGTGACTGCACCAGCAGAATAGTGAGTGCAGCTATGGAGTATAATACAGGAGGTAACTCAGGATCAGTAATGTAATGTATGTACACAGTGACTGCACCAGCAGAATAGTGAGTGCAGCTCTGGAGTATAATACAGGAGGTAACTCAGGATCAGTAATGTAATGTAATGTACACAGTGACTGCACCAGCAGAATAGTGAGTGCAGCTCTGGAGTATAATACAGGAGGAAACTCAGGATCAGTAATGTAATGTATGTACACAGTGACTGCACCAGCAGAATAGTGAGTGCAGCTCTGGAGTATTATACAGGAGGTAACTCAGGATCAGTAATGTAATGTATGTACACAGTGACTGCACCAGCAGAATAGTGAGTGCAGCTCTGGAGTATAATACAGGAGGTAACTCAGGATCAGTAATGTAATGTATGTACACAGTGACTGCACCCGCAGAATAGTGAGTGCAGCTCTGGAGTATAATACAGGAGGTAACTCAGGATCAGTAATGTAATGTATGTACACAGTGACTGCACCAGCAGAATAGTGAGTGCAGCTCTGGAGTATAATACAGGAGGTAACTCAGGATCAGTAATGTAATGTATGTACACAGTGACTGCACCAGCAGAATAGTGAGTGCAGCTCTGGAGTATAATACAGGAGGTAACTCAGGATCAGTAATGTAATGTATGTACACAGTGACTGCACCAGCAGAATAGTGAGTGCAGCTCTGGAGTATAATACAGGAGGTAACTCAGGATCAGTAATGTAATGTATGTACAGTGACTGCTCCAGCAGAATAGTGAGTGCAGCTCTGGAGTATAATACAGGGGGTGACTCAGGATCAGTAATGTAATGTATGTACACAGTGACTGCACCAGCAGAATAGTGAGTGCAGCTCTGGAGTATAATACAGGAGGTAACTCAGGATCAGTAATGTAATGTATGTACACAGTGACTGCACCAGCAGAATAGTGAGTGCAGCTCTGGAGTATAATACAGGAGGTAACTCAGGATCAGTAATGTAATGTATGTACACAGTGACTGCACCAGCAGAATAGTGAGTACAGCTCTGGAGTATAATACAGGAGGTAACTCAGGATCAGTAATGTAATGTATGTACACAGTGACTGCACCAGCAGAATAGTGAGTGCAGCTCTGGAGTATAATACAGGAGGTAACTCAGGATCAGTAATGTAATGTATGTACACAGTGACTGCACCAGCAGAATAGTGAGTGCAGCTCTGGAGTATAATACAGGAGGTAACTCAGGATCAGTAATGTAATGTATGTACACAGTGACTGCACCAGCAGAATAGTGAGTGCAGCTCTGGAGTATAATACAGGAGGAAACTCAGGATCAGTAATGTAATGTATGTACACAGTGACTGCACCAGCAGAATAGTGAGTGCAGCTCTGGGGTATAATACAGGCGGTAACTCAGGATCAGTAATGTAATGTATGTACACAGTGACTGCACCAGCAGAATAGTGAGTGCAGCTCTGGAGGATACAGTATACAGTGGCATGCAAACGTTTGTGCATTCCTGGTCACAATTACTGTTATTCTGAACAATTAAGTCAGTTGAAGATGAAATGTTCTCTAGAAGATATAAAGTTAATGACACGTTTTCATCTTTAACATTTTAAAAATTACTAAAAGGAAAAAAGGGCTGATGCAGCAGGTTGTGCACCCTGCACGGTTAGTATCTAGTATCACAGCTTGTAAATGCTTTCTGTAGCAGCCAGGAGTCTTTCAAGTCTTGGCTGAGGGATTTTCATAAATATCTTCCTTCGAAACGTCTTCTGGTCCCACTCGATTCCTGGCTCGTCTTCCAGTTCTGTAAGATTCCTGGCTCGTCTTCCAGTTCTGTGAGATATCTGACTTGTCTTCCAGTTCTGTGAGATTCCTGGCTCGTCTTCCAGTTCTGCGAGATTCCTGGCTCGTCTTCCAGTTCTGTGAGATATCTGACTTGTCTTCCAGTTCTGTGAGATTCCTGGCTCGTCTTTCAGTTCTGCGAGATTCCTGGCTCGTCTTTCAGTTCTGCGAGATTCCTGGCTCGTCTTTCAGTTCTGCGAGATTCCTGGCTCGTCTTCCAGTCCTGCGAGATTCCTGGCTCGTCTTCCAGTCCTGCGAGATTCCTGGCTCGTCTTTCAGTTCTGCGAGATTCCTGGCTCATCATCCAGTTCTGGGAGATTCCTGGCTCGTCTTCCAGTTCTGTGAGATTCCTGGCTCGTCTTCCAGTTCTGTGAGATTCCTGGCTCGTCTTCCAGTTCTGTGAGATTCCTGGCTCGTCTTCCAGTCCTGCGAGATTCCTGGCTCGCCTTCCAGTTCACGGAGATTCCTGGCTCGTCTTTCAGTTCACGGAGATTCCTGGCTCGTCTTTCAGTTCACGGAGATTCCTGGCTCGTCTTTCAGTTCACGGAGATTCCTGGCTCGTCTTCCAGTTCCGTGAGATTCCTGGCTCGTCTTTCAGTTCTGTGAGATTCCTGGCTCGTCTTTCAGTTCTGCGAGATTCCTGGCTCGTCTTTCAGTTCTGTGAGATTCCTGGCTCATCTTCCAGTTCTGTGAGATTCCCGCCTCGTCTTCCAGTTCTGTGAGATTCCTGGCTCATCTTCCAGTTCTGTGAGATTCCTGGCTCATCTTCCAGTTCTGTGAGATTCCTGGCTCGTCTTCCAGTTCTGCGAGATTCCAGGCTCGTCTTTCAGTTCTGTGAGATTCCTGGCTCATCTTCCAGTTCTGTTAGATTTCTGGCTGATCTTCCAGTTGTGAGATTCCTGGCTCGTCTTCCAGTTCTGAGAGATTCCTGGCTCATCTTCCAGTTCTTGGAGATTCCTGGCTCGTCTTCCAGTTCTGGGAGATTCCCGGCTCGTCTTCTGATCCCGCTCTATTCCTTGAAAACGCCTTTCTATCTCCTTATAGCTTTCTTCTGCTTTGTGGGCCTCCACCATTTTGATAATGCTTGGCAGCTGCTTAGTAGAACCCATGGCTGCTGTTTTTTCGGCACAAGGTTTTTATAAAGTTGGGAAATTTGCATCACCTGATAGAGAACAAGCCAAAACCCGAACAGAATAATGAAGGTCTGAAACCTTGGTCTAAGTTATTTGACCTCACAATACTCCAAGGGTGCCCAAACTATTGCATGCTACTGTAAGTAATGTATATGGGGCAGCTATATACACAAGTTACAGACCTGGAAGAATTGAAGCTGTTTCTCCAGGCTCCAGAAGAAGGGTGTTTGAGGACGGCGGGGGCGGACGGCCGTTTCTGCGGGTCCTTGTCGATCATCCGCTCTATCAAGTGATGGGCGATCAGGTCCTCTGTAGCAAGAGACAGGAGTGGTCAGAGCAGTGAAGGAAATGGCGCCTCCCCTGTGGTCGTGTACTCACCGTGCCTCTCTAGGTTCAGGCAGTCCAGGCTGGACACCCCCAGGAGGATATTGGCTTGCCGCTGCAGGGACTTGCCAAATGGGTGTCTCCCCTCCGAGACCACGTAATAGAAGACGCAGCCAGCGGAGAAGATGTCCACAGTGTAGGTCTGCAAGACAAGTCAGTGAGTGGTGGTTCCTGCTGCAACAATTGGGGCCCCCTGTCCCCCCACCCCCCAGTCCCACACATGCACTGCCCGGCCCCACGCTCATTTTCCTGGCTGCTTTGCCCAGTCCCGCGTGTGCCTCGCCGGGCCTTCCGCTCAGTCCCATGGCTGCCCGGCCTTTCGCTCAGTCCCATGGCTGCCCCGCCCGGCCCTCGCTCAATCCCTGGCTGCACTGCCCGGTCCTCGCTCAATCCCTGGCTGCACTGCCCGGTCCTCGCTCAATCCCTGGCTGCACTGCCCGGTCCTCGCTCAATCCCTGGCTGCAGGGCCTGGCCCTCGCTCAATCCCTGGCTGCACTGCCTGGCCCTCGCTCAATCCCTGGCTGCAGGGCCTGGCCCTCGCTCAATCCCTGGCTGCAGGGCCTGGCCCTCGCTCAATCCCTGGCTGCACTGCCTGGCCCTCGCTCAATCCCTGGCTGCAGGGCCTGGCCCTCGCTCAATCCCTGGCTGCATTGCCTGGCCCTCGCTCAATCCCTGGCTGCAGGGCCTGGCCCTCGCTCAATCCCTGGCTGCAGGGCCTGGCCCTCGCTCAATCCCTGGCTGCAGGGCCTGGCCCTCGCTCAATCGATGGCTGCACTGCCTGGCCCTCGCTCAATCCCTGGTTGCACTGCCCGGTCCTCGCTCAATCCCTGGCTGCACTGCCTGGCCCTCGCTCAATCCCTGGCTGCAATGCCTGGTCCTCGTTCAATCCCTGGCTGCACTGCCTGGCCCTCGCTCAATCCCTGGCTGCACTGCCTGGCCCTCGCTCAATCCCTGGCTGCAGGGCCTGGCCCTCGCTCAATCCCTGGCTGCACTGCCTGGCCCTCACTCAATCCCTGGCTGCAGGGCCTGGCCCTCGCTCAATCCCTGGCTGCACTGCCTGGCCCTCGCTCAATCCCTGGCTGCAGGGCCTGGCCCTCGCTCAATCCCTGGCTGCAGTGCCCGGCCCTCGCTCAATCCCTGGCTGCACTGCCCGGCCCTCGCTCAATCCCTGGCTGCACTGCCCGGCCCTCGCTCAATCCCTGGCTGCACTGCCCGGCCCTCGCTCAATCCCTGGCTGCAGTGCCTGGCCCTCGCTCAATCCCTGGCTGCAGTGCCTGGCCCTCGCTCAATCCCTGGCTGCAGGGCCTGGCCCTCGCTCAATCCCTGGCTGCATTGCCTGGCCCTCGCTCAATCCCTGGCTGCAGGGCCTGGCCCTCGCTCAATCCCTGGCTGCAGGGCCTGGCCCTCGCTCAATCCCTGGCTGCAGGGCCTGGCCCTCGCTCAATCCCTGGCTGCAGGGCCTGGCCCTCGCTCAATCGATGGCTGCACTGCCTGGCCCTCGCTCAATCCCTGGTTGCACTGCCCGGTCCTCGCTCAATCCCTGGCTGCACTGCCTGGCCCTCGCTCAATCCCTGGCTGCAATGCCTGGTCCTCGTTCAATCCCTGGCTGCACTGCCTGGCCCTCGCTCAATCCCTGGCTGCACTGCCTGGCCCTCACTCAATCCCTGGCTGCAGGGCCTGGCCCTCGCTCAATCCCTGGCTGCACTGCCTGGCCCTCACTCAATCCCTGGCTGCAGGGCCTGGCCCTCGCTCAATCCCTGGCTGCACTGCCTGGCCCTCGCTCAATCCCTGGCTGCAGGGCCTGGCCCTCGCTCAATCCCTGGCTGCAGTGCCCGGCCCTCGCTCAATCCCTGGCTGCACTGCCCGGCCCTCGCTCAATCCCTGGCTGCACTGCCTGGCCCTCGCTCAATCCCTGGCTGCAGTGCCTGGCTCTCGCTCAATCCTTGGCTGCACTGCCTGGCCCTCGCTCAATCCCTGGCTGCAGTGCCTGGCCCTCGCTCAATCCCTGGCTGCAGTGCCTGGCCCTCGCTCAATCCCTGGCTGCAGTGCCCGGCCCTCGCTCAATCCCTGGCTGCAGTGCCTGGCCCTCGCTCAATCCCTGGCTGCACTGCCCGGCCCTCGCTCAATCCCTGGCTGCAGGGCCTGGCCCTCGCTCAATCCCTGGCTGCACTGCCTGGCCCTCGCTCAATCCCTGGCTGCACTGCCCGGCCCTCGCTCAATCCCTGGCTGCACTGCCCAGTCTTCCACCCAGTCCCGCGCATGCACTACCTGATTTTCGGCCCAGTCCTCCACATAGTCCCCACAATATTAGAAGTGGAAGGACGGATCTTACAGGGTTTTCCTTAAAATCTTCACTCAACATCTCTGGGGCGATCCAGCCTTCTGTGCCAGGAACCCCGGAGCGGCGGCTAAAGCTGTGCCTGCCCACCGCCAGCTTCTTACACAACCCAAAGTCAGAGATCATGGCCTTCACCGTCCCGTGAGCACTCGGCATCGAGATCAGGATGTTGTGAGGCTTCAGGTCTCTGTGAACTGAGAAGACACGACACTGATGAGTTATGGTGGAGGCGTTCTCTATAGTCACAGAGGGAGACAGAGGGTTCTCTACAGTCAGAGAGGAAGGTAGAGGGGTTCTCTACAGTCACAGAGGGAGGCAGAGGGGTTCTCTACAGTCACAGAGGGAGGCAGAGGGGTTTTCTACAGTCACAGAGGGAGGCAGAGGGGTTCTCTACAGTCACAGAGGGAGACAGAGGGGTTCTGTACAGTCACAGAGGGAGGTAGAGGGGTTCTCTACAGTCACAGAGAAAGGTAGAGGGGTTCTCTACAGTCACAGAGGAAGGTAGAGGGGTTCTCTACAGTCACAGAGAGGGGGTAGAGGGGTTCTCTGCAGTCACAGAGGGGGGTAGAGGGGTTCTCTACAGTCACAGAGGGAGGCAGAGGGGTTCTCTACAGTCACAGAGGGAGGTAGAGGGGTTCTCTACAGTCACAGAGGGAGGTAGAGGGGTTCTCTACAGTCACAAAGGGAGGTAGAGGGGTTCTCTACAGTCACAGTGAGAGGTAGAGGGGTTCTCTACAGTCACAGAGGGAGGTAGAGGGGTTCTCTACAGTCACAGTGAGAGGTAGAGGGGTTCTCTACAGTCACAGAGGGAGGCAGAGGGGTTCTCTACAGTCACAGAGGGAGGTAGAGGGGTTCTCTACAGTCACAGAGGGAGGCAGAGGGGTTCTGTACAGTCACAGGGGGAGGCAGAGGGGTTCTCTACAGTCACAGAGGGAGGTACAGGGGTTCTCTACAGTCACAGAGGGAGGTAGAGGGGTTCTCTACAGTCACAGAGGGAGGTAGAGGGGTTCTCTACAGTCACAGAGGGAGGTAGAGGGGTTCTCTACAGTCACAGAGGGAGGTAGAGGGGTTCTCTACAGTCACAGAGGGAGGTACAGGGGTTCTGTACAGTCACAGAGGGAGGTAGAGGGGTTCTCTACAGTCACAGAGGGAGGTACAGGGGTTCTCTACAGTCACAGAGGGAGGTAGAGGGGTTCTCTACAGTCACAGGTGGAGGTAGAGGGGTTCTCTACAGTCACAGAGGGAGGCAGAGGGGTTCTCTACAGTCACAGAGGGAGGTAGAGGGGTTCTCTACAGTCACAGAGGGAGGTAGAGGGGTTCTCTACAGTCACAGTGTGTAGCAGTAAGAGGAGGTCTCATGCAGGCTCTGGTCCATGTATCCTCCATCATGGCCACCAGCGAGACCCACACTTGGGCCCTGACCCCTCACCTCAAAACCGCCACTTACCAATGTTGAGGGAGTGCAGGTACGCCAACCCCGACACGGTCTGCTCCAGGAGGGTGATGGGCTCAAGGCCGTGACGGTCAAAGTCCTTCTCCTCCACATACTGAGAGAAAAGAGGCGCAATGTGAGACCCCAGCTGCTCTTGCCCCTGGTGACCCCTGACGTCTTGTGGGCGCTCAAGCCCCTGGCGACCCTCTAGTGACCCCTGACCTCTTGCAGGGTGGCCATGCACAGCTCGATGGCGATGTACTGGAACTGCCGGTCCTTCTCGGTGCAGAAGTAGCGGATGACGTTGGGATTCTCATCGGATTCTCTCAGCAGCTGAACCTCCCGATCCGCAAAACTGAAGCACTCAGGCAGAATCCTCTTCACGGCGACGTCTCTGTTATCAAAGCGCCCCCTGCAGGAGGAAGAGGACGGTGTGAAGACCCGCACTCCACTGAGGATGCACCAGCTCATGTGACTGCCCTCACCGGTACACGATGGTGCCCTCCGCACCATGGCCCAGGACGTCCCGGGGGCTGAAGGAGATCTTCCCCACTGTCACCCTGGCCTCCTCATCTGTGGGGGAGGAAGAGGTCAGTGACTGCGAGGTGACACGGAGAGCGGGGGACGTTCCGGCCGTTACCTGCATCTTCCTGCTCGGTGGAGACCGCGCTGCCGACCTCGGAGAGATTGGACAGCAGAGATAGGTTGGAGGCTCGGGGGGACACGTTGGGGGTGCTGTTAGCGGAGTCTCCCCCCGCAGGTCGTCACCATCCACAGGGACCTCCACCGGTGGATGGAAGGAGCCGCGCTGCATCTGCAGAATCTTCTCCTCCAGCTGCTTCTGGAACTGCTGGTGCTGGAGCTGCTGCTGCTGGTGCACGGTCTGGAGAGACAGGGGAATAGTGAGGTGGGAGGCAGGACCCGGCAGGAGGAGACACCGCAGGGAGGCACCGGGGGGAGGCAGGACCCGGCAGGAGGAGACACCGGGGGGAGGCAGGACCCGCGCAGGAGGAGACACCGGGGGGAGGCAGCACCCGGCAGGAGGAGACACCGGGGGGAGGCAGGACCCGGCAGGAGAGACACCGGGGGGGAGGCAGGAGGAGACACCGGGGGGAGGCAGGACCCATCAGAAGGAGACACCGGGGGGAGGCAGGACCCGGCAGAAGTAGACACCGGGGGGAGGCAGGACCCGGCAGGAGGAGACACCGGGGGGAGGCAGGACCCGGCAGGAGGAGACACCGGGGGAAGGCAGGACCCGGCAGAAAGAGACACATGAGGGGAGGCAGGACCCGGCAGGAGGAGACACCGGGGGGAGGCAGGACCCGGCAGGAGGAGACACAGGGGGGGAGGCAGGACCCGGCAGAAGTAGACACCGGGGGAAGGCAGGACCCGGCAGGAGGAGACACCGGGGGAAGGCAAGACCCGGCAGGAGGAGACACCGGGGGAAGGCAGGACCCGGCAGGAGGAGACACCGGGGGGAGGCAGGACCCGGCAGGAGGAGACACCGGGGGGAGGCAGGACCCGGCAGGAGGAGACACCGGGGGGGAGGCAGGACCCGGCAGGAGGAGACACCGGGGGGAGGCAGGAGGAGACACCGGGGGGGAGGCAGGACCCATCAGAAGGAGACACAGGGGGAGGCAGGACCCGGCAGAAGTAGACACCGGGGGGAGGCAGGACCCGGCAGGAGGAGACACCGGGGGGAGGCAGGACCCGGCAGGAGGAGACACCGGGGGAAGGCAGGACCCGGCAGAAAGAGACACATGAGGGGAGGCAGGACCAGGCAGGAGGAGACACCGGGGGGAGGCAGGACCCGGCAGGAGGAGACACAGGGGGCGAGGCAGGACCTGGCAGAAGTAGACACCAGGGGAAGGCAGGACCCGGCAGGAGGAGACACCGGGGGAAGGCAGGACCCGGCAGGAGGAGACACCGGGGGAAGGCAGGACCCGGCAGGAGGAGACACCGGGGGGAGGCAGGACCCGGCAGGAGGAGACACCGGGGGGAGGCAGGACCCGGCAGGAGGAGACACCGGGGGGAGGCAGGACCCGGCAGAAGTAGACACCGGGGGAGGGCAGGACCCGGCAGAAGTAGACACCGGGGGGAGGCAGGACCCGGCAGAAGTAGACACCGGGGGAGGCAGGACCCGGCAGAAGTAGACACCGGGGGGAGGCAGGACCCGGCAGAAAGAGACACATGAGGGGAGGCAGGACCCGGCAGGAGGAGACACCGGGGGGAGGCAGGACCCGGCAGGAGGAGACACCGGGGGGAGGCAGGGCCCGGCAGGAGGAGACACCGGGGGAAGGCAGGACCCGGCAGGAGGAGACACCGGGGGGAGGCAGGACCCGGCAGAAAGAGACACATGAGGGGAGGCAGGACCAGGCAGGAGGAGACACCGGGGGAAGGCAGGACCCGGCAGGAGGAGACACCGGGGGAAGGCAGGACCCGGCAGGAGGAGACACCGGGGGGAGGCAGGAGGAGACACCGGGGGGAGGCAGGACCCGGCAGGAGGAGAGACACCGGGGGGAGGCAGGACCCGGCAGGAGGCGACACCGGGGGGAGGCAGGACCCGGCAGGAGGAGACACCGGGGGGAGGCAGGACCTGGCAGGAGGAGACACCGGGGGGAGGCAGGACCCGGCAGGAGGAGACACCGGGGGGAGGCAGGACCCGGCAGGAGGAGACACCGGGGGGAGGCAGGACCCGGCAGGAGGAGACACCGGGGGGAGGCAGGACCCGGCAGAAGAGAGACACATGAGGATAGGCAGGACCAGGCAGGAGGAGACACCGGGGGGAGGCAGGACCCGGCAGGAGGAGACACCGGGGGGAGGCAGGAGGAGACACCGGGGGGAGGCAGGACCCGGCAGGAGGAGACACCGGGGGAGGCAGGACCCGGCAGGAGGAGACACCGGGGGGAGGCAGGACCCGGCAGAAGTAGACACCGGGGGGAGGCAGGGCCCGGCAGAAGTAGACACCGGGGGGAGGCAGGACCCGGCAGAAGTAGACACCGGGGGGAGGCAGGACCCGGCAGAAGTAGACACCGGGGGGAGGCAGGACCCGGCAGAAAGAGACACATGAGGGGAGGCAGGACCCGGCAGGAGGAGACACCGGGGGGAGGCAGGACCCGGCAGGAGGAGACACCGGGGGGAGGCAGGACCCGGCAGGAGGAGACACCGGGGGAAGGCAGGACCCGGCAGGAGGAGACACCGGGGGGAGGCAGGACCCGGCAGAAAGAGACACATGAGGGGAGGCAGGACCAGGCAGGAAAAGACACCGGGGGAAGGCAGGACCCGGCAGGAGGAGACACCGGGGGAAGGCAGGACCCGGCAGGAGGAGACACCGGGGGGAGGCAGGAGGAGACACCGGGGGGAGGCAGGAGGAGACACCGGGGGGAGGCAGGACCCGGCAGGAGGAGACACCGGGGGGAGGCAGGACCCGGCAGGAGGAGACACCGGGGGGAGGCAGGACCCGGCAGGAGGAGACACCGGGGGGAGGCAGGACCCGGCAGGAGGAGACACCGGGGGGAGGCAGGACCCGGCAGGAGGAGACACCGGGGGGAGGCAGGACCCGGCAGAAAGAGACACATGAGGGGAGGCAGGACCAGGCAGGAGGAGACACCGGGGGGAGGCAGGACCCGGCAGGAGGAGACACCGGGGGGAGGCAGGAGGAGACACCGGGGGGAGGCAGGAGGAGACACCGGGGGGAGGCAGGAGGAGACACCGGGGGGAGGCAGGACCCGGCAGGAGGAGACACCGGGGGGAGGCAGGACCCGGCAGGAGGAGACACCGGGGGGAGGCAGGACCCGGCAGGAGGAGACACCGGGGGGAGGCAGGACCCGGCAGGAGGAGACACCGGGGGGAGGCAGGACCCGGCAGGAGGAGACACCGGGGGGAGGCAGGACCCGGCAGGAGGAGACACCGGGGGGAGGCAGGACCCGGCAGGAGGAGACACCGGGGGGAGGCAGGACCCGGCAGGAGGAGACACCGGGGGGAGGCAGGACCCGGCAGGAGGAGACACCGGGGGGAGGCAGGACCCGGGGGTAGGCAGGACCCGGCGGGAGGAGACACCGGGGGGAGGCAGGACCCGGCAGGAGGAGACACCGGGGGTAGGCAGGACCCGGCAGGAGGAGACACCGGGGGTAGGCAGGACCCGGCAGGAGGAGATACCGGGGGGAGGCAGGACCCGGCAGGAGGAGACACCGGGGGTAGGCAGGAACCGGCAGGAGGAGACACAGGGGGAGGCAGGAACCAGCAGGAGGAGACACAGGGGGAGGCAGGAACCAGCAGGAAGAGACACAGGGCGAGGCAGGAACCAGCAGGAGGAGGAAGGCGGGGAGGGAGAGCTACCAGCATGAGAAGACATGCAGGGAGGCAGAAAACAGGCGGAGGATGCAGGCAGAGACGCAGGAACCAAAAAGGAGAACCAAGTGGAGATGTTATGAACCGATGACTCAGGAGTGACCTTCAGATTCCATAGAAGTCGTTGGTGACTGTACTGACCGCAATCCCTGACTACACACCGCAACTAGAAGTAGCCGTGGGATGTAACTAACCAGACCTGGACACCTCTGCACAGCCGGAGAGCTAACTGCTCCTAAAGATGGATGTAGGAAAAGCTATCTTGCCTCAGAGCAGAACCCCAAAATAGCAAGCCCCCCACAGATATTAACTGGGAAAAAAGAGACGGAAAAACAAACCCAGGCAGAGTATAAGGTTTAGCAAAAGAGGCCACACTAGCTATATAGGAAAGACAGGATAGAATACTATTGCGGTCAGTATAAAACACTATCAAAAAAACACCGACAGCAGATAGTACAAAAATTACCCTGAGTCTCTAAGACTCGGCGACCTCTATATCTGCAGACTTCTATGAATCAAATGCCAGCAGAACTGGAAATAACAGATAGTACAAAAATTACCCTGAGTCACTAAGGGTACCGTCACACGTGGCGATCTCCCAGCGATTCCATAGGCGACGCTGAGGCGTGGTCTGTCGCCAGAGACATCGCCAATGCGTCGCCTAATGTAAATGGGCGACGGCGACACACCTGAGTGGTCGCCTGGTTTCACATCAGAGCTGTGAAACCAGGCGACCATTCCTGGGCGATGTGTGCTGATCGCCCTGTGTAACATCTCATGAACGATGTCAAGAGCGACAGCACACATCGCCTATACCATTCCGGTAGGCGTTTCAGGGCGTATTTACTACCTCTGCCGGTCTGCGTGGATCGGTGGCAGCTCGAGAGTTACGATTGGTTGTCTTGTTCCTCGGTGCCATATTTGATGATGTGTGCGTCCAATGGTGTATTACCAGGAGCGGACATACTGTACAGTAGCGCATTGATGTCGCCTCTGTGTTTGCGGGTGTGTTCAAAAGTGCAAAGAGATGTGCCACAAAAGTGTGTTACCAGAAACACAAATGTCATTACATCCCAACTTAGTCTGCATGGAGAAGGAAATGATAGGTGATCTATACATCCCATAACTGCAAACACACATATATCTGTGCACACACAATACTTTCAAGGCTGCAATATTATCCAGACCAAGAAAGCAAGAGTGATTTTATTAGACAACGCAACTTAACAAAAGCGCTGTACATATTGACTGTACAATAAAACGTCACGCGAGCGTCGTGCTTTGCCTTCTTGACAACACCAATGCGTATAGCAATAATCCGCGACACATCACACGAGAGTTGTTTATAAAGCAACGAGCCATTTACATGTAACGACATTATGTTAACACCTATCTCCGAGATGCGGCTCAAATTTACGCCCACATCGCCAATATGGTGGCTCTGTGTGACGCGGAAGCGACGACCAGCGATTTGATCGCCCCTGGGCCTTAGGCGACGCTCAGGAAATTTCCGGTCGGGTTGTCGCCCGAGCGTCGCCTAAGTTGTCGCCTGAGGGTCGCCTAATGTAAATGAGCGACGGCAACCTTAGGCGACACACGCAAATATGTGCGCGTGCACGTGCGTCGCCTGTGGAATCGCCCGGGAGATCGCCACGTGTGACGGTACCCTAAGACTCGGCGCCCTCTATATCTGCAGACATCTATGAATCAAATGCCAGCAGAACTGGAAATAACAGATAGTAGTGAATGGTAAAATTCCTAGGAAGAAAACTTCCTATCTGAGAGCAGATTAACAAATATACAGACTAGACTGCAAACCCACATCTCAGAATAAAACAAAACATAAGCAGATCCTTAAGCACACAAAAGTGTGCCACAAAATATCAAAAAACCATTCACTTATCTTGCAAAGAAATCCACAGAGCAGAAGGAACCAGAGAGATGTGAATTCCTCCAGGAACCAAATACAACTGGCAAGGATTGATCCACTTCAAACCAATATATGCTACAAGAACCAAATTGCCAATCCCTATCACCTGTGAAGCCCACACAGTCAGCTGCATCACCAGCAACAACCACCGGCGGGAGCTCCAATGAATTCACAACAGGGAGACAGGAATCGACAGGAGATGAGCTACCGGCAGCAGGCACTAGATAGGGAGGCAGAAACCAGCAGGGGAGGCACAGGAAAGGCGAGCTACCAGAGGAGACAAGTGGGGAGACAGGGACCGCCAGGAGGAGGACTGCAGGGAGGTAAGGAGGTGGTGGGAAGCTGCCAGCAGCAGACAACACATAGTATTTACCTTGGGGTAGGTGATGACGAAGGCCACCCATCCTGCCAGGAGGAAGGTGCTGAGGATGATGGTGGCCAGGTCCTTCAGCATGGAGTCCACTGGTGCCTCCGGTTTGGGGGAGAACGGCTGGGAGATATCGGACAAGCCCTTAGTGTAGGGTGGTGGCAGCTCCGTGGGCTCCTCCACCATTCTCATCACCTCCTGTAGGGAATGAGTTCTGGGTGTTACTACACTGGCGCCACCTTCAGGCCGCCCCTGCAGGTATACGCACCTCCGGGAACCGTGTCTGCTCCGCTCCGCCCTCGATCACGTTCTTCTCTCCCCGGGGCAGGGTGGGGGGGAAGGTGTCCAGGATGGTGGTCGGTGCAGACAGCGGGATCTCATGGTGACCTGCAAGACAAGATCCGGAAATAGTCACCTCCGGGGGCGAGAGCGGAGGCGCCAGACGTGAAGCCCCGGGGGAGACCGTACCTATGAGCAGCCACTGCGTCCTCCAGTAATCCAGCCGCTCGTGCGCCTTCACGCCGGCCGGGACGTTCAGGTCTGTACTGGGGGTGAACTCACACTCCCCGCTCTGCTCAATCGTCACCCCGTCCGTCCTGGGGCCGTCCAGCAGCGGCATGGCCTTCCCCCGCGGCTGCAGGACAGACAATGAGTATGGTGGGGTTACGGAGAGGAATATACCAAAATGTCCAAATATTTACCAGCGTGCCGCTATCCTGTATTGTACTGCAAGTCTAGATAGACATAGCCCTCGAAGTAAGAGGAATAAGTCGTGTTTTCATATCCAGTATTGTCCTGCAAGTTATAGACTCTTTAGATCAGGGGTCCCCAACCACCGGGCCACGGACCTGTACCGGGCCGTGGGGGTCACTGTGCCGGACTACGCCGTAGACCAGCACTACCCACAAAGTGTGCTCTGCGGAGGCTCAGAGCGGGGGATGACGTCCCCGCCTGCCGCACTTGTCCCGCTGACCGCCGCTGCACCTGCAGCATTACTGCACCGCTCTGAGCTGATGTCTGCCTCAGCCGCGTGCGTAAATGTACGAGCGGAGCAGTCAGCCAATCACAATGCAGCAGCCAGGCTTTGATTGGCCAGTAGCTGCTGCGCTGTGATTGGCAGACGGCTTCGCCCGTACAACTAAGCAGCTGAGGCAGAAAGAGTGGCGCCCACTGCAGCGGCGGATCAGTGAGCAAAGGGTGTGTGTGTTGATGGGGGATACAGGATTGGGGGCTGCATGAAGATGATGGGGCCTAAAAGGGGATGATGATGGGGAATACATGAAGATGATGGGGCCTGCAAGGGGATGATGATGGGGAATACATGAAGATGAAGGGGGCTGCAAGGGAATGATAATGGGAAATACATGGAGATGATGGGGGCTGCAAGGGGATGATGATGGGGAATAAATGAAGATAATGGGGGCTGCAAGGGAATGATGATGGGGAATACATGGAGATGATGGGGGCGGCAAGGGGATGATGATGGGGAATACATGAAGATGATGGGGGCTGCAAGGGGATGATGATGGGGAATACATGAAGATGAAGGGGGCTGCAAGGGAATGATAATGGGGAATACATGGAGATGATGGGGGCTGCAAGGGGATGATGATGGGGAATAAATGAAGATAATGGGGGCTGCAAGGGAATGATGATGGGGAATACATGGAGATGATGGGGGCGGCAAGGGGATGATGATGGGGAACACATGGAGATGATGGGGGCTGCAAGGGGATGATGGGGCCTGCAAGGGGATGATGATTGGGAATACATGGAGCTGATGGGGCCTACAAGGGGATGATGGGGCTGCAAGGGGATGATGGGGGCTGCAAGGGGATGATGGGGGCTGCAAGGGGATGATGATGGGGAATACATGGAGAGGATGGGGGCTGCAAGGGGATGATGGGCCTTTCACGGGGATGATGATGGGGAATACAGTATTGGGGGCTGTAAAGGAATGATGGGGCCTGCAAGGGGATGAAGAGGGATACAGTATTTGGGGCTGCATGGAGATGATGAGAGCTGCATGGGAATGATGATATGGGATACAGTATTGGGGGCTACAAGAGGATGACGGTGGGGGTATTGGGGGCTGCAAGGGGATATTATGGGCTGCACGGGAATGATGAGGATATTATGGGCTGCAAGGTGATGATGGGGGCTGCAAAAGGATGGAAATATTAGACATCCCTTAAAAATAAGACATAGTGTATCTTTCAGGGAAACAGGGTTCTAAACTCTACCCCTTTTCCATAGCCCTGCCTCATATGACCAAAGCCCCACCCCTGTGCCACCCCGCTCTGCCGGGCCACGGAAAAATGGTCACGTATGAAGCCGGTCCCCGATGCAAAAAAAGGTTATGGACCACTGATTTAGAGAAACGATGAAGGCCACATAGTCTGGGAGTAAAGCCAATGTCTAGCATGTTTTAGTAAGAAGGGAAAATGTTCCGAAACACCAGATAATGAAGGAGTGCGATGGATCCATAATGTCAATAACACCGAATGATGGAAAAATACAAGGATACACATATATTTAGAATAGATTTGCATAATCCAATCAGCTCTCAGCTAGTAGTGACCAATGATTAGTTATGTTTGATATTTTGTAACCAATTAATGACTGATCTCATTCTGGGGTCACCGCCCCCAGGATTGTCTGTATAACGTTATTGTGCCTCCTAGAAATCTCCCAATACCTGCACCCGAGTAAGGGGTGGTTATTGTCCGCGGACACCTGTTATTAATAACTTGACTAGCAGATGGGTAAGGATCCATAACAGATCCATAACAGAGGAGACCTCAGAGGAGAGCGTCAGTAGTGGAGACCTCAGAGGAGAGCGTCAGCAGTGGAGACCTCAGAGGAGAGCGTCAGCAGTGGAGACCTCAGAGGAGAGCGTCAGCAGTGGAGACCTCAGAGGAGAGTGTCAGCAGTGGAGACCTCAGAGGAGAGTGTCAGCAGTGGAGACCTCAGAGGAGAGCGTCAGCAGTGGAGACCTCAGAGGAGAGCGTCAGCAGTGGAGACCTCAGAGGAGAGCGTCAGCAGTGGAGACCTCAGAGGAGAGCGTCAGTAGTGGAGACCTCAGAGGAGAGAGTCAGCAGTGGAGACCTCAGAGGAGAGCGTCAGTAGTGGAGACCTCAGAGGAGAGCGTCAGCAGTGGAAACCATCAGCATGCAGCGGACGCAGGTCACCTAGATGGGGGTGTATAGAGGACTCACCATGACCGCGACGCCCTCGTGCACCAGGGAGGAGGAGGCGTACAGGCTGGTCGAGTATTTCCCCACGTACAGTGTCGGCCTGGAGAGAAGATCATCAGTGAGTCTCCGGGGGTCTGTCCAAGAACTAAATGGCCAGTGACCACGCCACCTAGTGGCCATCTGTGAGTAGAGGCATAGCGGACCCCCTGCCCGCGGCCCCCACCACAGCACACTCACGTCAGTTTGCTCTTGGTCTGCGTCTCTTTGGGGAAGGGATACTTCCACTTGGTGATGCGCCCGACCTCCCCGGACATGAAGGTGAGGTATCGCAGCGTCTCCACCCCCACGTTGGTGTGCAGCACCTTCCTCAGGCCGTCTCTCTGCCAGATGTACAGGGCCACCACCGGAGAGCCATAGTTCTGAATCCATAGGACGTCCCCGGAGTCGCTGTCCACCGTCACCACCAGGCCGTCCCCATTGGACACAAAGTGCGACATTTCTGGAAGGATAAGGTTAGGGTACAACAGGCCGGAGCATGACCCCCACCCTCTGCCGGTGTGCGACCACTCACTGTAGTCCGTGCCCTCGTCCGGCAGGGTGGCAGCGTAGTCGTAGTAGGTGGCGTTCCAGCGCAGCTCCTTGTTCTTGGTGTCATACATGGTGATGGTGTATTCTGCAAGACATGAGGTGCCATCATGTAACCGAGCCCAGAAGGGGGCGCCGCGCAGACCACCCGGGAGGAGACGTACCGGTCCGGCCCAGATACAGCAGAGATGAGGAGGGGCAGAGGCTCCCAGCAAAGGATGAGGTCAATGTCTGCTGCTTCTCTCCTGTCACCAGGTCCACAACCAGCCAAACATCCTGCTTCTTCCCTGCAGAGGTAGCAAGGGGTCAGAGGCGAGTAAGGGTTCTGGAGCGGCCGCCGAGAGGGAGCGAGGGGGTCAGGAGCGGCCACCAAGAGAGAGCGAGGGGGCCGGGTGCAGCTGCCAGGAGAGCCAGGGGCGGGTGCGGCCACCAGGCAAGAGAGGTGTCGGGAGCGGCCAGCTGGCGAGTGAGAGTCGGGAGCGGCCACCGAGAGGGAGCGAGGAAGTCGTGTGCGGCCGCCGAGAGGGAGCAAGGGGGTCGTGAGCGGCCGCCGAGAGGGAGCGAGGGGGTCGGAGCGGCTGCCGAGAGGGAGCGAGGGGGCCGGGTGCAGCCGCCTGGAGAGCCAGGGGCAGGTGTGGCCACCAGGCGAGAGAGGGGTCGGGAGCGGCCAGCTGGCGAGCAAAGGGATAGGGAGCGGCCACCGAGAGAGAGCAAAGGGATCGTGAGCGGCAACCGAGAGAGAGCAAAGAGATCGTGAGCGGCCACCGAGAGAGAGCAAAGGGATCGCGAGCGGCCACCGAGAGAGAGCAAAGGGATCGTGAGTGGCCACCGAGAGAGAGAGAGCAAAGGGATCGCGAGCGGCCACCGAGAGAGAGCAAAGGGATCGCGAGCGGCCACCGAGAGAGAGAGAGCAAAGGGAACGGGATCGGCCACCGAGAGAGAGCAAAGGGATAGGGAGCGGCCACCGAGAGAGAGCAAAGGGATAGGGAGCGGCCACCGAGAGAGAGCAAAGGGATCGTGAGCGGCAACCGAGAGAGAGCAAAGGGATCGTGAGCGGCCACCGAGAGAGAGCAAAGGGATCGCGAGCGGCCACCGAGAGAGAGCAAAGGGATCGCGAGTGGCCACCGAGAGAGAGAGAGCAAAGGGATCGCGAGCGGCCACCGAGAGAGAGAGAGCAAAGGGATCGCGAGCGGCCACCGAATGAGAGCAAAGGGATCGCGAGCGGCCACCGAGAGAGAGAGAGCAAAGGGAACGGGATCGGCCACCGAGAGAGAGCAAAGGGATCGCGAGCGGCCACCGAGAGAGAGAGAGCAAAGGGATCGCGAGCGGCCACCGAGAGAGAGCAAAGGGATCGCGAGCGGCCACCGAGAGAGAGAGAGCAAAGGGAACGGGATCGGCCACCGAGAGAGAGCAAAGGGATCGCGAGCGGGCACCGAGAGCAAAGGGATCGCGAGCGGCCACCGAGAGAGAGCAAAGGGATCGCGAGCGGCCACCGAGAGAGAGCAAAGGGAACGGGAACGGCCACCGGGAGAGAGCAAAGGGATCGCGAACGGCCACCGAGAGAGAGCAAAGGGATGGCAAGCGGCCACAGAGAGAGCAAAGGGATCGCGAGCGGCCACTGAGAGAGAGCAAAGGGATCGCGAGCGGCCACCAAGAGAGAGCAAAGGGATCGCAAGCGGCCACCGAGAGAGAGCAAAGGAAATGGGAGCGGCCACGAGAGAGAGCAAAGGGAACGGGAGCAGCCACCGAGAGAGAGCAAAGGGAATAGGAGCGGCCACCGAGAGAGAGCAAAGGGATCGCGAGCGGCCACCGAGAGAGAGCAAAGGGATCGCGAGCGGCCACCGAGAGAGAGCAAAGGGATCGCGAGTGGCCACCGAGAGAGAGCAAAGGGAATAGGAGCGGCCACCGAGAGAGAGCAAAGGGATCGCGAGCGGCCACCGAGAGAGAGCAAAGGGAATGTGAGCAGCCGCCGAGAGAGAGCAAAGGGATCGCGAGCGGCCACTGAGAGAGAGCAAAGGGATCGCGAGCGGCCACCGAGAGAGAGCAAAGAGAGCGGCCACCGAGAGAGAGCAAAGGGAACGGGAGCGGCCACCGAGAGAGAGCAAAGGGATCGCGAGCGGCCACCGAGAGAGAGCAAAGGGATCGCGAGCGGCCACCGAGAGAGCAAAGGGATCGCGAGCGGCCACAGAGAGAGAGCAAAGGGATCGCGCGAGCGGCCAAAGAGAGAGAGCAAAGGGATCGTGAGCGGCCACCGAAAGAGAGAGCAAAGGGATCGCGAGGGGCCACCGAGAGAGAGCAAAGGGAACGGGAGCGGCCACCGAGAGAGAGCAAAGGGAACGGGAGCGGCCACCGAGAGAGAGCAAAGGGAACGGGAGCGGCCACCGAGAGAGAGCAAAGGGAACGGGAGCGGCCACCGAGAGAGAGCAAAGGGAACAGGAGCGGCTGCCGAGAGAGAGCAAAGGGAACGGGAGCAGCCACAGAGAGAGAGCAAAAGGACCGGGAGCGGCCACCGAGAGAGAGCAAAGGGAACGGGAGAGGCCACCGAGAGAGAGCAAAGGGAACAGGAGCGGCAGCCGAGAGAGAGCAAAGGGAACAGGAGCGGCCGCCGAGAGAGAGCAAAGGGATCGCGAGCGGCCACCGAGAGAGAGCAAAGGGATCGCGAACGGCGAACAAGAGAGAGCAAAGGGAACGGGAGCGGCCACCGAGAGAGAGCAAAGGGATCGGAGCGGCCACCGAGAGAGAGCAAAGGGATCGCGAACGGCGAACGAGAGAGAGCAAAGGGAACGGGAGCGGCTGCCGAGAGAGAGCAAAGGGAACGGGAGCGGCCGCCGAGAGAGAGCAAAGGGATCGCGAGCGGCCGCCGAGAGAGAGCAAAGGGATCGCGAGCGGCCGCCGAGAGAGAGCAAAGGGATCGCGAGCGGCCGCCGAGAGAGAGCAAAGGGATCGCGAGCGGCCACCGAGAGAGAGCAAAGGGAACGGGAGCGGCCACCGAGAGAGAGCAAAGGGAACGGGAGCGGCCACCGAGAGAGAGCAAAGGGAACGGGAGCGGCCACCGAGAGAGAGCAAAGGGAACGGGAGCGGCCACCGAGAGAGAACAAAGGGAACGGGAGCGGCCACCGAGAGAGAGCAAAGGGATAGGGAGCGGCCACCGAGAGAGAGCAAAGGGATCGCGAGCGGCCGCCGAGAGAGAGCAAAGGGATCGCGAGCGGCCACCGAGAGAGAGCAAAGGGAACGGGAGCGGCCACCGAGAGAGAGCAAAGGGAACGGGAGCGGCCACCGAGAGAGAGCAAAGGGAACGGGAGCGGCCACCGAGAGAGAGCAAAGGGAACGGGAGCGGGCCACCGAGAGAGAGCAAAGGGATAGGGAGCGGCCACCGAGAGAGAACAAAGGGAACGGGAGCGGCCACCGAGAGAGAGCAAAGGGAACGGGAGCGGCCACCGAGAGAGAACAAAGGGAACGGGAGCGGCCACCGAGAGAGAGCAAAGGGATCGCGAGCGGCCACCGAGAGAGAGCAAAGGGATCGTGAGCGGCCACCGAGAGAGAGAGCCACCGCTGCACACAACATAAGAGCCCGGTGACATCTGCGACTCACCCATATATAAGACGCCGTCTGAGCTGCGACACGGAGACGCTGCCACCAACTCCGGGATGGTGAACGGCAGCTTCTGCAAATAAAGAGATGAGGAGAGGTCAGGAGGCCGGTGTTTGCCTCACAGCTGCCGTGTCGTTACAATGTGTCAATAGGGAAGTATTCAGGAATCCTGCTGCTTCTATAGGGATGATGACAGCAGCGCCCCTTGTGGTCACAGGATGACCAACATTTAGGATGACCAACATTTAACATTTCTCTGAGCATGAAAGGGTTACCGGCTCATTTCCATACAGGCTCCGCCCTCATGTCTTACCGTCAGTCCCTCGCCGTGCTTACTGCCCAGTGTGTACAGGCTGCCGTCATTGGGATCAGGGAGGAAGGCCGGCCTACGAGGAGAGAGGAGAGGCGAGGTGAAACACCTGGGGGGCAAACAGGGCAGACGTGGGGGAGAGCCCCGGCCAAAATCAGAGGAGACAAGGCGAGGGCCCCGGCCAAAATCAGAGGAGACACAAGGCGAGGGCCCCGGCCAAAATCAGGGGAGACACAAGGCGAGGGCCCCGGCCAAAATCAGAGGAGACACAAGGCGAGGGCCCCAACCAAAATCAGAGGAGACACAAGGCGAGGGCCCCAGCCGAAATGAGGGGAGACGCAAGGCGAGGGCCCCGGCCAAAATCAGGGGAGACAAGGCGAGGGCCCCAGCCGAAATCAGGGGAGACGCAAGGCGAGGGCCCCAGCCGAAATCAGGGGAGACGCAAGGCGAGGGCACCGGCCAAAATCAGGGGTGACGCAAGGCGAGGGCCCCGGCCAAAATCAGGGGAGACGCAAG
Organism: Allobates femoralis; assembly: GCA_033576535.1. Classification (NCBI taxonomy): domain Eukaryota; kingdom Metazoa; phylum Chordata; class Amphibia; order Anura; family Aromobatidae; genus Allobates; species Allobates femoralis. The sequence goes on from JARQOC010000006.1 coordinate 508,828,921, forward strand.
GCGAGGGCCCCGGCCAAAATCAGGGGAGACAAGGCGAGGGCCCCGGCCAAAATCAGGGGAGATGCAAGGGAGGGCCTCGGCCAAAATCAGGGGAGATGCAAGGCGAGGGCCCCGGCCAAAATCAGGGGAGATGCAAGGCGAGGGCCCCGGCCAAAATCAGGGGAGACAAGGCGAGGGCCCCGGCCAAAATCAGGGGAGATGCAAGGCGAGGGCCTCGGCCAAAATCAGGGGAGATGCAAGGCGAGGGCCCCGGCCAAAATCAGGGGAGACAAGGCGAGGGCCCCGGCCAAAATCAGGGGAGATGCAAGGCGAGGGCCCCGGCCAAAATCAGGGGAGATGCAAGGCGAGGGCCCCGGCCAAAATCAGGGGAGACAAGGCGAGGGCCCCGGCCAAAATCAGGGGAGACAAGGCGAGGGCCCCGGCCAAAATCAGAGGAGATGAAAGACAAAGATTTTGATGGAAAGGTGATGAATGTGGGGCAAGGACCTAGAGGAGGAAGTATGGGGAAGGGAGGACAGACCCCAGCTGAATTCATGTGGGACACAGGACCAGAACTGATTATAAATACACTATACATCATATTGTGAAAGCAGACACTTCAGTGAGCACCACGGGGGGCCGGAGTACACTGGAGGCACACTCCGCGGGGGCTGGAGTACACTGAATGGAAGCGCACTCCGTGGGGGCCGAATTACACTGACTGGAGGCGCGCTCCGCGGGGGCCGGAGTACACTGACTGGAGGCGCACTCCGCGGGGGCCGGAGTACACTGACTGGAGGCGCACTCCGCGGGGGCCGGAGTACACTGACTGGAGGCACGCTCCGCGGGGGGCCGAATTACACTGACTGGAAGCGCACTCCATGGGGGCCGGATTACATTGACTGGAGGCGCGCTCCGCGGGGGCCCGAATTACACTGACTGGAGGCGGGGGGCCGGATTACACTGGAGGCATGATCAGCGGGGATCGGATTACACTGACAGAAGGCGCGCTCAGCAGGGGATGTATTACACTGACCGAAGGTGCGCTCCACGGGGGGCCAAATTACACTGACTGGAGGAGCGCTCTGCGGGGGCTGGATTACATTGACAGAAGGCGCGCTTTGCGGGAACCGGATTACACTGACTGGAGGCGCGCTCTGTGGGGGCCAGATTGCACTGACTGGAGGAGCTCTCTGTGGGGGCCAGATTACACTGACTGGAGGAGCGCTCTGTGGGTGCCAGATTGCACTGACTGGAGGAGCGCTCTGTGGGAGCGAGATTGCACTGACTGGAGGAGCGCTCTGTGGGGGCCGGATTACACTGACTGGAGGAGCGCTCAGCAGGGGATGTATTACACTGACCGAAGGTGCGCTCCACGGGGGGCCAAATTACACTGACTGGAGGCGCGCTCTGCGGGGGCCGGATTACATTGACAGAAGGCGCGCTCCGCGGGAGCCGGATTACATTGACTGGAGGCGCGCTCTGTGGGGGCCAGATTGCACTGACTGGAGGAGCGCTCCGCGGGGGCCGGATTATGCTGACCGGAGGCGCACTCTGCAGGGCCGGATTACATTGACAGAAGGTGCGCTCTGTGGGGGCCAGATTACACTGACTGGAGGAGCTCTCTGTGGGGGCCGGATTACACTGACTGGAGGAGCGCTCTGTGGGGGCCAGATTGCACTGACTGGAGGAGTGCTCTGTGGGAGCGAGATTGCACTGACTGGAGGAGCTCTCTGTGGGGGTCGGATTACACTGACTGGAGGAGCTCTCTGTGGGGGCCAGATTGCACTGACTGGAGGAGCGCTCTGTGGGAGCCAGATTGCACTGACTGGAGGAGCGCTCTGTGGGGGCCAGATTGCACTGACTGGAGGAGCGCTCTGTGGGGGCCGGATTACACTGACTGGAGGAGCGCTCTGTGGGGGCCAGATTGCACTGACTGGAGGAGCTCTCTGTGTGGGCCAGATTGCACTGACTGGAGGAGCGCTCTGTGGGGGCCGGATTACACTGACTGGAGGAGCTCTCTGTGGGGGCCAGATTGCACTGACTGGAGGAGAGCTCTGTGGGAGCCAGATTGCACTGACTGGAGGAGCGCTCTGTGGGGGCCAGATTGCACTGACTGGAGGAGCGCTCTGTGGGGGCCGGATTACACTGACTGGAGGAGCGCTCTGTGGGGGCCAGATTGCACTGACTGGAGGAGCTCTCTGTGTGGGCCAGATTGCACTGACTGGAGGAGCGCTCTGTGGGGGCCAGATTGCACTGACTGGAGGAGCGCTCTGTGGGGGCCGGATTACACTGACTGGAGGAGCGCTCTATGGGGGCCAGATTGCACTGACTGGAGGAGCGCTCTGTGGGGGCCAGATTGCACTGACTGGAGGAGCGCTCTGTGGGAGCGAGATTGCACTGACTGGAGGAGCGCTCTGTGGGGGCCGGATTACACTGACTGGAGGAGCGCTCTGTGGGGGCCAGATTGCACTGACTGGAGGCGCGCTCTGTGGGGGCCAGATTGCACTGCCTGGATGCGCACTCTGCGGGGGCCGGATTACACTGACTGGAGGCGCGCTCTGTAGGGGCCGGATTACACTAACTGGAGGAGCGCTCTGCGGGGGCCAGATTGCACTGACTGGAGGCGTGCTCTGTGGGGGCCGGATTATGCTGACTGGAAGAGCGCTCCGCGGAGGCCGGATTATGCTGACTGGAGGCATGCACCACAGGGCAGCACTTACTCTTCCACGTGGGTCGGGACTTGGAGCACAGGATCTGCAGACAGAACACAATAAATGACAGCATCAGATTAACCCCTCGTGTGCTCCGCTGGCGTGTGATCGTGGCCGCACTCACCTTCTTTCAGCGTCCACTTAATGGCGCCGGTTCTCTTACTGACAGCATGGAGACTCCCGTCCAGGGTGGAGACGAAGAGCAGGGACTCTGGCAGAGACACCCCACTCCCTGCACCGCCATCCTGGGGAGAGACCGGAAATCAGCCAGAGGAGACCCCGGGGTCTGGGGGAGCTCTCTCTCCTCACACAGGGGGTGTACACTCACTCTCTCCTCACACAGGGGGTGTACACTCACTCTCTCCTCACACGGGGGCGGTATTCTCTCCTGACACAGGGGGTGGACTCTATTCTCTCTGGGGGGGAAGTGGACTCTATTCTCTCTGGGGGGGGGGTGGACTCTATTCTCTCTGGGGGGGGGGTGGACTCTATTCTCTCTGGGGGGGGGGGTGGACTCTATTCTCTCTGGGGGGGGGGGACTCTATTCTCTCTGGGGGGGGTGGACTCTATCTCTCGTGGGGGGGTGGACTCTATTCTCTCTGGGGGGGTGGACTCTATTCTCTCTGGGGGGGGTGGACTCTATTCTCTCTGGGGGGGTGGACTCTATTCTCTCTGGGGGGGGTGGACTCTATTCTCTCTGGGGGGGTGGACTCTATTCTCTCTGGGGGGGGTGGGTGACTCTATTCTCTCTGGGGGGGTGGACTCTATTCTCTCTGGGGGGGTGGACTCTATTCTCTCTGGGGGGGTGGACTCTATTCTCTCTGGGGGGGGTGGACTCTATTCTCTCTGGGGGGGGTGGACTCTATTCTCTCTGGGGGGGTGGACTCTATTCTCTCTGGGGGGGGGTGGACTCTATTCTCTCTGGGGGGGGTGGACTCTATTCTCTCTGGGGGGGGTGGACTCTATTCTCTCTGGGGGGGTGGACTCTATTCTCTCTGGGGGGGGTGGACTCTATTCTCTCTGGGGGGGGGTGGACTCTATTCTCTTGGGGGGGGGTGGACTCTATTCTCTCTGGGGGGGGGTGGACTCTATTCTCTCTGGGGGGGTGGACTCTATTCTCTCTGGGGGGGGGTGGACTCTATTCTCTCTGGGGGGGGTGGACTCTATTCTCTCTGGGGGGGGTGGACTCTATTCTCTCTGGGGGGGGGTGGACTCTATTCTCTCTGGGGGGGGTGGACTCTATTCTCTCTGGGGGGGTGGACTCTATTCTCTCTGGGGGGGGTGGACTCTTATTCTCTCTGGGGGGGTGGACTCTATTTCTCTGGGGGGGGTGGACTCTATTCTCTCTGGGGGGGGTGGACTCTATTCTCTCTGGGGGGGGGGCTTCTCTGGGGTGGACTCTATTCTCTCTGGGGGGGGTGACTCTATTCTCTCTGGGGGGGGTGGACTCTATTCTCTCTGGGGGGGGTGGACTCTATTCTCTCTGGGGGGGGTGGACTCTATTCTCTCTGGGGGGGGTGGACTCTATTCTCTCTGGGGGTGGACTCTTCTCTTGGGGGGGGTGGACTCTATTCTCTCTGTGGGGGGGTGGACTCTATTCTCTCTGGGGGGGGTGGGGTGACTCTATTCTCTCTGGGGGGGTGGACTCTATTCTCTCTGGGGCGGGTGGACTCTTCTCTGGGGGGGGTGGACTCTCTTTCCTCACAGCTGTTCTCACCATCTGGCAGACCAGCAGTATGAGGCTCAGGAGCAGAGCTCTCCGTGCCCCGCCCATGTCCTCTAGCCCCCGGTGTGTGGCCCCCGGTGTGTGGCCCTCAGTGTGTCTCGGGCTCTCAGCTCCGGGGTCCGCGCGGCTCCATCACCGACCAATGTGGCCGCAGCAGCTTCCTGTAGGAGGAGCCTGGAGCCCCGCCCCCTGCATGACGTCACAGCCTCGGCTGCATCAACAACACGAGAGACCGGCCAATCAGATCGCCGCTCTGCTGTGATTGGCCGATTGTAGAATGACAGCTGGACGTGATTGGCTGCAACCAACAACCGCTGTGAGACAGATACAATGTATCCAAACACCGAGAGAAGCAGGAGGCTGCGATACAAAGAGATACAAAGACATAGAGCCGCTCGCTCTTCTCTCTCTCCCCTGTGACTCGGTCCTCCTCTCTCTCTCTCCTCTGTGACTCGGCCTCGCTCTCTCTCTCTCTCTGACTCGCTCGCTCCTCTCTCCCTGTGACTCGGTCCTCGCTCTCTCTCTCTCTCTCCTCTGTGACTCGGCTCCTCGCTCTCCTCTCTCTCTCTCTCTCCTCTGTGACTCGGTCCTCGCCTCCTCTCTCTCTCCTCTGTGACTCGGTCCCTCGCTCTCTCTCTCTCTCTCTCTCTGTGACTCGGCCTCGCCTCTCCTCCTCTGGACTCTCCTCGCTCTCTCTCTCTCTCCTCTGTGACTCGGTCCTCGCTCTCTCTCTCTCCTCTGTGACTCGGTCCTCGCTCTCTCTCTCTCCCCTTACTCCTCGCTCTCTCTCCTCTGTGACTCGGTCCTCGCTCTCTCTCTCTCCTCTGTGACTCGTCCTCGCCTCTCTCGTCCCTCTGTGACTCGGTCTCGCTCTCTCTCCTCCTCTGTGACTCGGTCCTCGCTCTCTCTCCTCCTCTGTGACTCGGTCCTCGCTCTCTCTCTCTCCTCTGTGACTCGGTCCTCGCTCTCTCTCTCTCTCCTCTGTGACTCGGTCCTCGCTCTCTCTCTCTCTCCTCTGTGACTCGGTCCTCGCTCTCTCTCTCTCTCCTCTGTGACTCGGTCCTCGCTCTCTCTCTCTCCTCTGTGACTCGGTCCTCGCTCTCTCTCTCTCTCTCCTCTGTGACTCGGTCCTCCTGCTCTCTCTCTCCTCTGTGACTCGGTCCTCGCTCTCTCTCTCTCTCCTCTTCTCTCCTCCTCTGTGACTCGTCTCTCCTCCTGTGACTCGGCCTCGCTCTCTCTCTCTCTACCGTCTCGCTCTTCCTCTGTGACTCGGTCCTCGCTCTCTCTCTCTGTGACTCGGCCTCGCTCTCTCTCTCCTCTGTGACTCGGTCCTCGCTCTCTCTCTCTCCTCTGTGACTCGTCCTCGCTCTCTCTCTCCTCTGGACTCGGTCCTCGCTCTCTCTCTCCTCTGTGACTCGCTCCTCTGCTCTCTCTCTCTCTCTCCTGTGACTCGGTCCTCGCTCTCTCTCTCCTCTGTGACTCGGTCCTCGCTCTCTCTCTCTCCTCTGTGACTCGGTCCTCGCTCTCTCTCTCTCTCTGTGACTCGGTCCTCGCTCTTCTCTCTCCTCTGTGACTCGGTCCTCGCTCTCTCTCTCCTCTGTGACTCGGTCCTCGCTCTCTCTCTCTCCTCTGTGACTCGGTCCTCGCTCTCTCTCTCCTCTGTGACTCGGTCCTCGCTCTCTCTCTCTCCTCTGTGACTCGGGTCCTCCTCTCTCTCTCTCTCTCTCTCCTCCTCGTGACTCGGTCCTCGCTCTCTCTCTCTCTCCTCTGTGACTCGGTCCTCGCTCTCTCTCTCCTCTGTGACTCGGTCTCGCTCCTCTCTCTTCTCCTCTGTGACTCGGTCCTCGCTCTCTCTCTCTCCTCTGTGACTCGGTCCTCGCTCTCTCTCTCTCTCCTCTGTGACTCGGTCCTCGCTCTCTCTCTCTCCTCTGTGACTCGGTCCTCGCTCTCTCTCTCTCCCTCTGTGACTCGGTCCTCGCTCCTCTCTCTCTCCTCTGTGACTCGGTCCGCTCCTCCCTCTCTCTCTCTCTCCCTCCTGTGACTCGGTCCTCGCTCTCTCTCTCTCCTCTGTGACTCGGTCCTCGCTCTCTCTCTCTCCTCTGTGACTCGGTCCCTCCGCTCTCTCCTCTCTCTCCTCTGTGACTCGGTCCTCGCTCTCTCTCTCTCTCTCTCTCTGTGACTCGGTCCTCGCTCTCTCTCTCTCCTCTGTGACTCGGTCCTCTCTCTCTCTCTCTCTCCTCTGTGACTCGGTCCTCGCTCTCTCTCTCTCTCTCCTCTGTGACTCGGTCCTCGCTTTTCTCTCTCTCCTCTGTGACTCGGTCCTCGCTCTCTCTCTCTCCTCTGTGACTCGGTCCTCGCTCTCTCTCTCTCTCCTCTGTGACTCGG